>CM062295.1:459913406-460268285 GCA_031216915.1 Pictodentalium vernedei
ATGTAGTATCATTGTATGAATAATTTAAAAGTTTATGCAAGTGAAGCTCAAGAATGATATTTAGGAGTGTCATGACACTCTCAGACTTTAACCCTTTACCTAAGAATGGGTTGCATCCACCTGCATAATTTACAAATTTAGTAGTTGAAAAAACAAAAAAAGTTCCACAAAACCATATCTTGTGACATCCTTACGAGGGTAAAGGAGTGTACATTTTAAAAATTTGCTCATAAATTACAGGTCTAAATAAATTCATGTTTGACATTTTACATATTTGTAATGGTCATTTATGGAAATAAAACTGTTGGTGCCATTTTGAAGGGTTTCAGGACCAATCCCTAATCCATTTTTAACACAGTTGGTAATAGGATAAATCTTCTTCAAAATAACAACTTGTATCTTTGGTCAGTTATGAGAGAATTTTTTTTATTTTAAATCTTGGCATCTCTTTGTACTGGATAGATAGGTTTACATCAGATTAGTGCTTCAGGCCCCTTTGGGCCTGTTTTTAGCTTAATTTGAAGTCAAGATAAGCTATTGTCATCACATGTGCGGAAGTCTGTTAATCTGTGAGTCTGTAAGTCTCTAAGTCTGTTCACATTTTCTTTAGCAGAAGCTATACCCCATAGTATTTGTCTCACAAAATTTCATATGCAGGTTCGAGATCACGTCTAGATGAGAATGTCCCATTTTGTCTGCAATTGGGCAACCGTGATGGCTGCTCGGGCTCGAAACCCAAAAACCGTTACCACAGGTTACAGATTGTATTTATGAAGGGATTTCATTGTAACTTGGTAGGATGACTCTGTATAATGTCTAGATGAGAACATCGTATTTTGGTCAGGATCAGTCAACTGTGACGGCCGCAGGGCATGTTACCTAGATTCCTTTAGCACAGTCTGCAGGTTGCATTTATGAAGGGATTTCATTGTAAATTCGTAGGATGACACGGTATAATGTCTAGATGCGAACGTCGTATTTTGGCCATGATCGGTCATCCATTACAGCCGCACAGGCACATGACCTAGATTTGTTTAGCACAGTCTACAGCTTATATTTATGAAGTGATTTCATTGTAACTTGGTAGGGTCTGCCGTTACCGCTGCTTGGGTACGTGGATCTAGATTCCACTAGCACTGTCTACAGCTTGTTTTTTATGAAAGGATTCCATTGTATCTTCGTAGGATAACTTGGTATGATATCTAGATGAGACAGTCCTATTTTAGCCGCCAGACTGGCACATGGCCTAGATTCCTTTAGCAAAGTCTGCAAATCATATTTATGAAGGGATTTCATTGTAACTTGGTAGGATGACTCATTTTGGAATGATTTTACTGTAACTTGGTAACTTTGGTTGACATACGTTAACTGTGAGGGCCACATCAATCCAGGCCTCAATTCTTCAGTACAGTCTGAACCTCAAATTATTATTGTTGGAACATAGCATGTAGGGTACAAAACTTAACATATTCTCCATTATCACAAGTCTTGTCTTATTTCATAATCTTTTCATGAACATTGAACATTATCCTTTTCTTCAAACACTAGACACAGTCAAGTTAAGCTGCAGTGTTATCGACACTTTCATTATAAATATATTTATGAATGTTCTTTCCCTGCTATCTCTGATTCAAAAAATTGTTATGCAGACCACTTTTGTTACCCTAATCGCAGATAACATTTTGTAAAAAAACTTCTTGAACCACTAAAAAATTTTATTTTTTGCCTTACAAACACAGCTTATAAACCCTCATTGCAACAGGGGCATAGACAATTTTTAGCTCAACTTTGGCAAAGCCAAATTTGAGCTTATGTCATGGCCAGTCGTACGTCGTCCGTCTGTCCATCAACAATTCAATACGGCTTGGGCTAGAGGCTGTATTTATGAACCAATCTTTACAAAACTTCTTGGGTATCTTTGGTATCACCGTGGGATGAGAATGAGTGTTTTTGGGTGCAGTTCGAAATTCAAGATGGCCGATAGCAGCCATTTTGTACAAAATTAGGTGCAATCAGATTTTTGCACAAGACTTCCATATGAAAGCGCTGATTTGAAAAATTTTTTGTGTGAATGTTTAGTACCATGGGATACATCACATATAATACGGGTTTTTTTCTCGTGCAGAAATTATGCAAATTATATGAACTTTGATTTTTTCAGTGCTACTTACACAAAGTAAGTACACATGTCAATACGGCTCGGGCTAGAGGCTGTATTTATCAACCGATCTTCACGAAACTTCTTGGGTACCTCTGTTATCACCTTGGGACAAGAACGAGTGTTTCTGAGTGCAGTCCAAAATTCAAGATGGCTGCCAGTGGCCATTTTGTACCGAAATTAGGTCCAAACAGTTTTTTGTCACAACTTCTATACAGCTCGTATTTATGAACTGATCTTCACGAAACTTCTTGGGTACCTATGTTTTCATCTTGGGACAGGAATGAGTGTGTTTTGGGGTGCCTTTGTTATCACTGTGCTATGAGAACAAATAGTTTTTTGTACACAACTTCTATATGGCTCAGGCTAGAGGCCTTATTTATGAACTGATCTTTACGAAACTTCTTGGGTACCTTTGTTATCACCATGGGATGAGAACGGGTGTTTTTGGGTGTGGTCCAAAATTCAAGATGGCCACCTGCAGCCATTTTGTACCAAAATTAGTGCAATCAGTCTTTTGTACAGAACTTCTGTATGAAAGTTTTGATTTGAATAAATTTTTGTATGAATGTTGAATAAAATGGAATACATGACATACAGTACGGGTTTTTTTCTCGTGCAGAAATTATGCAAATTAGATGAATTTTGATTTATTTAGTGCTACTTATACACTGTAAGTGCACATGTCAATACGGCTCGGGCTAGAGGCTGTATTTATCAACCGATCTTCACGAAACTTCTTGGGTACCTTTGCTATCACCTTGGGACGAGAACAAGTGTTTCTGAGTGCGGTCCAAAATTCAAGATGGCTGCCAGTGGCCATTTTGTACCGAAATTAGGTCCAAACAGTTTTTTGTCACAACTTCTATACAGCTCGTATTTATGAACAGCCATTTTGTACCAAAATTAGTGCAATCAGTCTTTTGTACAGAACTTCTGTATGAAAGTTCTGATTTGAATAAATTTTTGTATGAATGTTTAGTAACATGGAATACATCACATATAGTACGGGTTTTTTTCTCGTGCAGAAATTATGCAAATTAGATGAACTTTGATTTATTCAGTGCTACTTATACTCTGTAAGTGCACATGTCAATACGGCTCGGGCCAGAGGCTGTATTTATGAACCGATCTTCACAAAACTTCTTGGGTACCTTTGTTATCACCTTGGGACGAGAACCAGTGTTTCTGGGCGTGGTCCAAAATTCAAGATGGCTGCCAGTGGCCATTTTGTACCGAAATTAGGTCCAAACAGTTTTTTGTCACAACTTCTATACAGCTCGTATTTATGAACTGATCTTCACGAAACTTCTTGGGTACCTATGTTTTCATCTTGGGACAGGAATGAGTGTGTTTTGGGGTGCCTTTGTTATCACTGTGCTATGAGAACAAATAGTTTTTTGTACACAACTTCTATATGGCTCAGGCTAGAGGCCTTATTTATGAACTGATCTTTACGAAACTTCTTGGGTACCTTTGTTATCACCATGGGATGAGAACGGGTGTTTTTGGGTGTGGTCCAAAATTCAAGATGGCCACCTGCAGCCATTTTGTACCAAAATTAGTGCAATCAGTCTTTTGTACAGAACTTCTGTATGAAAGTTTTGATTTGAATAAATTTTTGTATGAATGTTGAATAAAATGGAATACATGACATACAGTACGGGTTTTTTTCTCGTGCAGAAATTATGCAAATTAGATGAATTTTGATTTATTTAGTGCTACTTATACACTGTAAGTGCACATGTCAATACGGCTCGGGCTAGAGGCTGTATTTATCAACCGATCTTCACGAAACTTCTTGGGTACCTTTGCTATCACCTTGGGACGAGAACAAGTGTTTCTGAGTGCGGTCCAAAATTCAAGATGGCTGCCAGTGGCCATTTTGTACCGAAATTAGGTCCAAACAGTTTTTTGTCACAACTTCTATACAGCTCGTATTTATGAACTGATCTTCACGAAACTTCTTGGGTACCTTTGTTTTCACCTTGGGACAGGAATGAGTGTGTTTTGGGGTGCCTTTGTTATCACTGTGCTATGAGAACAAATATTTTGGGGTTCAGTCAGACTCACTCTGGGACTCAAAGATTTCTTTTCTAGTTTAGCATCTGACTGTCACCCACCTTTACAATACTTTCCTATACATTTGTTACAGGCTACGGTCAGTATTTATGTACAGACCGTTACAATACTTTATATGTACCTTTGTTATCAGGTCATTACCTAGATGTTTGTCATTGCCGTGTCACATACTACACATGTACATGTCTTGACAAGGTTGAGCTACAGTGTCATTGACACTTTCATTTGTGGGATGGTATTGTGGGTGGTGGGTCTGGCAAGTACAAACCTTTTTCTGATAGACCAATATTTTTGACAGATTTCTGATATGGTAACCAAATTTCTATTGTGTTGGAAACCACTGGTTAGTTATAAAAAATTCAGTCAGAAAACATCCAGAATTAAAAACCTTAAACATTTTCTGGAGGCAAATATTTTCAGCTCCCCCAACCCAAACTACAATACTCTATTCTGATGAGGGATCATAAGCTTTATTGTGGAGACAAGAAATTGAAAAATAATAAAATTTCAATGGTTTTGGCTGTTAAATCAAGTAGATGGTTAAAGAACTGTGTGCAGGTGTGTCAAACACAATTTTTAGGTACATTCTGTTATAGTAATGACAATATTTTTTTCTTCTATTTTGTTAGTTTTACACTGTTACTGATAGTGCCTTGCTAGATATAGGAAAATGGGTGATAACAGAATGTCCTGCAAGGATTGACTTGTGTGGTGGTTGGTCTGATACTCCTCCTATTACTTATGAACATGGTGGTGCAGTTGCTGTGGCTTCCATTTTGATTAATGGAAAGGTAATGTATTTATTTAGGTCGCACAAAGTTGATCTGCTTCTCAGGCCATTTTTTGTAAAATTGCATGCAGGCGGGCAGTTTTTTATTAGCTCAACTTTGGCGAAGCCAAATTTGAGCTTTTGTCATGGCCCGTCGTCCGTCTGGTCGTCTGTCCATCTGTCCGTACGTCAACAATTGGATACGGCCCGGGCTAGAGCCGTATTTATGAACTGATCTTTACGAAACTTCTTGGGTACCTTTGTTATGACCGTGGAACGAGAACGAGAGTTTTTGGGTGCGGTCCAAAATTCAAGATGGCTGCCAGCCGCCATTTTGTACCGACGATGCAGAAATCTGTTTTTTGTACAGAACTTCCATATGAAAGCTCTGATTTGAATAATTTTTTGTATGAATGTTTAGTACCATGGGATACATCACATATAATACAGGTTTTTTTCTCGTGCGTAAATTGTGCAAATTAGACTAATTTTGATGTTTTTTGGTGTTACTTTCAGCACTGTAAGTGCAAATGCCAATACGGCTCGGGCTAGAGGCCGTATTTATGAACCGATCTTTAGGAAACTTCTTGGGTACCTTTGGTATCACCATGTGACAAGAACGAGTGTTTTGGGGTCCGGTCCGAAATTCAAGATGGTCGATGGCAGCCATTTTTTACGAAATTAGGTGCAATCAGATTTTTTGCACTGAACTTCCATATGAAAGCACTGATTTGAATAATTTTTTGTGTGAATGTTTAGTATCATGGGATACATCACATATAATACAGGGTTTTTTCTCGTGCAGAAATTATGCAAATTAGATGAACTTTGATTTTTTTCAGTGCGACTTACACATAGTAAGTACACATGTCAATATGGCTTGGGCTAGAGTCTGTATTTATGAACTGATCTTCATGAAATGTCTTGGGTACCTTTGTTATCACCTTGGGACGAGAACGAGTGTTTCTGGGTGCGGTCTAAAATTCAAGATGGCTGCCAGTGGCCATTTTGTACCGGCTTTTTCAGAGGCCTCATTATTCTTTTCTTGGTATAAACTCATTCATCAATAGTTTCTGGTTGAAACGTAACTTTAGAGGTATGTGAAGACTGACACGTGAGAAATGTTTGCGTGCCATTGGCATGTTGGAAGCTGGCAACAGACAGACTGCAGTGGCTCAAGTTCTCAACGTTACTCAATCGGTGATTTGCAGCTTGTGGTCACGCTACTGTCAGACAGCAATGTTGATGACAGACGCCAGTCAGGTCATCCAAGGGTGACAACTGCTATCCAGTATCATTTCATCTGAACCACAGCATTGCATAACCGCCATCAAAGTGCCTTAGAAATTGGACAGCAGCTGCATCGAGCAACAGATGTGCAAGTCAGTGGTCAGACTATCTGAAATCGCCTACACAGCTGGAATTTGTATACTCGATGACCTCGAATAACTCCACGTTTGACTGGACGTTGCATTGCAGCAAGGCGTAATTGGTGTGGAACATGACAGCTCTGGGACAATCGTCTGTGGAGCAATGTCATGTTTTCTGATGAATCATGGTTCACTTCAACTTCCACGACTGGCGAAACAGTGTGGTGGCAACAGAACGAACAATACCATGACATAACCGTTAGGAGCATGAACATTTTGGTAGTGGATCAGTTATGGTGTGGGGAGGCTTAACCATGACAAGCAGAACAGCATTACATCATCCAAGGGTGTGTCACAGGGCAGTACTACCGTGAAAACATAGCAGCTCATGTGGTGCTATTTGCACGACATCATGGCTGTCGATTCATTTTCCAAGATGACAGTGCCAGAGCACACAGGGCCCATGTCGCTACAGAGTTCCTCCAGGAGCAGAACATCACTACACTGCCTTAGCCAGCATTAAGTCCAGACCTTTCACCATTCGAGCATGTCTGGGATATGCTTGGCAGCCACCTATGACAATGCCAACAGCCCCCTACCAATGTCCAGGAACTCTCCACTGCACTGTAGGAAGAATGGAATAACATCAGTCAAGCTGATATTGGACGTTTGGTGAGGAGTATGCAACGTCGGATCCATGCTTATCTCTTGAACCGAGGAGGATTTACAAGGAATTGAGGTCTTGGACTGAATGTGGTAAATTCTTTGACTGACCGTCCATGTTTTCTACGAATTACAGACAACTCGGACCAAAGACAACTCGGACCAAGACAACTCGGACCACTTTTGGAGACAACTCGGACCAACTTTGAAGACAACTCGGACCAACTTTAAAGACAACTTGGACCAACTTTGAAGACAAGTGGGCCCAATTTTCAGGACAACTCGGACCACTTTTGAAGACAACTCGGACCAACTTTCAAGACAATTCGGCCCAACTTTTGAAGAAGTCGACCCAAGTGTCAAGACAAGCCGGACCAACTTTCTAGGCAACTTGGACTGACTCGGTGAATAATTCGGACCTGAATAGTGGACAAACGAAGATTCGTGGTTGGTGGGGAAAGACTCAGAACAACCAGTCACAAACTTTCACACATTATTTCTGTGTGATTACGTGTTTAGTTGCAATGCAAACATTCATCACATATCAAAGTTTGTGGTGAGAAGCATTTTCATTTTACAGAATAACTTCAACGACAACACAAGCTGCACTGAAAAGTGTTCCGTCGCATCTATTGAAGTCTTTGATATCACATTTAATTATTTTCGACATCATTCTTTTCTTCACAGTTGGTCCAACCTGTCTTATAGTCGTTACAACTTGTCTTGAAAGTTGGCCTGAGTTGTCTCCAAAAGTGGTCCGAGTTGTCTTGAAAGTTGGGCCGACTTGTCTTGAAAGTTGGGCCGAGTTGTCTTCAAAAGTAGTCCGAGTTGTCTTGAAAGTTGGGCCAACTTGTCTTCAAAGTTGGTCCGAGTTGTCTTCAAAAGTGGTCCGAGTTGTCTTCAAAAATGGTCCGACTTGTCTTGGTCCGAGTTGTCTTTGGTCTGAGTTGTCCTGATCCCGTTTTCTACAGCTCAGTGTGTGGAATGTGTGCTTGTCACACACCCAACTATTGCTGAAATCATTCACAGTGCAATGTGTCAACTGTCTTTTTGATGAAAATATAAATATATTACTTCATATATCTCTCTTTTATCAAATATCCCCTACTTTTTTTAATAGTATATTTTGAACAGTGATGTCTTTGTTGTCTGTTGTTCACAAGCAGCATTGTGGTCTGCTTTTCAGTTTTGTTGATTGTAATAAATAATTAATACCCACACTCCTGAAGAGATCGGGGGATATACTGGATTACATGCATCTGCCTGCCTGCCTGCCTGCCTGCCTGCCTGCCTGCATGTGGTAGGTATCCTTGGGATGACCTGCTTCTGCCAAATGTTGACATGTAAAATTTTCAGTGATTTTTTTTAATTCATTAATGCTTCATCGGTTCAGCACTGCAGTGGGGGGGGGGGGGGGAGGGGAGGGGGGGGAGAGGCGTGGTTTTAGCTCTTACTTTATGTCATTTACTTTTAAGTTCCCTTTTGTGATGTATGTGTTTGCTGAGGCTTCATATAGTCTCATCTCATTTCATCTCTCCATGCACTCACAAGATTCAATCACTTATTCATGTCTTCATTAACAATACTTTGGGGTGTACTTTTAGCCTTTCAAACCACTCTGATAGCTTCTTTGAAGGACCTCATTTGTAACAGTGGTGTACCCTCTTTCCAAATAAATCATGGATTTTTTTCTCTCCATCACCTTCACTCAACTTCAGCATGCCACAGACAGCTGCCTACCTGAACAGTTTGCTTCCAAAATGTCTGCATGGCAATCATCTACAGTATGTAATTTGGAATGGTTATTCTCACTCACAGTTTTGTGGTCTGTGATGGACCTGGTCTCCCTCCTTTTGGGCATCATTTACCCATGTGTTGGATGCTTGGAAACAGTTTTTTTACATGACTGTAGAAAAAGGGAACACAACCTCCAGGTGCCTCCTAATGTGGTTCTGTTGGATTAGTGTGGGAGTTTCTATTCAGGTGATGGTGGAAATTTAATCTTGTGCAGCAAGTAACAGTGTGGTTGGACAAGCACCTTGCCAAGATCAGAGTCCCCCATCAGTGGACACCTCAGGCAGTCACTCTGGAGTGGCTTTATGAAGCCAAACACCAATGATGCTCCTTCCACTTTTGTTCTGCCTCTTCTGGTTGCTGTGGACATATCCGTACCTTTTTCTGTTTCCCATTCACTAGGGAGCCTGTCATTTCTATATTCTTCAGACATGGTTCCCTCTTGCTGGGGCTTCAACATAATGATGGTATAGTGGACATGGAGTATTGGCCTCAACTTTCTCTGGTTTCTACCTGGCAAAGATTGCAATGATTTTTGTGGCTAAGCACCTGCTTAGCTGTTTGGGGCATTCTTTGGTCCGCACCCAGTTAACCCTCTTTCTTTCTGCCTTCCTTGGCTGTCAGTCTGAACAGCTGGCTGGAGCTTGAGACCATTCAGCAGCCTGAGCCTCATGTGTCTCAACGGCTGGCAATAACATAAGTTTTGTGTCATCCATGAGACGATTCTCTAGTGGTTTCCCACTGCCTCTACGGATTTCATTACACGTCTGTTCTTTGTAATCCCCATCTACAGCAACACTAAACCATGTGGAAAATGAAAATTTTTATACTAATAACCAATAGCCCAGACTTAGCTGGTGCAAACTCAATATTATCAAGGGCCAAACACAAATTTCGAACCCCGCAATCCCCAAAATTTACATACAAAACCGAAATTTAAAAGTCCTCTCCCTCCATACATTTACCATCTGCGCATGCGCAGCAGTCAGGAAGAGACCGCAATTGGCACAAACTTCATTCTTTGTTTGGCCCTAAAGTCAGTAACAATGAACTGACATGTGTGCTTTTGAATCTCCTTTGTTGAGGAAGCCAGACTCAAATCAGTGAAAGAATTGGTGGATTCAAGGCCATAAATGGATGATGGAAGTGAACAACGGTGGTTGGAAACGTTCAGGGCTGTAACTTTCTAATAATTATAAAAATTATTTCATGTTTCCCAATTTTGATACATACGCCTGATGTCATCATCCTTGCTAATGATTTGTCCACTGTTTGTTAAGTGTTCCTTCCCTATCCTTCCTTGAAGCCCTCCTGTTAAACTTCTAAGCTTTTTGGCTATTTTTTATTGAAATTTATGATTAGTCCCCTACGGGAACCGTAAGAGAACTATAGGATTGCACTCCGTCCATCCGTCTGTCTGTCTGTCCGTCCGTCCGTCCATCCGTCCGTCCGTCCGTCCGTCCGTCCATCCGTCTGTCTGTCTGTGTCTGTCTGTCTGTCTGTCTGTCTGTCTGTCTGTCTGTCTGTCTGTCTGTCTGTCTGTCTGTCTGTCTGTCTGTCTGTTTTTTTATGTTACCAACTCTCCCTCCAACATGCTTTAAGCTACACCTTTCATATTTGGTACATGGATAAATGGTTCTGAGGGGATGATGCACGCTCAAAATTTTTTTTTCAAAATCCAAGATGGCGGAATGGCGGCCATTTTTGTTGTGTTTTTAAGCTTTTTTTCTCTATTTTCATGTTACCACCCCTCCCACCAACATGGTTCAAGCTACACTTTGCATATTTGGCACATGGATAGAGGGTTGGGAGAGGATAATGCACGTTCAATATTTTTTTTCCAAAATCCAAGATGGCGGCATGGCGGCCATTTTTGTTGTGTTTTTAGCTCAACTTGACAAAGTCAAGCTGAGCTATTGCCATCACTTCTCGTCCGTCGGCGTACGTACGTACGTACGTACGTACGTTAGTATGTTAGTACGTACGTCCACAATTTCCTTTGGCACACCTCACAGGTCGCATTTATGATCAGATTACTTTGAAACTGGGCATGCTTGTTTGGGGTGACCTCTAGATGGGAGCTATCGATTTTCTTCAATTTCCGTCAAAAAATGTTGCCGTGGCCAACGTTCTTAGAACTTAGTTTAGTCAAACCACAATATTTCCCTTTGGCACACACTACAGGGAACATTTATGATTTGATTGTTTTGAAACCTGGTATGCTTATTTAGGGTGACCTCTAGATGGGAGCTATTGATTTTCTTCAATTTCTGTCAAAAAATGTTGCCGCGGCCAACGTTCTTAGAACTTAGTTTAGTCAGAAGACTCAATATTTCCCTTTGGCACACCTTACAGGGTACATTTATGATCGGATTGCTTTGAAACCTGGCATGCTTATTTGGGGTGACCTCTAGATGGGAGCTATCGATTTTCTTCAATTTCCGTCAAAAAATGTTGCCACGGCCAACGTTCTTAGAACTTAGTTTAGTCAAACCACAATATTTCCCTTTGGCACGCCCTACAGGGCACATTTATGATTTGATTGCTTTGAAACCTGGTATGCTTATTTAGGGTGACCTCTAGATGGGAGCTATCGATTTTCTTCACTTTCCGGCAAAAAATGTTGCCACGGGTAACGTTCGTAGAACTTAGTTTAGTCAGACCTCAATATTTTCCTTTGGCACATCCTACATGGCCCATTTAAGATCAGATTGCTTTGAAACCTGGTATGCTTGTTTGGGGAGACCTCTAGATGGGAGCTATCGATTTTCTTCAATTTCTGTCAAAAAATGTTGCCGCGGCCAACGTTCTTAGAACTTAGTTTAGTCAGAAGACTCAATATTTCCCTTTGGCACACCCTACAGGGCACATTTATGATCGGATTGCTTTGAAACCTTTCATGCTTGTTTGGGGTGACCTCTAGATGGGAGCTATCGATTTTCTTCAATTTCCATCAAAAAATGTTGCCGCAGCCAACATTCTTAGAACTAAGTTTAGTCAGACCACAATATTTCCCTTTGGCTCACCCTACAGGGCGCATTTATGATTAGATTGCTTTGAAACCTGGTATGCTTATTTACGGTGACCTCTAGATGGGAGCTATCGATTTTCTTCCATTTCCGTCAAAAAATGTTGCCACGGCCAACGTTCTTAGAATTTAGTCTAGTCAGACCACAATATTTCCCTTTTATACACCCTACAGGGCACATTTATGATTGGATTGCTTTGAAACCTGGCATGCTTGTTTGGGGAGGCCTCTAGATGGGAGCTATCGATTTTCTTCGGTTTCTGTCAAAAAATGTTGCCACTGGCCAAAAAAATGACATTGGTAGCAAAGATCTTCAATTTTGCCATTTCATTTATAACTTACCAAGTTCAAGTTTGTCAAGTTGAGCTACAGTGTCATTGACACTTTCATTTAAGCTTTTTTTCTCTATTTTATGTTACCACCCCTCACTCCAACATGGTTCAAGCTACACTTTTTATATCTGGTGCATGGATAGAGGGTTGTAATGGGATGTTGCACATTCAATATTTTTTTTCCAAAATTTGTCCGTCCATCTGTCTCTCCGTCCATATGTTTGTCTGTCTGTTTTTTATGTTACCACCTCTCCCTCCAACATGCTTTAAGCTACACCTTTCATATTTGGTACATGGATAAATGGTTCTGAGGGGATGATGCACTCTCAAAATTTTTTTTTCAAAATCCAAGATGGCGGAATGGCGGCCATTTTTGTTGTGTTTTTTAAGCTTTTGTTCTCTATTTTCATGTTACCACCCTTCCCACCAACATGGTTCAAGCTACACTTTGCATATTTGGCACATGGATAGAGGGTTGGGAGGGGATGATGCACGTTCGATATTTTTTTTTCAAAATCCAAGATGGTGGCATGGCGGCCATTTTTGTTGTGTTTTTTAAGCTTTTTTCTCTATTTTTTGTTACCACCCCTCACTCCAACATGGTTCAAGCTACACATTTTATATCTGGCACATGGATAGAGGGTTGTAATGGGATGTTGCACGTTCAATATTTTTTTCAAAAATTCAAGATGGCGCCATGGCAACCATTTCTGTCGTGTTTTTTAAGCCTTTTTCTCTATTTTATGTTACCACTGCTCCCTCCAACATGGTTCAAGCTGCACTTTTCATATATGGTACATGGATAAAGGGGTTGTGAGGGGATTATGCACACTCAATATTTTTTTTCGAAATCTAACATCTGTCTGTCTGTCCATCTGTCTGTCTGTCTGTCTGTTTTTATGTTACCACCTCTGCCTCTAATATGCTTCAAGCTACACCTTTCATATTTGGTACATGGATAAATGGTTCTGAGGGGATGATGCACAGTCAATATTTATTTTTTCAAAATCCAAGATGGCAGAATGGTGGCCATTTTTGTTGTGTTTTTTAAGCTTTTTTCTCTATTTTATGTTACCACCCCTCCCTCCAACATGGTTCAAGCTACGCCTTTCATATATGGTACATGGATAAAGGGTTGTGAGGGGATTATGCACGCTCAATATTTTTTTTTCAAAATCCAAGATGCTTATATACTGTAGTGTCTTCTGTGACAAAAACACCTTATGTCACAAAAGTGCCGTAGGGGACTAATACCACCTCGGTGGTCAAACACTTGTTAAATTTCTTGGGAGTTTAACATGCATTGCAGAATGTTTATTCTGTTTATACCCATGGTTTCTGACTGTGGGCCTTTTTGTGCCTGATGTCTTGTTTCTCTTTTTTTCCTTTGACATTGTTAACGTCCTCAAATATATGTAGCATTTAGTATTATATTACTGTAGGATTATTGTAGGATACATTGATTATGATTCTGATAGTGTAGCTCAAAAAATTTGGTTTTTGTCCACACTTAGGCTCTATCGGGATGCCCTTGGGCTCATCATGTTCCCTGTGGGAACTTTGGCTTTTTTTAAAAAATTCGAAAATTTTTTTTGATTCAATTTTTCGAATTTAGTTTTGATTGCTATTATTCATGTATCTTTATCATATATTTTTTTGTGGAGTTTGTAGGAGTGCTATCAACTTTGTATTTTGATTGTAATTATGAAAGCTTACTGTTCTAATGCAAGGCGAGGAAGTCTACCTCGGATTTACATGCATGTTGCCTTGCCTGTAGTCGATGCACTTCTACGGATTCTTGTCCAACATGTGTTAATTGGGATGACAACGTTGGAGACGTGTATCACGGTATGTTGTTGGCAGTGAGGTTCCTATGCTGGAGCTCACCGCAATATAATTCGAGTTTTTCCGTTTCTATTTCAAAGGAACAAGAACATGGTGATGGTTTTGTGACACCCATCCAAAGTGTGCTACCATCGTTGCGCTCTGATGAGCAAATAGAGCTAGCTGCAAGGTGCTCATGAACATAAGCATGGGATAAGGTCTCTCGTTAATGTTCTTATCCTTTGCAAGCAGCTAGCTCGACCGGTGAAGAGGTTACTCCATCCGTGGGAGCCATCCATGACACCGGGTAAGTCCGTTGCGGTCAAGGGAAGTGTAGATTTGGGTAGAGCTAAAAAAAAAAAAGAAGCTCACCCAGCGACATCGGAAATAGGGAGGAAGCCTGCAAGTTTCTCTTAGGGAAGCTTGGCGAGGTCTGACAAGAGCGGGAGAGGCCCCTCTCTAACCCAGCAACATTTGGGGTCAAATGTTGTTGAGAAACTTACTTGTGTAGTATTTTGCAAGTTTTTCTTAGGGAGGCTTGGCAAGGTCTGAAAAGACTGTGAGTGGGAGAGGTCTCTCTCTAACCCTTAAGTTGTTTGATAAACTTGCCTGTGTAGGAGCTAATGTCCACACTTGACACTCGGGACACTCCTTCTAATCTGCAGCCGAGGTCGGCTACAGTTACGGCTTCTTTCTCAGGCAGATATAGCATACACAACTGCATACTAGCTACCCAACTTCGGATATCGAGGCAGCCACCAGAAGTATACAGTGTTTACCTGTGAAGTCGGCCCATCCGGTAGCTAGTGATCCGAGGCTTCAATCATTGGGACGTTAGGTGTAGAGATCTAGGTCCACATCTTTGTCCCAGGAGCAGCAAGCAGTGTAATACATAAGACCGCTGCTCCTTAAGCCTCATTAACAGACTTGCTGTCGCAGATTGCGTATCTCATCCCAGCATCCCAGCATGTGCAAGCGCAGACTCCGGTGTGGAATTGTCGGATGGTGCTGGGTCAGTCCGGTCAATTGTGCATGTAGAAGAAGCCAGAAGTTTCTCTATGGGGTGCTCAGCTAGATCTGGGGTCAGATCACCATTTGGAGAACCCTCTCCGCCCCGTTAACAGTCAGGGTCGACTGTGTCCGTTGTGAGAAACCATATTCAGTCAGAACACGCATCGAAACGTTCCTTCCACATTGCAGCCAGGGCCAGCGGTAGATATGGCTTCTTCTACTGACATGGAAGCGTACGAAAGAGGATTAGCCTAAAAGTTTTTAAGCAAGATACTCAGCGAGATCTGGGGATGGATCGCAAGTGCAGAGCATTTTTCTTCCCATTAACAGTCAGGGTCGACTGTTTTATGTTGTAAGAAACTTCACTGAGTAGGAGCATCCATCCTACGTGTCGAGTCGGAATGCTTCTTCCGCACTTCAGCTGGGGTCGGCTGTGGTTACGGTTTCCTCTTCTTCCATGGATATGCACGATAAGGGATAGATGCCTACAAGTTTATAACGGAACGCTCGGCAAGGTTTTGAGCAGACCGCAAGCTGGAGAACCATCTCCTTTCCATCAGCAGTCGGGGTCGACTGTTTTTGATTCGAGAAACTTTAGTGAGTTGAGACGCCTGTTCACGCTTGCGATTCGGGACGCTCCTTCCACACTGCAGCTGGATCTGGTTGCAGCTATGGCATCTTCCTCTGCTTCATTAATGAAGCACATTGACCGCAGACTAGCTATCTGACTTTGCATGTTTGGGTCGATAGCTAGTCGTTCGAGGCATTTTTATACGGGACATGTGTCGAGGATCTTGGGCCAAATCTCCATCCCATGAGCAGCTTATGATATCAAGTGGATTATCATTGTTCTGCTAGCCTCGGTCACGAACCGACTGCCACATATTGCTCTGCATATCGCAGCATTCCAGTAGTCGCTGGTACTACCATTTAACAGACTTCGATGGTGAGTCGTCGGACGGTGCTGCATTGGTCCAGTCATCCATTTAGTCAGATGGCGTTGACCATATTTTCAGATGGAACATTTGGATGGTGAGAGGGCTACGGAGTGTGAGTCTCCATCCCTCACAGAAGGGCACTTTAAGACTATGAAATTTTAGTCTTAAGCTCTTAGAATATTGTTCCATCTGAATATAAAAAAACTAGACAAAAGCTAGACAAAAAACAGCTTATCATACCGGGCAATGGAAAGACTAAGATCTTCTTTCATCCCCAGATCTTTTGACTCAGGTGTCGTGGGCTTTTGTCACGATTAACGACACCTTCCTTGCCTTAGCAATAGTATAAGAAATGCTATGCCATATTCTTTACTAACAGAGGTTCCATAGTGCATAGTTAGGCTGAGACAGCTGTCTTGTTTGGAATAGAGCCGTTAAAGGGCATAAGTACATCTTTTCTTTCTCGGTGTTGTATTCGTTGGTGTCGGGACATTTAATACCAATGGCAGCCTTATGCATTGTTACAGCGGTCTTTTCTTATACATTAGTGGCTAGTGTTGTAAGTCTCCATTTAGTGAGCTTTCAAAGGCTGCAAGTGACACAGATATGTTTTCATGCAGACGAAGACGCATCACTGCATAGTTACCTTGAGACCACTGTCTCTTTGGGAATTACAGCTGTTAGTATAGTGGCTCGTCATTCCCTACCCTGGGTGACGATGGTTGTAGTAAGCCTCTGTTTAGTGAGCTTTCAATGTTGCAAGTTACACTGAGATATCTGTCTTCACGGAGATGAAGACTTCTAAGCTACGTTAGTTAGGCTCTGACCGCTGTCTTTTGGGAATAAAACCGCTAAAGGAAGAGTGCTGTTCGGTTTGTTTTCCTAGTTGTCATAGATTTGAGTCTTATTGTTTACACCTTAGTAGCCTAGCTAGAATCATGAGCAATGTTTTTTCAGTGATTATGCAATGACATAACTGAAATAATTATCTCTTGAGACTACTGTCTCTTTGGGAATTTAGGGCTGTTAATATAGTGGCTCTTCATTCCCTATCTTGCGTGACGATAGTTGTAAGTCTCCGTTCAGTGAGCTTTCAAGGTCGCAACTTACACCAATATATCTGTCTTCACGGAGATGAAGACTTATAAGCTACAGCTGGTGTTGTAAGTCTCCTTAGTGAGCTTCTAAGGCCACAGTTATCAGCCTTTTAATTGTCTTCACGGATAGGAAGACCTTTAGCTGCTTCAGCTAGGCTGAGTTCATTGTTCTATCGGACATGATACCATTTTGTTAGAGGATGTTATTCTCTTCCTACTGGTGTGGTTTTGTTTTTGTTATCTGAGGCAATAAGCCTTATTGCTGACTTCACATTCTCGTATATTCGTACGGTTCCATTAGAGTTTTATTAATGGAATTAATTGTACACCAGAACGGGGTCGCCTGTTGGTTGCCTTAGAAGCGTGTTTGCTCTAACAGCTACTTTCCATTGGATTTCAATTATTTATTTATTTATTGGTGTTTTTAAGGTCACATATTTATGCACAATGGCTAACCATGACCGTGACAGTTTTACGGATGGAGAAGCCGGAGTACCCGGAGAGAACACCGAGCAACGGCGAGCAACTGTCAGCTCCCCAACATACCAACTCCACACAAGCAGGGTTAGCATTGGTTGAAGACAGGTGCACCATCGACGTGCAGTATGCCTTAGTACACAGCGTCACCGTATCCCCATGTGGGCAATGGGGGTGAAGTGTCTTGCCCAAGGACACAACGTGGTTGCCGCAGGTGGGATTCGAACCGAGGACCTCTCGGATTAGCAGCCTGCACCTCTACCAACTGAGCCACCGCGCCCCCTGGATTTCAATTGCACAAGTGTATGGTTGTACACGTTATATCACCGGTTTTCAACCTATCTACGTATTCCGACTCCGGTATACATTAGAAGCGTGTGCTGTTAATAACCGGGATCGCCACGATAGCCTTAGCTTCTGAAGTGGCGTTAAGCATCAATAATTAATAATAATTAATACCTGGGTGCATGTTGGGCGAATATATACTGATTATTTGGTACTGCTTCTCACTGATTCCAGAGCGCTTCCCTCTTTGTTTTGAAGAATATTCCTTCAAAAAAAAGGTGGGGGGGGATTTTTCTTCATCTCGCCCAGCTTGAAAATAAGTGTGTAACTATGAGTGAACCGTTTTCTGTCTGTAGATTATTACTGTTCTTAGGTTCAGCTTGTTTATATATTTAATGGTGTGTGTTTGTGGGGGTTAGTCTATCACTCTTGAATACGCCATCCTGATTTAAGTGGCTTAGTCTGGTATAGCCTTAAATTGGGGGCTTGTTCCACCCAATTAGCATAATCATTAATAATCATTAATCATAATCATTCATGCTAAGATTACAGAATTACTTAGATATGGCTCTTTATTGATGATACGTCTTCTCTATTATTGTATAGAGAGACACATATGTAATTCTTTTAATTTTAATCTTCTGGTCATCTTGGAATGCACGCTGAGGAGCTATATTTGGTCTGCTAATTATTAAGTCTTAGGCCCTCTCCCTTTTTACGATTCAGCTATGTCTGGGCCATTGGTTATTAGTATAAAAATATGATAAATTTAAAGTATTTTATATATTTTTTATACTTACCAATGGCCCAGATGGGGATGGCCCTCCCATGAGTGGGCACTCACACCTCCCCGCTGAGCTATTATTTAGTATGCTCATCTACAAAGAACGAGGTTTTTGCCAATTCCAATCTCTTCCTGACTGCTGCGCATGATAGTAAATTTTTATACTGTACCAATGACCCAGACTTAGCTGGTGCTAAACTCTTTAATTCAGGGACAAACACAAATTTTGTCCCCCCAGTACCCAAAATTTGCATCAAAAACCGAAAATTACATGTCCTATATGGTCCTCCATACATTTACTCCTCTGCGCATGCGCAGTGTCAAGGAGGTCTCGAAATTGGCGCCAATTATCATTCTTTGTTTGGCCCTCAAAACAGTTACACTTCATTGTTATTTGTGCTTCCAAATCTCAGTTTTCATGATGCCAAACACATTTTGATGAGAGAAATGGGGGAAATAAAGACGAAATATAAGGAGGAGAGGAACAAATAGTGCAAGAAAATGTTCAGGGCAGTAACTTATAATTATTTTACGAAATTATTTCATGTTGCCTTTTTTCAAGGCATGGCCCTGTTGTTGTCATTCTTGCTATGAATGTACCATTGTTTGATCAGTGTTTCCTCTCTACCTTCCTTATTCCCCCCTAGCTATTCTCCCATGTTTTGGCTTATATTTTGTAATGTTTATTACTAAAATTTGTTGGGAGTTGGGAGTTTTGGCTTAGTAACAGAATTTTTTCTGTTTTTTCCCCATGTTTACGTCCTCACCCTAGGGGTGTTTAGGCGTTTTGGTCTGCATCTACCATCTGATGTTCTACAGTTTCTTCTCTGGAAGCCTCTGTTTTGCATCAGATAGTGTTTTAAATTAGTAAGTGATTTCGGGCCAGGTTTTTCAGTGCCTGGAGTCATGTTTCTGGTTTGTTGACACTTTTGCTTAGATTGACAACAGTTACTGCTGATAGTGATTACTTGTCTTCTGCATCACTTTTTTCATAGCAAGATATATTAATATTGTCCGTAAGTGTTACATTAATTTTTTCAAAATGAATTTAGATTTTTGTCCACACTTAGGCTTTTTTGAGATCCATTGGGCTCAGGGTTCCCATTAGAGCTTGGAGGTTAACCGCAAATGCGGTTCAGTGTCGGTTGTGTGAAACTACCGAAACCGCAATTGGCTGCAAAGAACCGCATTTTCGGTAGTCGAATATTCCAGTGTGTAACGTTAGCAACGTTGCGTGTTGATCGTAAATAATCATGGGGGATTCTCAGAGTCAGAAACTACAGAAAGCAAAATCACCTGTGTGGAATTATTTTAAAAGAGACGATCCGAAAGATAAAAACGCGAAGTGTATGTTATGCAATAAATATTTTGCTGCAGAGCGTGGAAACACCAGCAATTTAATAAGGCATGTGGAATCAAAGCACAAGTTGGAATACGGAACTCTGAAGAAAGAATTGGATGTTTCGTCAACAAAACGAGTGACAAAAGTGAGTTTATTTAAACTTTATTATTTTTATTTTATCAAGTTGCTCTTCAAATTTAATCGTCACTTGGTGCCTGGATGTTACTGTTGAACTTGAAACGATTGGTCGATTTATCGAAGTCGACCCAAAAGTGGCAAAAAATCTGTCAGGCTGTCAGCATAATATTTCCGTATAAGTAAAAAATCCACGCTTCATATTCATATTGCCGAATTTCCCTAAGTTAATTCTCTGTTATAAACGTGTAATCCCACTTCGGAAAAACACTTCTTACACTGCTGTAAATTATCTTGACTGTAGTCTGTAACCTGTATATTATTGTGGTCTAAAAAAAATATCTTGGGAAAGTTGAATTTTGCTTTATTTCTATTTGATAAATACTTTTCCTCAGTGCCAATTCTCAGCTTTAAACACACCATTGTAGTGTGAAATTCCATCGAGTACATGTACTTGTCTGTGGAGATTTATTAATCGGAAGTTCTGTTGAGTGGAGCCTGCGCGCTTGCGCACTGTTCCCTTGAGTTTTGATGCTGTGAGAATTTGACAACTGTAAAAGGTTGGTTAACCTCTAAAGTGGTGAAGGTTGGCAGCTATGTCCATGCTCTGGGCCTCTGGCTGTGTAGGACTGGTTTGGGGTTCCAGGTGGAGAGGCGACATCCCCCTGAGGCTTAAACAATTCTCCCACATCTTAGCTCTTGACATGAGACAGAGTAATCAGTTTATGCGAGAGTCGTGACTGGTGAGAGTGTTACATGTATGCGCAAACTTTAAATGATCTATAATGGGTGTATCCGACAGGTTTTAATGTGATGTTCCATTTTCTAATTTCAGAGTGCAACAGACAGTGAAACAACAAGCAAAACAGGCCAAACTTAGTAATTTTCTATCCCAAGGGAATCAAAGTCCGTGGGGGGTTAATGACCCGAAGAAAAAACAGTCAGATGAGAAGCTGGCACAGATGATTGCAATAGATTTTCAGCTAATCAGTGTTGTGAATGACCCAGGTTTTAGGAATTTTGTCCATTGTCTACAACCTCAATATCGCATTCCCTCTGATAAAATGCTCAGATGGAACATCATACCAAACATGTATGAGACAGTAGGGCAGGTGGTGAAATCAAAACTAATTGGTGCAAAGTCTGTGGCCATCACTTCAGACCACTGGACCTCAAAAGCTACCGAAGCATATATTGCTGTTACCGCTCATTCACTGGGTGATAATTTTGAACTCAATGACCTCTGTCTGAACGTAAGCTTCACATCTGAAAGCCATACTGCTCAGAACATTTGTAATGACATTACAAGAACTGTGAAGGAATGGATCCCAGATTCAGACAAAATGGATGCTATATATATAATCAGTGACAATGCAGCTAATATTAAGGCTGCCTGCAAATTATTGCCAAAGAACTTCAAATCTCTCGGTTGCTTCAATCACACATTGCAACTCGTACTCAAGGATTCACTGAATGAATTCCAAGGAGCTCAGCATGTTATTGCAAAATGCAAGACAATTGTGAACCATTTCCATCACAGTACTAAATCTACAACTAAACTTAAAGAAATGCAACAGACTATGCAATTACCAGAGCATAAGTTGAAAACGTACTGTGAAACTCGGTGGAATTCCACTTACCATTTGATCGAAAGGATAGGTGAACTGAAGGCACCACTAAGTGCTGTTTTGTCTACAATTGATGTCAATAATTTACAATTACATGAATGGAAAATAGCTGAGGCATACGTTGAAGCTCTTGCTCCATTCGAGGATGTGACCGTCATGATGTCAGCTACACGGTACTCTACCTTATCAATGGTGATCCCTGTTTTAAACACACTCATGGAGCAGATGAAATCTATTTCCATGAATGACTTTGGAGACGCAGTTATAAAAAACATAAAAAAACGATGGCCGAACTATGAAAGTGACGAACTTTTAATAACTACAACTGTTCTTGATCCTCATTTCAAATTTTACGCATTCTCCAAGGACATGTTGAAATCTAGAGCAACAAATCTTCTTCTTGATAGAATGTTGGAAGAACACAATGACATTGACCAGTCCTACACAGCCAGAGGCCCAGAGCATGGACATAGCTGCCAATGACCAAAATAAGCAGGCAAACAGGCAACAGGTTGAACAGTCGTCAGCCTCAGTCATGCCACAACCTCAAGTTACTGGTGGTTCAGATTCAGAACTGGCTTGCTGTGTTGAAGTTGATACTGCTTCTTCTGGACCAGAGGAAGCAATATCAACGTCAACAAAACAGGCTAGTGCTACAGTTTCTTCTGGTACTGTTTGTTCCATTTCTCCTGAATCGAGTATATTCAGGCCTTCTATGGTTACACAATCATCTCTTAAACCCAAACATGACTTTTGGCAAAGCCTAAAAAAATGTGTGGCACATAAGCGTGAAAGTGAACAATCAGAGGTTGAGAAAGATGTCAATTTGAGAATAGCCTTTGAATTTGAAATCGATCGTTATTATGCTGAAAGTCCCCTAGATCCATCTGACTCCCCTTTCTTGTGGTGGTCGAAGAATAAAGATAAATATCCTAATCTGGCATGTCTCACAAAAAAAATCTTGTGCATTCCCAGTACATCTGTTCCTAGTGAACGAATTTTTAGTAAGGCTGGTTTGGTCCCTTTGGAGAGACGATGCAGTTTGAAACCAGACATGGCTGAAAAGTTGGTGTTCCTGAATCATAATTTGAGTAATATCCACACGCAGTAGGCAGTAGCATGGTCCTTGTAATGAACAGTTGCCGACTCGCCGTCCTTTTCAGTTTTCAAATTGTCTACAGACTAGTGGGCTACAGAGTACAGATAAGAATTGGCAGCAACAAAGATGCCGATTCCTGTATCATGAATTGTCACAATTGTTGCTGCCAACCCTTATAAAAATAATAGCGAGTTGGATCAAGTTAATTTTTTGAAAATTTAATTAGGGGAGATTGATGCAGAAGTTTGTAATTGGAACAGCATATTATTATTTTTACCTAGTGAATATGTCCTGTTTATAATCAATGAAAATGTTTACTGAACTTTACTCAAGATTCAAGAAGATGACAGTATTTTGCAGGAACAGAATTAGAATGTCACCAGAAGTTGGGTCACTTGGGTCACTTGGGTCGTTTGTATTATTACATCAATTATAATATAACTGACATAATAAATCATCTCATCCTTTTCATCCATGCTTAGTTGCTTACAGCCTTACATTAAACAATAACCAGGGCCCAGTGGGCCAGTGGCAAAAGTCAAAACATGATTTCATTGATTAATTTTGATTTGGTAGAATTGTTTCCATATTTTTATACAGTTATATTGATTCTTGAACTGTCTCTGCCTGGTTAAATCAGATCTATCAACCAATGTTCACCTTGTGTTGTTTTCATTTTTTTTGCATTATCCCTTTTATCCAAGTAGTGCTGAGTGACTGCTGAGTAAAACAGTGGCACAGGAACATATTGCAATTTGCAAACACAAGTAATCTGTGTTTATAACTTCTCAGGATTGTGACACAGCCATGAAGAAAGCCAGCATTGCCCAGCAACACCGTCACACCATTGCTTTGTGGGCCATACCACTGATACCAGAGCATTAATAGGTTAGCTGCAGCTGGCAGCTGTTTGCATGTCATTGCATGAAGATAACCGCAACCAAAACCGCAACCGAGGTTTTTGGGTCTAAAAAAAAACGCAACCGCAGTGTAATTTCACAACTCCAAGCTCTAGTTCCCATTGGCAACTTGGGCTCTTCTGAAAAAAATTTTTGCAAAATTTTTTTCTTTTCGAATCATTATTTCGTAATGATTATAATGGATTGTTTTATTATGTATCTTTATTTTCAAGTATTAGTGCGAGTACTAAGATTGTTTACCTTTTTTCACAATGAATGATTATTGTTCAAATTGTAATAGGAGGAAATCTTCCTCTGATTCTCATGATCTCTGTATTAAATGTACTCACACTGATCTTTGTTCTGTGTGTTTCAAATGGGATGACAAATGTTGGAAACGTGTGTTATGGTATGTTGTTACTGGAGAGAGGGCCAAGCCGGTCCTCTCTCCGCAGAGTCACTCTAGTCTTTCACTCTCTTTTTCAGAGGAACAAGAACAGGGTGATATTTCCGTGATGTCGTCCAGAAGTGTGCCTCCGTCATCACAAACAAGTGAAGAGCAAGCGGCAAAAGTGCTCATGGAGATCCGTCAATTACCCGAAAGGAGTTCGAAGGGGTTGATGTCCGCTAGCTCGCCCGGTGTCGTGTCGATTCACCGAATGGGTCAGCACCCGGGTTCGTCTGTTGCAGTTCAGGAGAGAGAGTCGGGTGTTGCGAGCACTGTAAAACTTCCACGTGCACACCAAGTGACGACGGATACGAGGATGGATTGGAGGAAGCCTGATAGTCCGGTTTTTAGCTTGTCCAGCTCAGCACGAGCTGCAAGCGAGAGAGGTCCCTCTCTCATACAGCAGCATCTGGGACCAGATGTTGTAGTTCGTAGCGTTACGCAGTCGGAGCATACGTCCGCCGCTCGGGATGCTCCGATATATAGGCAGTCCGGCGAGGCTACCTATAAGGCTTCCTCATCCTCACGGCAGCACACACAACCGCACCTTGGCTACGTGACCAGTGAGATACAGTCAGCTTCGCCGACCAGGGATTCCACGGCGACCAGGTCATGCCATCCGGTAGCCAGGGATACGAGGCCTTCTACATCTGGACGTTCGCATAAAAGATGTATGCAGGATGCAACGTCCAGGGAGCTTCTGGCGGCTAAATCCAGTAAGACCACGGCTCCCCAGGCCTCCGTAACGGACATGCTATCATAGATAGCAAAGTTCATCGCAGCATCCCAGCAACCGGCAGAGCCACTGTCGGAACATGAAGTTTCAGTCGATGCTGGGTCGGTATGTTCCGCCATTGGATCAGGTGCTGACGGCCGAGAATTGCAAGAGGTCCGGCAGGATGGCGAAAGGGATTCCGATGAGTTAGATATTTCCCTTTCGGAACAATATAAAATAGCCGTAGAGTTCATCCAGCATTACCTTCCAGAAGTTGTTCCTCCGGACCAGAATGCTGCGCAGCCGGATAGAAGGGTGATAGCGCCACTGGACACCGACTTTTTTAATCGGTTTAGGGACATTGTCCCGGAATTTCCGTCACAGTCCAGGAATGTCTCTCGGATATTTGAATTATTAGATGACGCTATTGACAAACTTGCCAATAAGACTGGCAGGTCAGCCTTCCTTCCGGCATCTGCTCTACAACTGCCTTTCATCAATCAAAGGAATAAATTTGATACGGCAGGTTAGGGCATCCAGAGAGTTCCTCTGCATTGGGACAACCAGGCTTAAGACCTTGATATATCCATGCCGTCGTCTATGTCACTTCCTTCATCAATGATGGAAACGTCGATATCGTCTAAGAGAGCTAGTTTAGACGCTCTTTCATACGCAGCTCACCTTACTAGAGCGTTGTCTTTATGCTTTGAAGGACCAGAATTCCAAGATGTACAGACGTCCTTAAGAGTTCTGTCCAGGGCCATAGCTTTTTCCATGTATAACTCTGCCCTTCCAGTGCTGAATCTGGAGTTAGCTGGACATGACACGGCCCTAGCTACTTCCACACGCGTGGACAGTAAGGTGAAAAACTCTCTTAGAGTCGCTCCGGTCTCCGGAGAGTTTCTCTTCAGCGGCAAGCTTTCAGAAATATCTGATAAATTAACTAAGAAAGCTTCTGACTCTCTGCTCTTTAAGTCTGCTTCCAAGAAGTTGGAACCAGCAGAGAGGAGTAGGTCAGACACTTCTGGAACGAGTACGTCCAAGGGAAGTTCCTTTAGAGGTTCCTTCGCGTCCTCTAGGTCTTACTCTAGAGACCGTCAGAGTAGCGACTCGAGTAGGGGCCATTATGCTGGCCAAAATAACCAGTCAGATGCCCCTAGGCCGACTGGGCGAGGTGCAGGTCGCGGAGGATGTAGTTTCTCCTCCCGCAAGCCTCGCAGATCCAGGAAGTGATGGTTTAGACCTCTGTCGCGTTCTGGTGGGCGGAAGACTGTCGAGTTTCTCAAACAACTGGGAATCAATTACGTAGGACCCTTGGGTTCGAGGGGTTATTTCGGAAGGACTAAAACTGTCCTTCAAAGGTAAACCTCCGTTAACTCGAAGTCCAAGATGGACTCAGCTCCCGTCAAATTTTCAGAAAAGAACGGCACTTCTATCAGAAGTCCAGTCTCTTTTAAAGAAGAATGCGATAGAGGTTGTAGAAAACCAGGAATCTCCAGGTTTCTACAGCCATCGCTTTCTGGTTTCGAAACCAGATGGCTCATTCTGTCCAGTGATCGATTTAAGCTGGATAAACAAGCTGAACGTGGCTTCAAAGTTTTATATGGAGACCATTCGATCGGTCAGAGCGAGCATTCAAGTGAATGACTATGCTGCGAGCATAGACCTCAAGGATGCGTACTTTCATGTCATGGTACATCCGGCATTCAGAAAGTATCTTCGCTTCGCTGTCCTAGGTGTCATTTATCAGTTCCGAGCGATGTGCTTTGGTCTGAATCTAGCGCCCTGGGCTTTCACTCCAGTAATGAACTCGGTAATGACTTATTTCCGAGCTCATTCGTCTGCGGTAACGTCGACTTACCTGGACGATATTCTTCAGAGATACGGCAATGAGTTAACGCTTCAGAACGATATGCAGAATCTGCTCCTATTGCGCCGACGTCTCGGTTTCATAGTAAACGAAGAGAAGTCGGATCTGGTGCCGTCCAAGTCATTCACCCACCTTGGGATGAGCTTCGAGACGCACAACGATCTCGTTCGTCTGCCGTTAACCAGAGCGAAATTAGTCAGTTGTTACGCTCGCTATTGTCTTCACTCAGACAAAGTTACAGCGAGAGAATTCATGAGACTAATAGGTCTGTGCGGAGCTGCCGCGGATCTCATTCCAATGGGGTGGCTACGCACTCGTCCTCTCCAGGTCTATCTGACTCAGAATTGGAGTGTGAAGATTCATTCGCTCAAGACGGACATGGTCTTGTCAAGCCAAGAGAAACAAGAGATTCAGACTTGGGCAGACATACAGTGGTTAACTCAGGGAGTTCCATTGCAATTGCCAGATCCGAGGTTTACGATTATGACGGATGCCAGTCAAACAGGTTGGGCGCGACACTGAGCCCATCGGATTTGAAGTGCCAGGGTCTTTGGGATCTGCAGTTTTTGAGCAAGCACATCAACATCAAAGAGATGATGTCGATTTGGTTTGCTCTACGTCATTGGATAGACGTTCAGAATGCACACGTGTAAATTCTGTCCGACAATACGACAGTAGTTGCGTATATTCGGAACCAAGGTGGCACTCATTCTATTCCGTTGCTCAATCTAATGGAAAGAATTCTTCTGTTTGTACTAGAACATCAGATTCTTCTCTCGGTCCGTCATATTCTGGGTCGTCTGAACGTCTTAGCAGACTCCCTTTCACGGAGGGGGTCGCCTGTTGCCGTCAGAATGGACGCTCAACAAGCAAGTATTCAATCAGATTTGCTGCCATTGGGAACGGCCAATGATAGATTTATTTGCGACACATCTCAACAATCAGTTGCAGACGTATGTGTCACCTTGTCCGGATCCTCGAGTGTTTGCAGTAGATGCTCTCTCAATCTCTTGGGATGGAATGATAGGATATTCGTATCCTCCAGCGCTGTTGATTCAGCAGATATTGCTCAAGATAAAACAATCGCAATGCAAGATTCTGTTGGTAGCATCTCTGTCTCCACAGAGATCGTGGATAAATCTACTCAGGTGTCTGTTGTGGGACATACCGAGGAAGCTTCCTCAACGGGAAGATCTTCTTTCGCAGGGGAAATCGCGTATCCTCCATCACAATCTGCAAGGTCTAAACTTTCACGTATTTCCGGTGTGCGGTCCTTCTTGCACGGAAAACATTTTACAGGACGAGCAGTGGACGTGATTTCTAACTTAGGAGGACCTCCTCTTCGCTAAACTGTGTGGCTATGTGGAAGGTCTTTCGTCAGTGGTGTGGGGATCATTCCGTAGATATTTATGATCCTTCCATTCCAGACATTGCAAACTTTCTAGTATACTTGTTTGTTGAGATTAAACTGCAGCCTATCACCATTAAGGGTTATAGGTCTATGCTATCCGATACCTATGCACATCATGATAGCTTAATGATTGGAACTAATGTCTCTTTATCTAAATTAGTTAGAAATTTTTTGATGAATAGACCTAGAACCCTTAGATTAATTCCCAAGTGGAATTTGGCTTGGGTTCTTCTTAAGCTAAAAGAAGCGCCTTTTGAGCCTCTTGACACAGTGGACTTCAAATTCTTAACATATAAGACAGCTTTTCTCTTAGCCTTCTCTTCTGCTAGAAGAGTTAGTGAGCTTCATGCACTATCTGTAGATGATTCTCACTTCTGTAGTGTTGGTAATACTATTACTTTTACCACCAATGTTGGATTTTTGGCTAAGAATCAGGCTCCAAATAGTATCCTGAACCTATTGTTATTAAGGCCCTTCCATCATCTGATGTGCGTAGGCCTTCACTTTGTCCTGTTAGTAGAGCAATACGTATTTACAAACGTAGATCTGAGTTCATCAGAAAGGGACGTAAGCGTTTCTTTCTGTCTTTGATGCCTAATAGAAAGGATATTATGGTTCATTCTATTGCTAGATGGATTCAATTAACTATTCATACTGCTTATGAAAAATTATCTTCTTCTCAGCAGTCGGCACTCAAGATCTCAGCTCATGAAGTAAGAGCTCTTTCTACTTCTTGGGCCTATGCTAATTGTATTGCTATTACAGATTTAATGAAGGCTGCATATTGGTCTCAACCTTCCATATTCACTAATTTCTATCTCAGAAATATTGAGTCTATTTCTGGAGACCTCCATTGTTGCTCAGAATATCATCCACTAAACAGTTGCAACTATAGTTATGTAGGCTTTCTGTTCCGGCAGTGACTCTGTCCTGCTGCCCTCTTTGCTCTGAGGTATTTGACCCAGGGCAAGGGAAAGGGGGGGGGGGGGGGTGTTCCCTTAGGTCACCTGCTTTATAGTGAAAAGCAAGGGAATACCTCCCCTAGAGTCAGTAATTCCGAGTCGGTACCGGGATGGTTTTAAAGTGTAAAGCTAATGTTTACTCATCCATGTAATATTTTTAAATTGTAGCTTGGTGTGAAGCATTTGTATGTGTCATGTGTCAAACAAGCTTTAATATACAATCTTCGGACACTTTTAATGAATATAAAGAGTCTCATTTCTCTGGACATTCTTTATTTATTGGCTTACCTTTAAAAATATTAGTATAAAGGGTTATACTGGATGTTAATAGAGATCATTGATTATTATTATGCTCAATTACTGATCGGTATTGTGTCTTTCTTCTTTAACATAAATAAGAAAATACATGTAAAGCCTATCTCTCCTTTTCTCCTGCAGGGGATATTGTGTTATAGATAATTGAGCTTATTGGATTTTCCTTTATGTCCTAGGCCCTCCAGCCTATTTACTATTCAGCTAAGTCTGGGTCATTGGTACAGTATAAAAATGTTAAAAAATTTATAGTAATTTATATATTTTTTTATACTTACCAATGACCCAGAAGGGGATGGCCCTCCCAGGAGTTGGGAACTCATACCTCCCTGCTGAGTACATAATGCTTACCAGGCACTGGTTGTAAGAATGATAATTGGCGCTAGGCCCTCCAGCCTATTTACTATTCAGCTAAGTTTGGGTCATTGGTACAGTATAAAAATGTTAAAAAATTTATAGTAATTTATATATTTTTTATACTTACCAATGACCCAGACGGGAATGGCCCTCCCAGGAGTTGGGAACTCATACCTCCCTGCTGAGTACATAATGCTTACCAGGCACTGGTTGTAAGAATGATAATTGGTGCCAATTTCGAGACCTCCTTGACACTGTGCATGCGCAGAGAAGTAAATGTATGGAGGACCATATAGGACATGTAATTTTCGGTTTTTGATGCAAATTTTGGGGATTGGGGGGACAAAATTTGTGTTTGGCCCTGAATTAAAGAGTTTAGCACCAGCTAAGTCTGGGTCATTGGTACAGTATAAAGAATATATAAATTACTATAAATTTTTTAACTTTTCGGTTTAGTATGCAAATTTGGGGGATTTGGGGGGTTCAAAATTTGTGTTTGGCCCTTGATAATATTTACTGGGCCATTGGTTAGTATAAAATATATACAAACTATTTTAAATTTATCAGATAGTTGCATCTAAGCACTTAATTCTACAAACTGCACCTCAGAAGAAATCAGCGACAGTACTTGTCTTTTTCAAATTTCTCGGATGCCATAGAATTAAGAAAGGACGCTGGTTTTGTTTACATTGGCATGGCGGGGGTTCGAACCCACGCCGAGAGAGTTTACTTCGGCACCGGCCACCCACCAGGGTCTGTCGTTGGCTGAGTGGTGTGCGTGGTTCAGTATAGTTTCGTTAGGCAGTTGGTGCCGAAGGAAACTCTCTTGGCGTGGGTTCGAACCCCTGCTATGCCAATGTATTTTAAATTTATCATACATATTCCGCACATATGTGGTGAACGAAAATCGTTGATGGATGGTTTTTAAATAGAAGCCAAATTTCACTTTAATTTTCAACAAATTGTGCAATGCAATTACAATTTGAATTGCTAACGATAGCTGAAAATCATCCCCTGAGTTCCAGTGTGTTCTGTGTGCCAGTAAGCACATAGAACACATTGGAACTCGGGGATGAAATCGTAACACAGGTTCCCCTCACAAATTTGGTTGCCGATAAAATGTGTTCTTTTTGTTGATTGTTGTCAAATGAATTGTGGAATGTCCTTCTAATTTTTGTTTCTATAGACATGAAGGTGTGTTATAAACACCGAATGACACACACGTGTGAATGAGTTAATCAATATGGCAGCACTTGTGCCAACATGGAAGGATAAAACTCGAGTCCTGTGGCCTCACATTTTATCCTCCCGTGCTGACATCGCTTAACCCATTCACACACGTTTATCATTCTGAGTATATCCTGGTAATTCTGTAGCTGCTGACTAGCACCCATTTACATAGTGGATTGTGACCCTTTTTTCACAAATTTCAGATGAAAAGTACCTCTATCTTCCCACAAATTGTTTCCATGTCCGGTCAACAGAGTACACTAATGAGCTCAGGAAGGCCATTTTGGCACTCGCAGCAGTTCTGTTCACAGACTCTTGAGTCTTTCAGAAACAACTTACCTCAGGCTTCTCAGCATCCTAATTGATGCAACTTACTAAGATCAGTCAATGAGTTTCCCCTCTGATTTATTTGATGTTTCCCAATGTCAGGAAGTTCAGGACAGCCAGAACCAATTGTGCCATGTACTCTTTTTTGAAGGTGAGTGTCCTCAGTCTTCTGACTTAGTTTAGACTCTGGACTTTGTGTTCATCTTCCTTCTGAAGGGCAATCCTTCTAACCAACAGGAAGTTCTGTTGGGCTGCCTCCTTCCAATCAAGCACTCTCACTGATGCCCCTTAGACCAACTATTATATGATAGTTCTGTAGTATTTGCCACATTTTCATGCCCGTCCCAATCTCACAGCAAAGCCGTCTCATTGAGATCCCATTCTGGACACAACCTTGAATCTGATACAAACCACAGGACATGCACATAATCATGATAATCTGTATGTACAGTATGAGAATAATGAATTATCTATAAAACTAAGTAGAAACGTATGCTGTGGGAAATTCATTACAGCTGACGCTAAAAAAGGTTTATAGGGCACTATCATAATGTCAGATCATCAGTTGTAGGATACTTGTAAAACATGGTCCATACATATACAATCCAGTCCATCAAATTTTGATAGTGCAAGAGATTATTTGGGGAAAAAGAAGCAGAAGTACATGCTATAGAAAATATTTTATAGTTAGCACAAAAAAGTTTTAGGAGCATTGGTAAAATTTCTAATTATCAAGTGTAAATTACAACGCAGTTGTCCATCAGATAAAACTTTGTTTGTGCGATGGATTCTTATATAAGAAGTATATGCTGTGGAGAATACTTTAGAGTCATCACAAGAAAATGGTTGGGGAGAACTAGTAGAACCTGTAAACATCAACTGCAGGACACAACAGAGTTATTAACCAGCTGAAAGTGTGGTGTTACAAAATTTGACTACCAAAACAAAGTACAAGTACATGCTATGTAAAATAGTTTACTGCCAGCATTAAAAAAGTTTGAGGATTGCTGGTAAAATTTCTAATCAATTGCACAGTACAGCCCAGTTGGCCTTCAGATGAAAATTTTCTGGTGCAATGGATTTTTAGAAGCATATGCTGTGAAGAATTCTTCATGGTTGGCAATAGGAAATGTTCAGGGAGAACTAGCAAAACTTCTAATCAACAACTGCAGGGTACACATACTTGTCCATTAGCTGAAAATCTGCTGATACAATATTTGAGTACTAAAACAAAGTATGTACATGCTGTGGAGAATAGTTAGAGCCACGCTAAAAGAAAGTTTTTGGAACATTAGCAAATCATCAGTTATAGAGTATAACCAGTGCTCCATCATCTGAAAGTTTGCTGGTGGAATGGATTACAGTGGAATCATGAATATCAACTTAGCCAGTGAAAAGTATTCATTTAACAGGAGTATTAACAGGAATTTGGTCACTTTCCTGTTTTCCAGAGATAAACTGAGCATTTATTCTATTATATCTTACTTGATAGCACTCATGGAGCTCTGTCAAACAAGATATAATAGATTAAATGCCCATATTAGATGTACTGGGGCCAAATAGTCTAAAAACAAGGGGAATGTGGTGATTATTGAAGTAGTTTCTCAACACATCACATAATTTTGTTATTCAATCAACAGGAGTTTACTCTATAAAGTATATGCAATTAGCAGGTCAAATTTGTACTGGAGGTATGATAAATGATTTTGTGCTTGGAAGTTGTATTCAGTTCACAGGGTTATTCATTTAGGAGGTATTCAATTAAGTGGGCCCACGTACTACCAAAAGAAAGAACAAGCACATGTCGAGAAGAATACTTTAGACCTAGCACCAAAAAAAAAAAGGTTGAGCACTAACAAATTTTCAAATCATCAGTTGCAGGTGCAACCCAGTTGTTGATCAGCTGAAAATTTGTTGGTGCTTTTGGTTTGATGTTTTTCCCGAAACTATGCCATCTGCCTATTTTTGAAATGACACATTTTGTCATGTGATGGTTTGCTTGTTCCCGGGTGGGGAGGTAGTACTGGGACTTCTTTCTTCCCCCTCAACGCGAGAAAAATCTTCCAACCGCCCCCCAATGCCCAAACCATATAATGAAGAAAGATTGCCATCATTTTACAATGAACCTCAGTATTGTTTTGTCTCATGTTCAACATTTTTATTTTCTACAGAGACCAATTGGTGCTAAAGCAAGAAGAACAGAAAAGTGAGTAGGTTATTTTACCCGATTTCTGTGTACAAAATTTATCCTGAATTTTGTGACAAATAGCAACTAGAATGGTGTCATTTGTGTGCTAAGCACACTAAGGTGCATCCTCACATTTTCAGTTTGCCATCACGATTGTCACAAATTACATTCTCCGACAAAAGTGGCACTATGGGTGCCACATGGGGTTTGATAAAAAATTCCAAACCTTTGTTATTTCTGCATTTGTTATTCAATACTTGTTTTAGTACAAATTATAGGAGAGTGCCCACAGACACTTACCAATAAATTGTAATAAAAAAACTCATATAAACAAAATTTTATTTGTATTTAACTGAATGTGAAATGTGAGCATGGAAAATGTTAGCTTTTGCTCTGGTACCCCCATTAATTTGAAAACCCTGATAGTGACATCTGGCAATCAACAAATCCCCATACAGTCACAAGCAGCCCCTTTTACATTGCTCTGAAAAAGTTGTTCGAAGTGAATTCTTCCTTGAGAACTATCTTGGCAGTGTATTTACGTCATTGTTGGCTGCCTATACAGGCCGACAATGATGTAGAAACACTGTTAAGTCACCTGCTGCCTAGTAAAAACACTGAAAAACATGCGCTTGTGAATGTGTTAATCGATATGGCATGAGTTCCAGCACGGAAGGATAAAATGAGAGTGTGTTTATTAATGCCTTCTCATCTATAAACAAGCCAAGACCAATACCGGGTCTGGACCTGCGTTGCTGCATGCAATTGAATCGACAAACAGGAAGTGGCCGCATGGCAGATCTGAAAATTGCATACACGATACAACTGATCATTATCAGGCTCCAGATGAAATATAAAATCAATCCCTTGCATAGAAGCCGAGAAAAGTTTGACGAAAAATTTCAATGTTCAGTGGGTACAGTAAAAATTTCAAAGTACTGGCAAACAGGAAGTGGCTGCATGGCAGATCTAAACATTACTTACATGATACAATTCATCATTATGAAGCAGCAGACCAAATATAAAATCAATCCCTTGCATAGAAGCCGAGAAAACCTTGACGGAAAATTTCTATGTTCAGTGGGTACAGTAAAATTTCAAAGTATCGGCAAACAGGAAGTGGCTGCACGGCAGATCTGAAAATTGCTTACACGATACAACTCATCATTATGAAGCAGCAGACCAAATATAAAATCATTCCCTTTCATAGAAGCCAAGAAAACTTTGACGGAAAAAGTGTTTCGGACGGACTGACGGATGGACTGACGGATGGACGGAGTCAAGCGGTTACAAGACCTGCTCTGCCACTGGCGACGCAGGTAAAAACAATTATTAGAAGGACATTCAGCAATTCATTTGATGACTATCAACAAAAAGAACACATTTTATCATCAACCAAATTTGCGAGGGAACCCGTGTTGTTACTATTTCGTCCCCTGAGTTCCAATGTGTTCAATGTCCCTACATTGAAACTCAGGGGATGATTTTAACTATTGCTAGTGATTCAGGTTGTAATTGCGGTGCACGATTTGTAGAAAATTCCAGTGAAATTTTGCTTCTATTTAAAAATAGTCTGTCAACGATTTCTGTTCCGCACATTTGTGCGGAATGGATTTTCATTTTCTGAATGGTTTAGTATTGCTGTAGATGGGAATTTCAAAGAACAGGCATGTAACAAATGTATGTACAGCAGTTGTTAACATAAAATTAATCTGAGGACTTAAGGGTTAGGGTACATAACAACAGTGTTCTCTAGCTGGAACAGATGTTATTGCAGACCCTTGTTCAGTAATCATAAAGATGATTAACTGGTTGAGTGCTAGAAGCTACTGTCATGGCTCTGCTGTAAAGTGCTGAAAGCCACTATAGTGACATTACATAAATGCATTAGCCTTTTGTTTGCTTAGCAGTAGAAATTTTTTTATTTGTATAAATTTGTTTTGATACAATTTAATGGAGAGTGCCATCAGACACTTGCCAATAAATCATAATAAAATGTTTATGAACAATATCTTGCTAAACTAAGGCTCCCCTTGCTGGTAGCATTGTATCTGAAAAAAATACTTGTGTTACAAATCACCTTTCAAAAATAATTCAGCACTCTACCAATTAACCAGAAGTTCAACTGAATGACCATATCAGATCTGCATAAGCTGTCTGGGGGAAGGCGTGGAAATAAGCAATCTGTCATTTGAAGAATGAGGCCCCCAGAGGATGAATTTGCTGATGCTTATCCCATATAGTGGGCTAGAATCCCCCAATTTATTCTCTGGGTTCCTCTTTCTGTTTACACCTGAGACCTTGATTCAGATTGAGGTTCACAAAGGGTAAATTTAGTAATTAGACCCTGCTGTGCAGGGTAGCCTGACCAAATTCACCCTCTGGATACCTCGTTTTGCAGATGACAGTCTGCTTATTTCCAGGCTTGCTAGGGGGTTAATGTGTGTTACAGAATTTTGTGCTTTGGGTTGGAAAGGAAGTACTAGAACTGCAAGGCACTTAATCCAGATTGCCATTGTGGAGGGGGGGGGGGGGGGGTGCAGGGCACAGTGTCACTGTGTACTAAGGTGTACTGCACATCGATGGTTCACTTGTGTTCAACCAATGTTAACCTTGCTTGTGTGGAGTTAGTTCGTTGGGGAGCCTGACAGTTGCTTGTCATTGTTTGGTGGTTCTCTGGTACTCCGGCATCCTCCACCCATAAAACTTCCGAGGTGACTCTGGCTGTTAAAAATGTCATTAAACCCCAATAAATAGATAAAGTACATGAACTTATAGTGAAACCTCTCATTGGCCACATGGCACATTTTGGTGGATTATGTTAGTGACTACTTAATTGCCTCATTCTTCTCTGATATTATGTAGGGATCTTTAGTCTGCATGGAGTGTGTCTCTCTCATCAACAAGGACAACCATTTTACATGTCCATCAGATAGAATAGTATGCTGTGAAAGCATTAAGTCCACACTTGATATCCTCAGAGGGTGTTTGAATGCCTCAAAATTTGTCTTCATTGAGAATCAATTGCAGAATGCCTGCACACTCATCCACTTGGCTACCACTCATTTATTTGTTATTTTTCTAAGAAAAGAATTCCAATTCAGTATATAACACAATAGGGCTGGGCAGTTTTTCATTTTTCAGTTCGGTTTGGTTTTTTTTTTTTAAACTGAAACCGAACCACCGCCTTAACAAAAAAACGAGACGTTCGGTTTCAACAAATTTCCCAGAATTGGTTAAGTTTATGACCACTCAGTCACTTGCTTTCCGCATGCCAAAGGCTTAAATGTCGGGCAAAGGTAAATGCTGTGCCATTTATGCTTACTCCGAGAGGACTGACAACAAATCCCTCCCTCCCCCACCACAAATAGTGGTAGCAAATTTCTTGTATCTTAAACAATATCTTCAGAACCACCACCAGATGGAATATGAAAAATTAAAAAGTCTTACGTAAAAATCCACACATGCAATTCAATAATCGTTAAGTAAATTTAATGAACTGGGCACAGCCCCATGCTCACTCATTTTCGACCAAAGAGGTATTGCAAGTTACCTGACAATATAGGGTGTAAAAGTAAAATAAATTACCTTTGACCCAAAATCATCTGCGTACGTCACGTTGTAAATTAGATTGGAGGTGAACATAAAATTTATTGAGTTTTAAAACCTCAAAGTTCACATGGGAAAAATGACGAGTAAATATGCAAATTAACCGACTACTGGCACATTATCTGAAGTCACATGCTCAGAGATAACGCTGTGCATTGGCAGTTATGTTTTTGTCAACAATAAAATGGTTAAATTAAAATAGAACATATCCTGTTAAATGGATGGCAGGTAACTATTGAAAGTTTTTTTTAAACTTATTGGGAATTGTTTGAATACTATTTGAATTTACTTTAAGGAATCGCGCAGTACTGCAGGTCTGTCAGGTAAACATGCTGCATTCCCAATACGAAGATATTATAATCAACACGTGTTTTCCCATGACCATGTGCATTTTGTGAACACAACAAATCCCAAGAACTTTCTTTCAGATCCCATTATGCAGCCGTCTCCCTTCAAAAACATCAATCGCCTGTCTTGACTGAGATGAAATCAACGCAGGGATCAGCCAAGAGGGCAAAGTAAAGTTGGTAATATCTTCGCCTTGGCACCGCTCATTTCGCCCAATTTCTTTGTTTGGGCAAAAGCAAAGTAAAAAACGAATCTCTACAGTCAAAATTAGGAGAGATATTGTGAAAGCATTGGAGTGAGTGAGTTACCAGTAAAAGTGATTCGTATATCACGACTTACTTCAATAATAGTTATCAAAATCACAAGAAATATGATTTGTGTTCCTCTTATTCCACTGTCATTTGAAGCAGGAACCATCAAGAAACACGGGGCACGTCTATTTTCAAGCGATGTGATAATTACTGAAATAAGCACAACAATTGCATATTATCCACCAAAACCAGGGTGAGAACTTAGCTACTCCATAAAAAATAAGGAAGTGTTGATTTTTGCTAAAATGTAGCTTTTCTTGTAAATTTCTTCATCTTGACAAGGCCCCAAATCTCACTGACAGAACAAGGCAGATCCCACCGGTGGTGGAGTCATGGTATGAAATCCTGTGGACCATGCTGGTGAAGAGTTTTTTGTTTTTTGGGGTTTTTTTTTTGGGGGGGGGGGGGGTGGGGGGGGGGGGGTGGGGGGGAATCTCAGGACTGAGGATACTGTACTTGTACTGAGGGCAGGAAATCAAAAAGAATCTTTTCAAATTTGGGGATGGGAGAAACAAGTAGGATTTTGAGTGTGTGTGTGGGGAGGGGGGGGGGGGGTTGCTGGTCTCCCCAGATACCTCATGGCTCCATCACACTGTAGCCCACTACAGTAGCCCAACACAATATGACCATCAGCTGAGAAGAGTGGTGAACACTGAGTAACCCGAATGACTCAACACGCTATATGAGCCTCATGACTTGGATGACAAATACAGACACATTTTATGTGTACATTACCCTCTAAAATGTGGATTTCTACAATATATTTTGAAAAACCGAACCGAAAAATGAGTTTTTGTACAAAACTGAACCGAAATGCAAATTTCAAAACCGCCCAGCCCTATAACACAATGTCTGCCTCTTCTGAATGGCATCTAAATTAGGTCAACATGGAATACCCCAGGTTAGGTCAGGCATTTCTTCCATTGAACCAACGGTATGTTATTATGTGACATACTGTTTGAAATGGGTGTGGGAGAAATGTCCAACAGTGTATCACCTTATAACCATTCCTCAGCAGTGTAAACGATTTTAGGGTGCATAACAACGATTTCTTACTAGAATAGCTGTCATTGCAGATCCTTGTTTACAAATCATTAACAGTCATTAACCTTCAAGTCCTCAGATTGATTTTATGTTAATAATTCCCATATATACAAGTACACAGCCAGGGTTTCTGCTAGGAATAAATTAGTGGGTCTGGTAGGAGGGGAACATCACATTGCCTGGTTTGTGTGGGGCGAAGAAAATTTTAGAATTGAACACTACAGGAAGGACATTTCCTTGCATCTGAGATGGCGATTCATGTTTTAGTGTGAACGATTTTGTGAGAATAATTATGTCAAATCTTCAGGTAAATGCTCAAAGCTATCGCCTTTTCTTCGCTACAATCGGCATGTGACATCTTACCTAATCAACAAACTGTGGAAAATAACAATAGTTTTTGGACGACACTCGACAATCTTAAGTTGCAGAATGCCATTTCTGGAAATGGTGCTCCTAAAATGTGTCAGTTTTGTTGCGAGAATGACCGCGTCTAGACTAGAATTTTACGGCGTCATGTTGTTTGTTTTTTTTTAACAGATTTTATGCTTTATCAGTAAATGATCGGCGGGGGGAATGGGTCTGGTTGACGGACCCTCGGCCATGGTCGTGGAAACCCTAACACAGCTGCAGATGACTTAACAGTGTTTCTACATTATTGCTCGCTGCCTGTACAGGCAGCCAACAATGATGTAAAAACACCCTCAAGATAAAAGCATCTTACCAGTTGAGTTATTATGGAAGAATACACTTGGGACAGTGTTTTCAGATCAATATAAAAGGGACTGTTTGTTGCTGTATGGGAACACAAGGGTTAACCAGAATGTTAACTGAATGACCATTTCAGATCTTTAGTCTACATGCAGTGTGTCTCTATCAGCAACGAGGACAACCATTCACATGTCCATCAGATGGAATAGTTTGCTGTGAAAGCATTAAGCCCACACTTGATGTCATCAGAGAGTATTTGAGTACCTCAGTATTTTTTTCTGTTGAGGATCAATTATGGTATGCCTGGTCTGAAAAACCAGCACACTCATCCACTTGACTACCATTCATTTATTAGCTCTCCTGACTGATTGTCAGGATGAGCTATTGTGATCACTCACCATCTGTCGTCCGGCATCTGTGAGCATGCTTGTTCTGACATCGCATTTTGTTTTTGTTCAAATCAACTTGCCCAGCCCCATAGGGAGAGTGTGGGGGGAAAAATGCTCCAAATTTTTTTTTTTTTTTTTAGCTCACATGACTTTCATTCAGGAGAGCTGTAGTGATCACTCACCGTCCGTCGTCCGTGAACAATGTGTTTGTGTCTTCTCCTCCCAAACCGCTGAATCAATTTAATTGATATTTGAGATAATAGTTTGTTATGACATCGCAATTTGATTTTGTTCAAATCGAGTTGCCTCGCCCCTCGGTAGGGCCACGCCCAAAAAGTGTGGTTAAATCTAAAAAAATCTTGTCATGAACCAGCAGTAGCAGAGACTTGATATTTGGTGTGCAGCTTCCTTTTGAGGTGTAGACTCAGATTTCTTCAAGAGAAGTTCGAGGAACTATATTTGCCTTCATTATGGGAGGGCCCAAAATTTCAATATTTTTATACTGTACCAATGACCCAGACATAGCTGGTGCTAATTCTCAAAAATCTAGGGCCAAACACAAATTTTGCTCCCCAATCCCCAAAATTTGCATCTAAAACCAAAAATAACATGTCCTAAATGGTCCTCCATACTTTTCCTCCACTGCGTATGCGCAGTGTCAAGGAGGTCTCGAAATTGGCGCCAATTATTATTCTTTGTTTGGCCCTTCATCAGTTCAGATCTGACTGATAATTGTGCTTGTAAATCTCAGTTTAAATGATGCCAGACACATAAATATTAGAGAAATGGTGGATCTAGAGAGGAAATACAAGGAGGAGAGGAAAAATTAGTGACAGGAAATAATCAGAGCTGTAACTTAAAATTTTTTTACGAAATTATGTTATGTTGCCTAATTTCAAGGCATGGGCCTGTTGTTGTCATTCTTGCTATAAAGTTACACTGCTTGATTAGTGTTTCCTCTCTCCCTTTCCTTTAGTCCTCCTTGCCATTCTCCCATGCTTTTGGCATATTTTCTGTAATATTATTACTAAAATTTCTTGGGAGTTTTAGCTTGGTAACAGAATGAATTCTGTTTTTTTTTTTTGTTTTTTTTCCCCCATGTTTACATCCTCACCCATGGGTGTTTAGGCATTGTGTTCTGCATCTACCATCTGATGTTCTGCATCTACCATCTGATGTTCTGCAGTTTCTTCTCTGGAAGTCTCTGTTTTGCATCAGATAGTGTTGTAATTGGTAACTGATTTTGTGCCATGTTTATCAGTGCCTGGAGTCATGTTTCCGGTTTTTATACACTTCTTGTTTACATTGACAACGGTTTCTGTTGAGAGTGATTTCTTGTCTTTGTATTAGTTTAATCATAACAAGATACATTATTATTATACATAAGTGTTGCATTAATTTTTTTTAAATATTTTAAATTTTTTGTCCACACTTAGGCATTTTTGGGATCCATTGGGGCTCAATGTTACTTTCAGAAACTTGGGCTTTTCTGAAAAAATATTTAAAAAAAAAAAATTTTTTTGATTTCATTTATTTTTTCTATATGTTAATGGATCATGTTGTTATGTATCTTTGTTTTCAGGGGTTGGTGCGAGTACTAAGACTGTTTGTGTTCTTTTCACAATGAAAGGATATTGTTCAAATTGTAATAAGAGGAAATCTTCCTCTGACTTTCATAATCATTGTATTAATTGTAGTCAGTGTACTAACACTAACTCCTGCTCAGTGTGTGTCAATTGGATGACAAATATTGGAAATGTGTGTCACGGTATGTTGTTAGCGGGGATAAGGCCATGCCGGTCCTTTCGCGGGGTCACTCTAGTTTTTCAATCTCTTTTTCAGAGGAACAAGAACAGGGTGATGTTTCTGTGATGTTTTCCAAAAGTGTGCCTCCGTCGTCACAGTTAAATGAAGAGCTAGCGGCAAAAGTGCTCATGGAAATACGTCAATTGCCTAAGAGGTCCCTAGTAGAATCGACGGCATTGGCGTCCACTAGCTCGCCCGGTGTAGTGACCATTCATCAAACGGCTCGGCAGCCAGGTTCATCCATTGCGGTCCAGGAAGGAGATTTGGGTGATGCAAGCACTATAATAACACAAAGTGCACACCCAGTGGCGACGGATCAGAGGATAGAACGGAGGAAGCCTATTAGTCCGGTTCCTAGCTCGTCCAGGTCCATCCGGGCTGCGAGCGAGAGAGGTCCCTCTCTCGTACAACAACATCTGGGACCAGATGTTGTGGTACAAAACGTTTCGCATTCGGAGCATACGTCCGCCACTCGGGACACTCTGTTATATAAACAGTCCGGAGAGTCAATATGGCTTCCTCATCCTCACGGCAGCGCACACGACTGCACCTTGGCTATGTGACCACGGATATCCAGCCAGCTTCGCCGATCAGGGATTCCACGGTGACCAGGTCACGCCATCTGGTAGCCAGGGACACGAGGCCTGTAGACTCCGGACGTTCGCATAAAAGAAGTATGCAGGAGTCAACGTCCAGGGAGCTTTCAGCGGCAAAACAACGTAAGACCGCTGCTCCACAGGCCTCAGTGACGGACATGCTATCACAAATAGCACAACTTATTGCAGCATCCCAGCAGGCGACAGAATCTCTGTCGGATCAGGAATTATCCGACGACGCTGGGTCGGTACGCTCCGCTGAAGCATCAGGTACGGACGACCGAGAACTTCATATGGTCCGACAGGATGGCGAAAGGGATTCAGAGGATCTGGAGCTTTCCCTTTCGGAACAACATAAAGCTGCCGTAGATTTTATCCGGCATTATCTTCCAGAGGTTGTTCCGTCGGACCAGAATGCTGTGATGCCGGATAAGAGACTGATAGCGTCACTGGTCACAGAATTTTTTGATCGGTTTAGGGACATCGTCCCTGAGTTTCCGTCACAGTCCAATAATGTCACAAGAACATTTGAACTATTGAATGACTCTATATATAAGCTTGCTACCGAAACGAGCAAGTATGGTTTCTTGTCCGCAAATGCTCTACTACATCTGCCTTTCATCAATTCAAGGAACAAATTTGAAACGGCAGGACAGGGCATACCGAGAGTTCCTCTGCGTCTAGACCAGGCTGAAGACCTAGAATTGTCTATTCCGTCGTCTATGTCAATTCCAACCACGACGTTGGAAATGACAATAATGTCTAATAGAGTTAACTTAGATGCCTTATCATACGCAGATCACCTTACTAAAGCATTATCATTACATCTTCAAGGGAAAGAATTCCAGGATATACAATCCTCCTTAAGAGTTCTTTCGAGGGCCATAGCTTATTCTACGTATAACTCCGCCCTTTCAGTGGCAAACCTGGAGTTGGTTAGACGTGATGCGGCCCTAGCTACATCCACGCGCGTGGATGGTAAGGTGAAGAACTCTCTCAGAGTCGCTTCGGTCTCTGGAGAGCTTCTCTTCGACGGCAAGCTTTCAGCAGTTTATGATAAGATAACTAAGAAAGCTTCGGATTCTCTGCTATTCAAATCCGCTTCAAGTCGGATACAGCAGTAAAGAGTAAGACAGGCACTTATGGGACAAGTATGCCCAAGAGAAGTTCCTATAGAGGTTCCTATGCGTCCTCTAGGTCTTATTCTAGAGACCGTCAAGGCAGCGACTCACATAGGGGATGTTATACTGGCCGAGATAACCGGTCAGATGTCCCTAGGTCGATGGGGCGAGGTGCGGGTCGTGGAGGACGTAGTTTCTCCTTCCGCAAGCCTCGCAGGTCCAGGAGGTGATGATATGAACCTCTATCGTGTTCCGGTAGGCGGAAGATTGTCGAGTTTTATAAACAATTAGGCGTCAATTACGTACAACCCCTGGGTTCGAGGGGTAATTTCGGAAGGACTAAGAATATCCTTTAAACGAAAGCCTCCATTAACTCGAAGTCCAAAATGGACTTAGCTTCCGTCAAATCCGCAGAAAAGAGACGCTCTTCTATCAGAAGAACACTCTCTTCTGGAGAAGAACGCGGTAGAGGTCGTAGAAGACCAGGAATCACCGGGTTTCTACAGCCATCTGTTTCTGGTTCCGAAACCAGACGGCTTGTTCCGTCCAGTCATAGATTTGAGCTGGATAAACAAGCTGATCGTCGCTCCGAAGTTCTATATGGAGACAATTCGATCAGTCAGAGCGAGTATTCGGGTGAACGACTATGCTACAAGCATAGATCTCAAGGATGCGTACTTTCACGTCATGGTACATCCGACATTCAGAAAGTATCTACGCTTCGCAGTCCTAGGAGTTGTATATCAGTTCCGAGCGATGTGCTTCGGTTTGAACCTAGCACCCTGGGCTTTCACTCGAATAATGAACTCGGTAATGATATATTTCCGAGCTCATTCGTCTGCGGTAACGTCGGCCTACCTGGACGACATTCTTCAGAGGCACGGCAATGAGTTAACGCTTCAGAACGATGTGCAGAATCTGCTTTTATTACGCCGACATCTCGGTTTTATAATAAATGAGGAGAAGTCGGATCTGGTGCCGTCCAAGTCATTCACCCACTTGGGAATGAGCTTCGAGACGCACAACAATCTCGTTCATCTGCCGTTAACCAGAGCGAAATTAATCAGTTGTTACGCTCGCTATTGTCTTCACTCAGACAAAGTCACAGCAAGAGAATTCATGAGACTGATAGGTCTGTGCGGAGCCGCTGCAGATCTCATTCCGATGGGGCGGCTACGCACTCGTCCTCTCCAAATTTTCTTGACTCAGAATTGGAGAGTAAAGATTCATTCGCACGATATAGACATTCTCTTGTCAAATCAAGTGAAACAAGAGATTCAGACTTGGGCAAACATTCAGTGGTTGACTCAGGGAGTTCCACTGCAGTTGCCGGATCCGAGTTTTACTATTATGACGGATGCCAGTCAAACAGGTTGGGGTGCAACATTGATCCCAACGGATTCGAAGTGCCAGGGTTTTTGGGATCCGCAGTTTCTAGGCAAGCACATAAACATCAAAAAAATGATGTCAATTTGGCTTGCACTATGTCATTGGATGAACATTATTCAGAAAGCACATGTCCAAATCCTGTCCGACAATAAGACAGTAGTAGCGTATATTCGGAACCAGAGAGGCACTCATTCCGTTCCGTTATTCAATTTAACGGAAAGAATCCTTCTGTTTGTACTAGAACACCAAGTTCTACTTTTGGTCCGTCATATTCCGGGTCATCTGAATGTATTAGCAGACTCCCTTTCACGGAAGGGTCGCTTGTTGCCGTCAGAATGGACTCTCAACAAACAGGTATTCAATCAGATTTGCTACCAATGGGAGCGGCCAATGATAGACTTATTTGCGACACAGCTCAACAATCAGTTGCAGACGTATGTGTCACCATGTCCGGATCCTCGAGCATATGCAGTAGACGCTCTATCGATCTCGTGGGACGGATTGATAGGATATGCGTATCCTCCAGCGCCGTTGATTCAGCAGATATTGCTAAAGATCAAACAATCTCAATGCAAAATTCTGTTGGTAGCATCTCTGTCTCCACAGAGACCGTGGATAAATCTACTCAGGTGTCTGCTGTGGGACATACCGCGGAAGCTTCCTCCACGAGAGGATCTTCTTTCGCGGGGGAAATCGCGTCAACTTCATCACAACCCGTAAGGTCTCAACCTTTACGTATTTCCGTTGTGCGGTCCTTCTTGCACAGCAAGCATTTTACAGGACAAGCAGTGGACGCAATTTCTAACTGTAGGAGGACCTCCTCTTCGCTAAACTATGCGGCTAAGTGGAAGGTCTTTTGTCGTTGATGTAGGGATCACTGCAGCCTGTTACTATTAAAGGTTATAGGTCTATGTTATCTGATACCTATGCACACCATGATAGTTTACAAATTGGATCTAATGTCTCTTTATCTAAATTAGTTAGAAACTTCTCGATAAATAGACCTAGAACCCTTAGATTAATTCCTAAATGGAATTTAGCTTGGGTTCTTCTTAAACTAAAAGAAAAGCCAGTTGAGCCTCTTGAGACAGTGGACTTCAAATTCTTGTCTTATAAGACAGCATTTCTCTTAGCTTTCTCTTCTGCTAGAAGAGTCAGTGAGCTTCATGCACTATCTGTGGACTATTCTCACTATCGTAGTGTCGGGAACACTATTACCTTTACTACTAATGTTGGATTTTTGGCTAAGAATCAGGCTCCTAATAAATATCCGGAACCTATTGTTATTAAGGCCCTTCCGTCTTCAGACGGGCATAGGCCTTTACTCTGTCCGGTTAGAGCTTTACATATTTATAAACGAAGATCTCAGTTTATCAGAAAGGGACGAAAATGCTTCTTTCTGTCTCTGATGCCTAATAGAAAGGACATTACGGTTCATTCTATTGCAAGGTGGATTCAATTAACTATCCGTGCTGCTTATGATAATCTATCTTCAACTCAGCAGTCTGTGCTTAAGATTTCGGCTCATGAAGTAAGAGCTCTTTCTACATCTTGGGCTTACGCAAATAGTGTTGCTATTACAGATTTAATGAAGGCTGCATATTGGTCTCAGCCATCCACATTCACGAATTTTTATCTCAGAAATATTGAGTCCATTTCTGGAGACCTGCATTGTTTAGGTCCATTATCTGTTGCTCAGAATGTCGTCCACTAAACAGTTGCAACTATAGTTATGCAGGCTTTCTGTTCTGGCAGTGACTCTGTCCTGCTGCCCGCTTTGCTCTGGGCTATTTGACCCAGGGGAAGGGGAATGGGGGGGGGGGGGGGGGGGAAGGGTGTTCCCTTAGGTCACCTGCTTTATAGTGAAAAGCAAGGGGATACCTCCTCCGGAGTCAGTAATTCTGAGTCGGTACCGGGATGGTTTTAAAGTGTAAAGCTAATGTTTAAATTCATTCATGTCATATTTTTAAAGTGTAGCTCGGTGTGAAGCATTGGTATATGTCACGTGTCAAACGGGCGTTAATATACAATCGTCGGACACTTTTAATGAGTATAAAGAGTCTCAATTCTCTGGACTTACTTTATTTATTGGCTTACTTTAAAAATAATTAGTATAAAGGGTTATACTGGATGTTAATAGAGAACATGGATGTTATTATGCTCAATTATCAAGGGTGTTGTGTCTTTCTAATTTGTCATAAATAAGAAAGATACATGTAAAGCCTAATCATCCTTTTCTCCTCGAGGGGATAACTCTATTATATTTAGTTGAGCTTATTGGATTTTTCTCTATGTCCTAGGTCCTCCAGCCTTTTTTCTATTCAGCTATGTCTGGGTCATTGGTACAGTATAAAAATGTTAAAAAATTTATAGTAATTTATATATTTTTTATACTTACCAATGACCCAGATGGGGATGGCCCTCCCAGGAGTTGGGAACTCGTACCTCCCCGCTGAGTACATAGCGCTGACCAGGCACTGCTTGTAAGAATGATAATTGGCGCCAATTTCGAGACCTCCTTGACACTGTGCATGCGCAGGGGAGGAAAAGTATGGAGGACCATTTAGGACATGTTATTTTCGGTTTTAGATGCAAATTTTGGAGATTGGGGAGCAAAATTTGTGTTTGGCCCTAGATTTTTGAGAATTAGCACCAGCTATGTCTGGGTCATTGGTAAGTATAAAAAGATATAAATTACTATAAATTTTTTAACTTTCCCCAAACCGAGAGGCAGATTTGAACCAAATTTGATATGAGGGCTTATTGGGTCATAAGTACTTAATTTATGCCCCAATTTTTAGCTTAACTTGACAAAGTCAAGATAAGCTATTGCCATCACAGGTGTGGAAGTCTGTTAGTCTGTGAGTCTGTTCACATTTTCCTTTAGCACGGGCTACACCCTACAGTTCTTGTCTGATCATCACAAAATTTCATATGCAGGTTTGGGGTCATGTCTAGATGAGAACGTCCCCTTTTGGTCGCAATCGGTCAACCGGGATGGCTGCCCGAGCCCAAAACCCAAAAACCATTAGCACAGTCTACAGGTCGTATTTATGAAGGGATTTCATTGTAACTTGGTAGGATGACTCTGTGTAATGCCTAGATGAGAACGTCCCCATTTGGGCATGATCTGTCAACCGTGATGGCTGCCCCCAAGCCCGAAACCCAAAAACTGTTAGCACAGTCTACAGGTCAAGTTTAATATGGAGGGATTTCATTGTAACTTGGTAGGATGACTCCTTATGATGTCTAGATGAGAATTTTCCCATTTAGGCATGATCTGCCAACCGTGACGACTGCCCGAGCCCAAAACCAGGAAACCTTTAGCACAGTCTACAGGTCATATTTATTGAGGAATTTCATTGTAACTTGGTGGGTTGACTTCATATAATGTCCAGATGAGAAAGCCCCCTTTGGACGTGATTGGGTAACTGTGACGGCTACAGGGGCCCGAAGCCCAAAAACCTTTCGCGCAGTCTACAGGTCATATTTATGAAGGGATTTCATTGTAACTTGGTAGGTTGACTTCATATAATGTCTAGATGAGAACGTCCCATTTTGATCGCGATCTTTCAGCCTTGATGGGTGCCCGAGCCCAAAGACCTTTAGCATAGGCAAAAGGTCATATTTATGGAAGGATTTTATTGTAACCTGTTAGGTTGACTCCATATAATGCCTAGATGATGACATCCCCTTTTGGTCGTGATTGGTCAACTGTGATGGCTACAGGTGCCCAAAGCCCGAAAACCTTAAGCACAGTCTACAGGTCATATTTATGAAGGGATTTCATTGTAACTTTGTAGGATTACTCCAGATGATGCTCAGATGAGATTGTCCCCTTTGGTTGCGATCATTCAACCATGATAGCTGCCCGAGCCCGAAGCCCGAAAACCTTTAGCACAGTCTACAGGTCATAGTTATGAAGGGATTTCATTGTAACTTGGTAGGTTGACTTCATATAATGTCTAGATGAGAATGTTCCATTTTGGACACAATTGGGCAACTGTGACGGCTACAGGGACCCGAAGCCCGAAAACCTTTAGAACAGTCTACAGGTCATAATTATGAAGGGATTTCATTGTAGCTTGGTAGGAAGACTCCAAATAATGTCTAGATGAAAACATCCCCTTTTGGTCACGATCATTCAACCTTTATGGCTGCCTGAGCCCAAAGACCTTTAGCATAGTGTATAGGTCGTATTTATGGAAGGATTTCATTGCGACTTGTTAGGTTGACTCCATATAATGCCTAGATGATGATGACCTCCCCTTTTGGTCGTAATTGATCAACTGTGATGGCTATAGGTGCCCGAAGCCCGAAAATCTTGAGCACAGTCTACAGGTCATATTTATGAAGGGATTTCATTGTAACTTCGTAAGATCACTCCAGATGTTGCCCCGATGAGAATGCCCCCTTTTTGTTGCCATCATTTAACCATGATGGCTGCCCAAGCCCAAAGCCCAAAAACCTTTAGCACAGTCTACAGGTCATATGTATGAAGGGATTTCATTGTAACTTGGTAGATTGACTTCATATAATATCTAGATGAGAATGTCCCCTTTGGACGCAATTGGGAAACTGACAGCTACAGGTGCCCGAAGCCCGAAAATCTTGAGCACAGTCTACAGGTCATATTTATGAAGGGATTTCATTGTAACTTCATAGGATCATTCCGGATGAGAATGTCCCCTTTTGATTGCGATCATTCAACCATTGTGGCTGCCCGAGCCCGAAGCCCAAATACCTTTAGCACAGTCTACAGGTCATATTTATGAAGGGTTTTATTGTATCTTGGTAGGTTGACTTCATATGATGTCTAGATGAGAACAGCCCCTTTTGGACACCATTAGGCAACTGAGATGGCTACAGGGGCCTGATGCCCGAAAACATTTAGCACAGTCTACAGGTGATATTTATGAAGGGATTTCATTGTACCTTGGTAGGATGACTCCAAATAATGTCTAGATGAGAACGTCCCCTTTTGGTCACGATCGTTCAGCCTTGGTGGCTGCCCGAGCCCAAAACCCCAAAACCTTTAGCATAGTCTATAGGTCATATTTATGGAAGGATTTCATAATAACCTGTTAGTTTGACTCCATATAATGCCTAGATGATGACATCCCCTTTTGGTCGTGATTGGTCAACTGTGACGGCTTCAGGGGCCCGAAGCCCGAAAACCTTGAGCACAGCCTACAGGTCATATTTATGAAGGGATTTCATTGTAACTTCGTAAGATCACTCCAGATGATGCCGCGATGAGAATGTCCCCTTTTTGTTGCCATCATTTAACCATGATGGCTGCCCAAGCCCAAAGCCAAAAACCTTTAGCACAGTCTACAGGTCATATTTATGAAGGGATTTCATTGTAACTTGGTAGATTGACTTCATATAATGTCTAGATGAGAATGTCCCCTTTGGACGCAATTGGGAAACTGACAGCTACAGGGGCCCGAAGCCTCAAAACCTTTAGCACAGTCTACAGGCCATATTTATGAAGGGATTTCAGTGTAACTTGATAGGATGACTCGTTTTGGAATAATTTCACTGTAACTTGGTAACTTTAGTTGATATATGTTAACTGTGAGAGCCACATACATTAACTGTGAGGCCATATTAACCCACCCCTCAGCTCTTTTGTACAGTGTACACCTCATATTATTTTTATCAGAAACATAGCATACAGGGAACAGAAATGAACATATTCCCAATTATCACAATTCTTGTCTTATTTCATAATCCTTTCATAAACATTGAACATTATTCTTTTCCTAAACACAACACACAAGTTAAGCTACAGTGTCATTGACACTTTCATTTTTCACGTCGCCTCATGGGAATCGCAGGAAAAAAAAAATTAAAATGCCCATATCTCCAAAACTACACGACCCTGAGAATTCTTATTTGGTGTGAAGCTTCCTTAGGACCAACAGAATGGAGTGGTCAAAAAAATTGCTATCGGTTTTATCATGGGGTACTTTTTGGGGACTTTGAAAAAGTACTGAGTTAGCATTTTTTAACACTGTGGGAAATGGAAAAAACATTTAAGACTTCTTTTCTCCCAAACCACTGCCCTAAAAGCTTTCAAGTTTCACATATAACATCTTTGGAAGATTGTTTCACAGGTTTATTGAAATCAAATCCCTGGGTCCATAGAGAGCCCAAATGTTTAAATTAGTGCAGTATGAGGAATATTCTTTAAAAATCTTCTTCTTCAGATCTACCAATCAAAATCTTTTGATATTTGGTATGCAGCATCCTTAGGGGGGTGAGATTCAAATTTGTTCTAGCCAAGTCCCTGGGTTTATATTTGGGCTCACTGTGGGAGCCCGAATTATAACTTAGTTCAAAATGAGGAATTTTCTTTAAAATTCTTCTTCTTCAGATCCAGCAGTCGGAATGTTTTGATATTTGGTATGCAGAATCCTTAGGGGGGTGAGATTCCAGTTTGTTCAAGCCATGTCCCTAGGTCCATATTTGAGTGCACTGTGGGAGCTCCAATTGTAACTTAGTTCAAAATGAGGAATTTTCTTAAAAAATCTTCTTCAGATCCAGCAGTCGGAATGCTATGATGTTTGGGATGCAGCATCCTCAGGGAGGTGAGATTAAAGTTTGTTTAAGCCAAGTCCCTGGGTTCATATTTGGGCTCACTGTGGGAGCCCGAATGATAACTTAGTTCAAAATGAGGAATTTTCTTTAAAAATCTTCTTCAGATCCAGCAGTCAGGATGCTTTTGATATTTGGTATGCAACATCCTTAAGGGGGTAAGATTCATGTTTGTTCAAGCCAAGTCCCTGGGTTGATATTTGGACTCCCTGTGGGAGCCTGAATTATAACTTAGTTCAATATGAGAAATATTCTTAAAAAATCTTCTTCTTCACATCCACCAGTCAGAATCTTTTGATATTTGGTATACAGCATTCCACTGGAGGTGAGATTCAAGTTTGTTCAAGCGAAATCCCTGGGTTCATTTTTGGGCTTCCTGTGGGAGCCCAATTTATTACTTAGTTCAATATGAGGGATATTCTTTAAAAATCTTTTTTTTTTTTAGATCTACTGGTCAGAATCTTTGGATATTTGGTACAAGCTTTTCGTAGGAGGGGCAGATGCAACTTGTTGAAAGCAATTTCCTGGGTTGATATTTAGGCTACCATGTCAGGTGAGCGCCCTCAGGCCCCCTGGGGCCTCTTGTTTCATTAACCAATGGGTACAATGACTTGATATTTGGTTTGGGGCTTCCTTTTCAGGTGTAGAAACAAGTTTGTTCAAACAAAGTCTGTGCAGCATTATTTGCTTTTGTAATGGGAAGGGCAATATTTTTGGCCCTGCTCGCAATTTCTTTTTTTTTGAATCGATGATCCAATTTGAACAAAATTTGGTATGTCATGTTATTGAGTCAAAAGTACTTGATTCAAGCAAATTGTCATCTGTTGTGTCAGGGTGTTCTGTGTGTGAAAAATTTTTTTAAAAATTCTTGAGAACCACTGATCAGAAATCTTTTGATATTTGATATACAGCATCCATAGGGAGGAGGAGGAAGGGGTGCAGATACAAGTTTGTCAAAATTAAGCCACTCGGTTTATATTTGGGCTCAGTACAAGATTCTTATGAGGGACAGATTCAAGATTGTTCAATCAAGTCCCCCAGTTAATATTTGGGGTTCTTATGTGGATCTGAATTTTAACTTGCAATATGCGGAATAACCTGTAAAAATCTTCTTCTTCAGATCCACCTGTCAGAATCTTTTCATATTTGGTGTACAGCGTCCTTAGGGAGGGAGGTTAGATCTAATTTTGTTCAAACCAAGTCTCTGAGTTAATAATTGGGCTCCCTATTGGGGCCCAAATTTTAACTTAGTCCAAAATGAGGAATAATGTTTAAACCTCTTCTTCTCCGGAAACTTTAATCAGAATCTTTTAATATATGGTATACAGTATCCTTATGGGGGTTGGATTCAAATTTGTTCAACTCAAGTCCATCAGTTAATAATTGGGCTCTCTATGGGAGCCTGAATTTTAACAGTGTAATATGGGAAATAAGCTCTAAAAATCTTCTTCTCAGAATCATTGATATTTGGTATGCAGCATCCTTAGGTAGGTCAAATCTAAGTTTGTTCAAACCAGGTCCCTGGGGTAATATTTGGGCTCTGGTACAATGAATCCTTACATGGCTCAGTATCAAATTTGTTCAAATCAAGTTCATCAGTTGATAATTGGGCTCTCTGTGGGAGCCCAAATTTTAACTTAATGCAATATGGGGAATAATCTTTAAAAGTCTTCTTTTTCTGATCCACTACTCAGAATGACTTGATATTGAGTATACAGTATCCTTACAGATGTCAGATTTAAATTTGTTCAAAGCAAGTCCCTCAGTTATTATTTGGGCTCCCAATGGGGGCCCAAATTTTAACTTGGTGCACTATGTGGAATAATCATTAAAAATCTTCTTCAGGCAGAGAATCTTTTGATATTTGGTATACAGCATCCTTAGGGAGGTTAGATGTAATTTTGTTCAAACCAAATACCTGGGTTAATATTTGGGATCCCTATTGGAGCCCGAATTTTAACTTGGTCCAATATGAGGGATAATCTTTAAAACTCTTCTCCAGAACGGTCAGTCAGAATTTTGTGATTCAAGTTTCATCAAATCAAGTCCATCGGTTGATAATTGGGCTCTCTATGGGAGCGCAGATTTTAGCATATTGCAATATGGGGATTAATCTTTAAAAATCTTCTTCAGATTCACCACTCAAAATCTTTTGATATGTGGTATGCAACATCCTTACAGGGGACAGATTCAGGTTTGTTCAAATCAAGTCATTTGGATAATATTTGGGCTCCCTATTGCATAATAATTTTTGGTGCAGAATGATGAATATTCTTTGAACATTTTCTTCTCATGAACTCCCATCAGAATCTTTTGATGAATGGTATAGACCTTCCTTTGGGTAATCAGATTCAAGTTTGGAAAAATCAAGTCCCTGGGTTAATATTTGGGCTCCCCATTGGGGCCAAATGTTAACTTAGTCCAGTATGAGGAATAATATTTAAAAATCTTCTTCCCCAGAGCCACAAGACAGAATCTGTTGCTATATAGTATAGAGCACCCTTATGGGGGTCTGATTCAAGTTTGTTCAAATCAAGTCTTTTGCTTAATATTTGGGTTCCCTATGGTAGCCTGAATTTTTATTTGATGCAATATGAGGAATATTCTTTAAAAATCTTCTTTTCACGAACCCCCAGTTAAAATCTTTTGATTCATGGTATACATCACTCTTAGAGGAGTCAGATTCAAGTTTGTTAAAATCAAGTCCCTTTGTTAATATTTGGGCTCCTTCGACAACACAGCGTTAGGCAGTAATGTCAACAGACCACCAACGGTGATATTTTTCTTTAAAAATATCGGCTTCATTCACTTAATTCAAGTTTAATTACAGTATAAATACAGAACACAACTCATGTAGAGTACAGGGGACTGGAATCAATTACCCTTGTTGGAGTTTTTCCAATATTTCTTGCGCACCACCGGTGGAACTTCAACTTGGGTTGTTGATCCCCCCAGACTCATCCCTCGTTGTGTTCTGCCTTAGAACAACAGCTTGTTTCCAGAGAAAAACTTGGAAAGCAATTTAGATAGGTTTTCCCAAATTTCTATGCTTCTTTCTTTTCCTATCTGGTTATGCCTTTTGAAGTAGTGTGTAAGTGTGTTTGACTCTGCAAGTGTATATAGGTCTGTGTTCCTCATTTTGTGAGAATCTAGACAATAGTGTTTGGGTTCCCACAAGGATTTCCTTTGTTTTCTCCTTGTCTTCACTCAGAAAACAATGGGTTAGGATTTGTCTTCTCAATTTTGTGAGGACTTATTTATCACCGAGAACAAAATAATACCAACAAGTCCCTACAAAAGCCATTAACACTTAAAGGCCTGTTTCCGAATTCTACAACCTCTCAAAACAGGTGCCCTTAACATGCCATCATGGGGAGGTTCTGCTGACAATAGGCAAATTATCAGTGCAGTGGTTTCTAGTTACAGTCTTGGCTGCCTGTTAAGGCAGCCAAAACTTGACTAGAAATCGCTGCAAAGCCACTGGATGTTTTAAGGCTGTGGCTGGTGGGAATTTGGGATACTTGTCCAGTCCCTTAAGGGTTAAACAAGACAAAAGTTGTGTGTTTGCTTGAGGGTGTGTATACATGTGTGTGTGTAAAAGGATGTTGTTATGTCCCAGTGTGTTTATTGTTTATTATAAATATCAAGGATCATGGCATTCATCTAAATTTAATATGATTATAAATTTATTTTTTAGACCAGAAATTACATTAGTTATTTGTAGTGAACACGGTGAAGAATGTCGTGTTGTTTGTGAAGAATATTCTGATATGGCTGATTTTCATAAACCCAAAGCACCAGGTAAGTGAAGGTCTCAGATTAGGTGAGAAATGTCATCTACAACACTAAGTCAAAAAAGTGGAGCCCACTTAATTGAATATTGCTTAATAGAATAACCATGTTAATTGAATATAACTTCCAAGCACAAAACCATTCACCATACCATCATTTGTTTTTTTTATTGGGGTTAAACAATACTTTCAACATTCAGGGTCACCTCATGTCAAACAGATTTATGAATGGAGGAAGCTGGAGTACCCAGAGAGAACCACTGAGCGAGTAATTGTCAGACTCCCCATTGTACTAACTCTACACAACTCTTACACAGGCAGGGTTAGCATTGGCTGAAGGAAAGTGCACCATTGACTTGAGGTATGCCTTGGTACACAGCACTACTGTGCCCCCATGTGGGCAAGCAGGATTAAGTGCTCTGCCCAAGGACACAATGCAGTTCCATTGGGCTGCAATGATACGTTTTCTCACAATACAATGCATATCACAATACAATTCCCATGATTTGATACGTATCATGATACACTCGTCAATCATCAAAAGGTGAGGACACAAGAAGCAAATCTGCAGTTATGGACCACCGGGTCACCAGGTGGTCCATAACTGCAGATTTGCGTCTGGATTCCTGACATTTCTACTGGGCTGGTGAGTAGAGGGAAAAGTCTAATATCTACCCACACAATGGCCAAATAACAAATCTTCATACAGTTTTGGGTCAAGCAGCTTCATTTCCATGAAATTAGATTTCTAAAACTTCTCGACAAGAACACATTGTGACACACTCTTATGTTTCCATGGAATTTGTGATTTGTTGGATCACATATAAAGGTTCAAGAGTGAGGTTAATGGTAATTGGAAAATTCAGACTTCTACAATCCCGATTTAAAAGGAAAACTACATATAAAGAATGTGAATGGTCAAGAATGAGGCCTTTTTTGAAGTGTCATTAACAAAATATTCATGAAATTTTGGGACCATGTGTATTGTGATACAGTGCAAGCAAACCATGATACATATCGTCGGAGAATGAATCGCGATACATTTGTTTCACAATTAATCATTGCAGCCCTACAGTTCCAGTAGTCATGATTGGACTATGGAAATATTATCCATTAATTTCATATAGGTTAAAGAGTAAACTCCTATCAACCCTTTGAACACTATTGGTATCTTCCATATCACTTCACCGGCAGCAATTGGAAGAGTCCATATTCATTATTTGCGGGTAGACCAATTAATATTTTCTAGCCTACACATTCACTTAGCAGTCATCCTACTTAATGAATTTATGTTGTATCATGTTCCCTGGCCGGAAAAACCAGCCTCTCAGGTTCAGAGGGTTAATAGAATAAAAATCTTTTAATTTGTTAATCAATTACCTGACAATCACCAAATTCTCCTTTTTATGGATCTATCTGGCCTCAGTGCATACAATACAAGCTATTAATCTATTATTATGCCCCTGACTTGAAAAAGTCGAAGGGGTATCTAGTGGAGACCTCCGTCCATCTGTCTGTCTCCGTCCATCCCAACATTTTCCCATGTATCTCAGCCGCTGCTACACGGATTTCAATAATATTTGGTGTTGTGGTAGAGCATCATGGGGGAATGATACTTGTGTAGCATGAGTTTCTTTCACACATTTTTTCCAGAGTTATGATTCTTTTGACTTAGACATTTTTTGCCGGGTCGGGGGCATTGGCACACACTTTGTCTTGCCCCTCTTGTTTTAGCTTGACAGAGTTCCATAAGCTCTATCAAATAGATAAAAATGCAATATATCTCTTGAGTACAACAAAAATGACAAAATCTCTGTTAATTGAAAACTTATTAATTGAATAATTTTCGCTGGCAAAGTGGATAATCAATTAACAGGGTTCCACTATACTGTGCCAGATCCAGCCAACAGGTGTTGGGCTGGCAGAATAATGGCACATTTTTTTGTTGAAATTAGGAAATATCAGTACTATTTTGTGGGAGCTGTATAACTGCTGGTTCTAATCTCTCAGCAGTGTAGTTAGAGACTAGCGGCCATATTTTTTTCTCTCCATCCATTAGTCATTAAAAACAACAACAAAATATTTCTCCAGAAACTTCATCATTGAAAATCTCTTCACCTGGAAATCTCTTCATTGATACTATTTTGCACTTGTATGACTAGAAAATGAAACCAAAAATGCCTTGTTTGACAAATCTCACTGACATGCATGCTGCTGGAGGATATTCCTGCCCAGAACAGGATTTCTCTGGTCACTGACAAGTATAATATGAACAGATTTAATCAAAATTTAAATTGAAAGGATTTTTTCACCAATGATTCCTTGAGTTAAATTTAGATGAATTCTTCATGAAATCTAGTCATGGCAGCTTCACAACAGGCATGACTATGATTTTATAAAAAATATCTTGAAAATACTCGCTTGGTTAAGAGTTAAACTTGCTACTGCTAAATGGGGAATTTTCACTTGCTGAAGACATTGAATTTTCCAGAGGATAGTGTGAGTAGTTAAATTAATAATTTCGTTTATTTTCAGCACTGTTATGTCCCTCATCCAAAAATTGAGGAGAAACACAAATTGTTTCTAATAGGCCCTATTTATTTATTAATTTATGGAGGTCTTTTGAAAGCCCTGATTGTGGCATCTAGCACTCAACCAGTTAGCCTTTTACCCAACGCAAATGATGTCAAAATGTATTTTTTTAAATATTATTTTTTCCAATTTTTAAAAAACATTCAACAAAAGCATATCATGTACCCCCTCACTGGAACGAGCTTGGGGATCTTGTTCAATGAGGGGTTCATATCATATGTTTTTATACCCCCAGTGGGGGTATACAGAATTTGCCTTGTTTTTTTAGTTTTTGAAAAATGATTTATTTTTTTTCTGTTGAATTTGAAAATTACGTGGATGGATACGGCCAATTTGTAAGGTAAAGGGTTAAAAACCCAAATTTTTATACTGTACCAATGACCCAGACATAGCTGGTGCTAACTCTTAAAAATCTAGGGCCAAACACAAATTTTGCCCCCCCAATCCCCAAAATTTGCATCTAAAACCAAAGAAATCATGTCCTGAATGGCCCTCCATACTTTGCCTCTACTGTGCATGCGCAGTGTCAAGGAGGTCCCGAAATTGGCGCCAATTATCATTCTTTGTTTGGCCCTTCATCAGTTCACATCTGACTGATCTTTGTGCTTGTAAATCTCAGTTTAAATGATGCCAGACACATAAATATTAGAGAAATGGTGGATCTAAAGAGGAAATAGGAGGAGAGGAAAAATGAGTGACAGAAAATAATCAGGGCTGTAACTTAAAAATTTTTTATGAAATTATGTTAAGTTACCTATTTTCGAGGCATGGGCCTGTTGTTGTCATTCTTGCTATAAAGTTACACTGCTTGTTCAGTGTTTCCTCTCTCCCTTTCCTTTAAGTCCCCCCTTGCTATTCTCCCATGCTTTTGGCATATTTTCAGTAATATTATTACTAAAATTTCTTGGGAGTTTTAGCTGGGTAACAGAATGAATTCTGTTCTTTTCCCTATGTTTACGTCCTCACCCTTGGGTGTTTAGGCGTAGTGTTCTGCATCTACCATCTGATGTTCTGCAGTTTCTTCCCTGGAAGTCTCTGTTTTGCATCAGATAGTGTATTATTGATAACTGATTTCGGGCAATGGTTATCAGTGCCTGGAGTCATGTTTCTGGTGTTTATACACTTCTTGTTTACATTGACAACAGTCTCTGTGGAGGGGGATTTCTTGTCTTTGTGTTAGTTTAATCATAACAAGATACATTATTATTATTCGTAAGTGTTGCATTAATTTTTTAAAATATTTTAAAAATTTTTGTCCACTCTTAGGCTTGGGATCCATTGGGGCTCAACGTTACTTTTCAGAAACTTGGGCTTTTCTGAAAAACTATTTTTTCAAACAATTTTTTTGATTTCAATTATTTTTTCTATGTTAATGGATCATGTTATTATGTATCTTTGTTTTCAGGGGTTGGTGCGAGTACTAGGACTTTTTGTATTCTTTTCACAATGAAAGGATATTGTTCAAATTGTAATAAGAGGAAATCTTCCTCTGACTTTCATAATCATTGTATTAATTGTAGTCAGTGTACTCGCACTAACTCCTGTTCAGTATATGTCAATTGGGATGACAAACATGGGAAGGTCACGGTATGTTGTTAGCGGGGAAATGGCCATGCCGGTCCCTTCTCCGCATGGTCACTCTAGTTTATCAATCTCTATTTCAGAGGAACAAGAACAGGGTGATGTATCCGTGATGTCTTCCAAAAGTGTGCCTCCGTTGTCACAATTAAATGAGCTAGCGGCAAAGTGCTCATGGAAATACGTCAATTGCCTAAGAGGTCCCTAGTAGGATTGACAGCATTGACGTCCGCTAGCTCGCCTGGTGTAGCGTCCATTCATCGAATGGTTCGGCAGCCGGGTTCGTCCGTTGTGGTCCATGAAGGAGTTTTGGGTGATGCGAGCACTATAAATCAACAAAGTGCACGCCCAGTGACGGCGGATCAGAGGAGAAAATGGAGGAAGCCTATTAGTCCGGTTCCTAGCTCGTCCAGGTCCATCCGGGCTGCGAGCAAGAGAGGCCCCTCTCTCGTACAACAACATCTGGGACCAGATGTTGTGGTACAAAACGTTTCCCATTCGGAGCATACGTCCGCTGCTCGGGACGCTCCGTTGTATAGACAGTCCGGAGAGACTGTCGATAAGGCTTCCTCATCCTCACGGCAGCGCACACGACTGCACCTTGGCTACGTGACCTCGGATATCCAGCCAGCTTCGCCAATCAGAGAATCCACGGCGACCAGGTCACGCCATCCGGTAGCCAGGGACACGAGGCCTGTAGACTCTGGATGTTCGCATAAGAGAAGTATACAGGAGTCAACGTACACGGAGCTTCCAGCGGCAAAGCAACGTAAGACCGCTACTCCACAGGCCTCAGTGACGGACGTGCTATCCCAAATAGCACAACTTATCGCAGCATCCCAGCAACGACAGAATCTCTGTCAGATCAGGTAATATCCGACGACGCTGGGTCAGTACGCTCCGCAGAAGCATCAGGTTCGGACGACCGAAAACTTCATAGGGTCCGACAGGATGGCGAAAGGGATTCGGAGGATTTCGAGCTTTCCCTTTCGGAACAGCATAAGCTGCCGTACATTTCATCCGGCATTATCTTCCAGAGGTTGTTTCGTCGGACCAGAATGCTGCGATGCCGGATAAGAGACTGATAGCGTCTTTGGACACAAGATTTTTTTTGATCGGTTCAGGGACATCGTCCCTGAGTTTCTGACACAGTCCAATAATGTCACAGGAACATTCGAATTATTGAACGATGCTATATATATGCTTGCTACTAAACAAGCAAGTCTGGTTTCTTGTTTGCAAAAGTTTCCGTGATGTCTTCCAAAAGTGTGCCTCCATCGTCATAGTTAAATGAAGAGCTAGTGGCAATAAGTGCTCATGGAAATACGTCAATTGCTTAAGAGGTCCCTAGAAGGATCGACGGCGTTGACATCCGCTAGCTCGCCCGGTGTAGCGTCCATTCATTGAATGGTTCGGTGGCCGGGTTCGTCCGTTGCGGTCCAGGAAGGAGATTTGGGTGATGCGAGCACTATAATAAGACAAAAGTGCACACCCAGTGACGACGGATCAGAGGAGAGATCGGAGGAAGCCTATTAGTCTGGTTCCTAGCTCGTCCAGGTCCATCCGGGCTGCGAGCGAGAGAGGTCCCTCTCTCATAAACAACATCTGGGACCAGCTGTTGTGGTACAAAACGTTTCGCATTCGGAGCATACGTCCGCCACTCGGGACACTCCGTTATATAGACAGTCCGGAGAGACTGTCGATAAGGCTTCCTCATCCTCACGGCAGCGCACATGACCGCACCTTGGCTACTTGACCACGGATATCCAGCCAGCTTCGCCAATCAGGGATTCCACGACGAACAGGTCACGCCATCCGGTAGCCAAGGGACACGAGGCCTGTAGACTCCAGACGCTCGCATAAGAGAAGTATGCAGGGGTCAACGTACACGGAGCTTCCAGCGGCAAAGCAACGTAAGACCGCTACTCCACAGGCCTCAGTGATGGACGTGCTATCCCAAATAGCACAACTTATCACAGCATCCCAGCAAACGACAGAATCTCTGTCGGATCAGGAATAATCCGACGACGCTGGGTCAGTATGCTCCGCAGAAGCATCAGGTACGGACGACAAAAAACTTCATAAGGTCCGACAGGATGGCGAAAGGGATTCGGAGGATTTCGAGCTTTCCCTTTCGGAACAACATAAGCTGCCGTAGATTTCATCCGGCATTATCTTCCAGAGGTTGTTCCGTTGGAATAGAATGCTGCGATGCCAGATAAGAGACTAATAGCGTCATTGGACACAGAATTTTTTTTTGATCGGTTCAGGGACATCATCCCTGAGTTTCCGACACAGTCCAATAATGTCACAAGAACATTCAAATTATTGAACGACGCTATATATAAGCTTGCTACCAAAACAGGCAAGTCTGGTTTCTTGTCCTCAAATGCTCTAAATCTGCCTTTCATCAATTCTAGGAATAAATTCGAAACGGCAGGACAGGGCATACCGAGAGTTCCTCTGCGTCTAGACGACAAGGCTGAAGACTTGGAATTGTCTATACCGTCGTCTATGTCAATTCCAACCACGACGTTGGAAACGACAATAATGTCTAACAGACTTAACTTAGACGCTTTATCATACGCAGACCACCTTACTAAGGCGTTATCATTACGTCTTCAAGGGAAAGAATTCCAGGATATGATCCTCATTGAGATTTCTTTCAAGGGCAGTAGCTTTTCCACGTATAACTCTGCCCTTCAGTGGCAAACCTGGAGTTGGTTAGACATGACGCAGCCCTAGTTACATCCATGCGCGTGGATAGTAAGGTGAAGAACTCTCTCAGAGTCGCTTCGGTCTCGGAGAAGCTTCTCTTCGACGGCAAGCTTTCAGCAATCTATGAATTGCTCGATATAGACGTTCTCTTGTCAAATCAAGTGTAACAAGAGATTCAGACTTGGGCAAACATTCAGTGGTTGACTCAGGGAGTTCCACTGCAGTTGCCGGATCCGAGTTTTACGATTATGACGGATGCCAGTCAAACAGGTTGGGGAACAACATTGATCCCAACGGATTCGAAGTGCCAGGGTCATTGGGTTCCGCAGTTTCTAGGCAAGCACATAAACATCCAAGAAATGATGTCAATTTGGCTTGCACTACGTTATTGGATGAACATTATTCAGAAAGCGCATGTCCAAATCCTGTCCGACAATACGACAGTAGTTGAGTATATCCGGAACCAGGGAGGCACTCATCCTTCTGTTTGTTTTAGAACACCAAGTTCTGCTTTCGGTCCGTCATATTCTGGGTCGTCTGAATGTATTAGCAGACTCCCTTTCACGGAAGGGTCGCTTGTTGCCGTCAGAATGGACTCTCAACAAACAGGTATTCAATCAGATTTGCTACCAATGGGAGCGGCCAATGGTAGACTTATTTGTGACACAACTCAACAATCAATTGCAGACGTATGTGTCACCATGTCCGGATCCCCGAGCATATGCAGTAGACGCTCTATCGATCTCGGACGGAATGATAGGATATACGTATCCTCCAGCGCCGTTGATTCAGCAAATATTGCTAAAGATAAAACAATCACAATGCAATTCTATTGGTAGCATCTCTGTCTCCACAGAGACCGTGGATAAATCTACTCAGGTGTCTGCTATGGGACTTACCGCGAAAACTTCCTCCACGAGAGGATCTTCTTTCGCAGGGGAAATCGTGTCAACTTCATCACAACCCGCAAGGTCTCAACCTTCACGTATTCCGTTGTGCGGTCTTTCTTGCACGGCAAGCATTGTACAGGACGAGCAGTGGACGCAATTTCTAACTGTAGGAGGACCTCCTCTTCGCTATACTATGCGGCTAAGTGGAAGGTCTTTCCTTGTTGGTGTAGGGATCATTCTGTTGATATTTTTGATCCCTCCATACCAGACATTGCAAACTTTCTAGTATACTTGTTTGACGAGATCAACTTCAGCCTGTTACTATTAAAGGTTATAGGTCTATGTTATCTGATACCTATGCACACCATGATAGTTTACAATTGGATCTAATGTCTCTTTATCTAAAGTAGTTAGAAACTTTTCGATAAATAGACCTAGAACCCTTAGATTAATTCCTAAATGGAATTTAGCTTGGGTTCTTCTTAAACTAAAAGAAAACCATTTGAGCCTCTTGAGACAGTAGATTTCAATTCTGGTCTTATAAGACAGCATTTCTCTTAGCTTTCTCTTCTGCTTGAAGAGTCAGTGAGCTTCATGCACTATCGGTGGACGATTCTCACTATCGCAGTGTCGGGAACACTATTACCTTTACTACTAATGTTGGATTTTTGGCTAAGAATCAGGCTCCTAATAAATATCTGGAACCTATTGTTATTAAGGCCCTTCCGTCTTCAGATGGGCATAGGCCTTTACTCTGTCCAGTTAGAGCTTAATGTATTAATAAACAAGATCTCAGTTTATCAGAAAGGGACGTAAATGCTTCTTTCTGTCTCTGATGCCTAATAGAAAGGACATTACGGTCCATTCTATTGCTAGATGGATTCAATTAACTATCCGTACTGCTTATGATAATCTATCTTCAACTCAGCAGTCTGTGCTTAAGATTTCGGCTCATGAAGTAACAGCTCTTTCTACATCTTGGGCTTATGCAAATAGTGTTGCTATTACAGATTTATTGAAGGCTGCATATTGGTCTCAGCCATCCACATTCACGAATTTTTATCTCAAAATAATGAGTCCATTTCTGGAGACCTGCATTGTTTAGGTCCGTTATCTGCTGCTCAGAATGTCGTTCACTAAACAGTTGCAACTATAGTTATGCAGGCTTTCTGTTCAGGCAGTGACTCCGTCCTGCTGCCCTCTTCGCTCTGGGCTATTTGACCCAGGGCAAGGGGAAGGGGGGGGGGGGGAGGGTGTTCCCTTAGGTCACCTGTTTTATAGTGAAAACAAGGGGATACCTCCTCCTGAGTCAGTAATTCTGAGTTGTTACCGGGATGGTTTTAAAGTGAAAAGTTAATGTTTAAAAATTCATTCATGTCATATTTTTAAAGTGTAGCTCGGTGTGAAGAATTTGTATATGTCACGTGTCAAACGGGCGTTAATATACAGTCCTCGGACACTTTTAAAGAGTATAAAGAGTCTCAATTCTCTGGACTAACTTTATTTATTGGCTTACTTTAAAAATAATTAGTATAAGGATTATACTGGATGTTAATAGAGAACATGAATGTTTTTATGCTCAATTATGGAGGGTGTTGTGTCTTTCTAATTTATCATAAATAAGAAAGATACATGTAAAGCCTAATACTCCTTTTCTCCTCGAGGGGATGACTCTATTTTATATAGTTGAGCTTATTGGATTTTCCTCTATGTCCTAGGCCCTCCAGCCTTTTTACTATTCAGCTATGTCTGGGTCATTGGTACAGTGTAAAAATGTTAAAAAATTTATAGTAATTTATATATTTTTTATACTTACCAATGACCCAGACGGGGATGGCCCTCCCAGGAGTTGGGAACTCATACCTCCCTGCTGAGTACATAGCGCTGACCAGGCACTGCTTGTAAGAATGATAATTGGCGCCAATTTTGGGACCTCCTTGACACTGCGCATGCGCAGTAGAGGCAAAGTATGGAGGGCCATTCAGGACATGATTTCTTTAGTTTTAGATGCAAATTTTGGGGATTGGGGGGCAAAATTTGTGTTTGGGCCTAGATTTTTAAGAGTTAGCACCAGCTATGTCTGGGTCATTGGTAAGTATAAAAAATATATAAATTACTATAAATTTTTTAACTTTTTAGAATGAGTACTGGTGCAAATACTTTGCAAAATTTTGTCTTATTGTATTTACACTGTAGGTGCCTTGTTGAAAGCAGCATTTATTGCCACTGACTTGATACATCTGGACTCACAAGAATCTCTAAAAGAAGAATTATTAACAAAGTATCAAGGGGGATTTGAGTTACACTCATGGTCAAATTTACCACATGGTTCTGGTTTGGGAACAAGTAGTATTTTAGCTGGTGCTATTATCAATTCCCTACTGAGAGCTACAGGGAAAGAATGTGATAAAGATAGCCTTGTTCATATTGTGAGTATGTGTACTTCTGTTATTTGTTTATTTGTAAAAAAGGAACAAAACTTCAGAAGAAAATACCTTTTCTTCCCTCAACTCTTTGGTTGCTGCTTCACAGATTTTACAATCCTCAAGTCAACTGTATTGTGGCAGTGCAACAGATTTGAATTGCCCTCAAAAGACCAAAATGATATATAATGCCTTAAAAAGTTCAAAATCGGTTTCTCAGGCCCGCCGCATGGTCATTTTGGCTGCTGCATGCTCTCTTTTTATAACCAATGCAAACTTTGAAAAATAAAAATTAAATGGTTTATGTCTGATATATTACTCAAGTTAATAAAATTGATAACTTTGTCCCAAGTTGATAAAATTGATAACTTTGTCCCTTCTGGAACTCAAGGGACGAAAAACGTGCCCACCCATGCTATTCTGTAGATTATGAGGCCTAAAACATAAAACAAACCAAGAGTATGAACTTTTGATGGCAAGAAATAATTACAAAAATAAAAAATAAAATAAAAAAATGTCTGCCCTCATGCAATTTTACCAAAAAATGGCCCGAGAAACAGAAGATTAACTTTGTGGGGCCTAATGTTTTTTTTCTTACAACAAGTATGTATTGAGTTTGTAATTTACCTGAATACAGAGTGTATCAGGGGTTCCTGATACAAAATCTGTATCTTGCAATTACATAATAAAAGTGTGTGCACGGTTACAATTTATTTATGTTACGATTTACTTGTTTATTTGTTTATGCTACTATTTTTATAACTTTAAAGGTTTCGAAACATGTTTCTATGTACAAAAAGAGATTAAAAATACACTTCTCAAAAGTATAATTATTAAAAAGTGGAAGCACATTGCTTTTATGCTTTTGTATCTGAATCACCTTAAGCATTCAAGTTGGAACAACATGCAGTTGCACAGTTACAGTGAATTCTTTTCGGAATGCTGAACATTTATGCGCTCAGTAAGTTTATCGGGGGATCACAAAAGTTCAAGGCAGCCACATACAGTTATATATAATTTTCTTTTTAATTTTTACGGCATTCAATTGGTAGAAACCAATTGACAGCGATCAATGTTACGGTCTCGTTGATCTAACTTCAAATATTGACTAAACTGCTGGGAATAACACAACAAAAACTTTTTAAATAGTTAATAAGTTTAGCACACTCCATCATTATATGACCAGTTGTGGAATATATTTGTCAAGGAACAAGCAGTCAGAATGTTATTTTTATTTTGTAAATTTTTGACTCGAATCTGATTGTTTAAATATCCCGAGTAAACAAATCTAAGCGATCTCAACGCCGGTGCATTCGACCATTGAGGACGTGCTTTATTTAGACAGGTTTCTTTGGAAACGAAATTGAAAGTGCTTTGTATCACCGCACGTGCGATACAACTTTATATATTTTTATACTGCAACCAATGGCCCAGACTTAGCTGGTGCTGGTGCTAACTCTAAAATATTTAGGGCCAAACACTAATTTTGCCCCGCAAATCCCCAAAATTTGCATCTAAAACCAAAAAACTAATGTCCTATATGGTCCTCCATACTTTTGTCTACTGCGCATATACGCAGTGTCAAGGAAGTACTGAAAATGGCACCAAGCCTAATTCTTTGTTTGGCCCTTCTGTCAGTAACAACTAACTGACTTCTGTGCTTGTAAATCTCAGTTTTTATGATGCCAGACACAAAGTAATGGTGATTTTGGTGGATCAAAGGATGCATTAAGAGGATGGGAGGAAAAAACAGTGGTTTGATGTGTTCTGGGCTGTAACTTATAATTTTTATTGAAAATTATTTCATGTTCCGTAATTTCGGGTCATGGGCCTGATATTATCATTCTTGCTATGAAATTGCCACTGTTTGTTAAGTGTTTCCTCCCTCTCCTTCCTTGATAACACCCTGTTAAGCTCCTATACTTTTTGGACCTTTTTTGAAATTTTTTTATTGAAAATTTTATGAGAGTTTAACTTGGTTACAGAATATTTATTCTGAATATCTGGATGATTACGTCCTCACCCTTTGGGTGTTTAGGTGTTTTTGGTCTTGCATCTACCATCTGATGTATCACAGTTTCTTCTGATGAAGATTCTGTGTTACATCGGATAGTTTAAAAAATCTGTTACTGACTTCGGACTGTGTTGTTCAGTGCCTGGAGTCTTGTTTCTGGTTTTTATGGCATTTTGTTTACATTGACAACGGTTACTTCTATAAGTAATTTTCTTGTCATTATGATGTTAGTTCTTTAATCAGATACATTATATACTCCGGAAGTGTAGCATTAAATTTTTAGAATCAGTTAAAAAAATTTGTCCACACTTAGGCTTTTTTGGAATCCATTTGGGCTCATTGTTCCCTTTGGAAACTTGGGCTCATCGTTCCCTTTGGGAACTTGGGCTCATATCAAAATGTTTCGAAAATTTTTTTATGAATTATTTTTTTAAATTTTGGTATTGGATTGTGTTATTATTTATCTTTGTCATATCATTATGAGGGTTAATACGAGAACTATGGACTTGTAATTTTTGGCATAATAAAAGAATATTGCTCAAATTGTAAGTCGAGGAAGTCTTCCTCCGATTCTCATGTTTATTGTGTTTCTGTAGTCATTGTTCTCGCACTAACTCTTGTTCTGTTTGTGCCAATTGGGATGACAAATGATGGAGATGTGTGTCACGATGTGTTGTTAGTGGTGAGAGATCGATCCCTGTTCTCTCACCAGAAGGTCACTCTAGTTTTTCAGTTTCTTTTTTAGAGGAACAAGAACATGGTGATGTATCTGTGATACCATCAGGAAGTGTGCTACCGTCGTCGCAATCTAACACAGAGCTAGCGGCAAAAGTGTTCAAGGAAACTAGACAAGGGCCTAGATCACTGATCATGGGATTTATGTCCTTGTCGCCAGCTAGCTCAACTGGTGCTTCTATCACTCAGAATATGGGTGTTATGACACCGGATAAGTCTGTAGCAGGCGAGGAAAGGAAAAAGGGTGTTGTGAGCACTATAATATCGGAACATGCTCACCCTGCAACGGCGGAACAGAGGAAACCAGTTAGTTATGCGGTCGGCTCGTCCAGGTTTTCCCAGACCGTGAGCGAGAGAGGTCCCTCTCCCTTACAACAACATCTGGGACCAGATGTTGTTGTTCAGAACATTTGTCAGTCGGAGCATATGTCCACGCCTCCTGTCCGGGAGACTCCGTCAAATAGGCTGCCAGGGTCAGCTAGTCTATCGGCTTCCAGTTCGTCTTCAAAGCACACACAACCGCACCTTGGCTATGTGACTACGGAGATACAGCCTGCATCGCCGAAGAAGGATTCGAGAAAGTCACGCCATCCAATAGCCAAGGAAATGAGGCCACATGGATTAGGACGTCCACATAAGAGGAGTATGTCGGATATGCTGTCCCAGGAGCATCCAGCGGCCAAGCTTCAAAGAACCAGTGCTCCACAGGCCTCAAGTACGAACTTGCTGTCGCAAATAGCACAGCTCATCGCAGCATCCCAGCAGGCTACTGAACATCCTACGACAGTTTCAGATGTAGAACTGTCAGATGAAGCTGGGTCGGTTCATTCCTCTGCCCGTTAGATAGGGATGACCAAGACTCTAATCTGGTCCAATCGGATTGCGAAAGGGAATTGAGTGAATTAGAATTTTCCCTTTCAGATCAACACAAGGTAGCGATGAATTTTATTCAGCAATACCTTCCAAATGTTGTTCCTCCAGATCAGAATGCTGCGACAAAGAATAAAAAACTGCTAGCGTCATTAGATTCTGACTTCTTCAAGTGAGTTAAAGAAGATACTCCAATTTACCCGGTGCAGTCCAGTAATGTGTCTCGGACTTTTGAACTGATTAATGACGCTATACTCAATCTATCCTCGGGACCGATGAAAAGCAGTTTTTTTTATCTTCACGTGCTCTAGATCTGCCATTTATTAATAATAGAAATATATTTAGAACAGCAGTTCAGGGTATTTCGAGAGTTCCTCAGCGTTTGGACGAACAGATTGAGGACTTAGATTTGTCCTTACCCTCATCCTTTCCTATTCGCTTGGATACAATCTAGATGCTTTAGCTTACGCAGATCACCTTACTAGAGCATTAGTGCAACGTCTCAGTGGAGCAGAATTCGAGGACGTTCGTACCTCATTAAGAGTTCTTTCTAGGGCTATTGCTTATTCCACATTCCACATATATCTCTGCCTTATCAGTGGCTAATTTAGAGTTAATTAGACATGGTGCAGCCCTAATGTCATCATCCCTAGTGGATGTTAAGGTGAAAAACTCTCTTTGAGTCGCTCCGGTATTTGGTGACTATCTCTTTGATGGCAAGCTTTCGTTGATCTACGATCAGGTTACTAAGAAAGCATCTGATACTCTGCTTTTGAAATCAGTTTGAAAGAAAACTGATACAGCAGAAAAGGGTAAAGTAGGAGCTTCAGGACAAAGTTCGTCCAAAGGAAGCTCCTATAGAGGATACAAGAAATCCTCAGGTAGTTACCCTAGAGATCATCAATATAGCGACTCAGGTAGGGAATGTGGGTCTGGTCGAGACTACCGGTCAGACGTCCCCAGGTTGATGGGCCGAGGCGCTGCACGGGGAGGACATAGTTTATCTTCCCGTAGGCCTCGCAGGTCCAGGAGGTGATGGTCAGGGTCTCTATTGCGGTCCTGTTGGCGGAAGACTGTCAAGGTTTCTGGGAAATTGGATTCCAATTACAGACGTCCTTTGGGTCAGAGGAGTTATCTTGGAAGGCCTAAGGCTATCATTCTGAGAGAAACCTCCGTTAACATGAAGTCCACGCTGGACTCAGCTTCCGACCAACCCTCTTAAAAGAGATTCTCTTTTATCCGGGGTATAATCTCTTTTGGAGAAAGACGCAATAGAGGTCGTAGAAAACCAGGAATCACTGGGTTTTTACAGTTACCTGTTTTTGGTTCCGAACCCAGATGGCTCGTTCCGTCCAGTAATAGATTTGAGCTGGATAAACAAACTGAATGTGGCAAAGTTTTATATGGAGACCATTTGGTCAGTAAGGGCGAGCATTCGGGTGAACGACTATGCATCAAGCATAGATCTAAAGGATGTGTACTTTCATGTCATGGTAAATCCAACATTCAGAAAGTACCTACGGTTCGCCATCCTGGGGGTCATTTATCAGTTCGAGCGATGTGCTTCGGATTCTGTCTAGCATCCTGGGTGTTCACTCGAATAATGAACTCGGTAATGGCATATTTCCGGGCTCATTCGTCTCTGGTAACGTCGGCCTATTCGACATCCTTCAGAGATATGGCAACAAAACGGTTCTTCAGAACGATGTTCAGAGTCTGCTTCAATTGCTCCGACGTCTCAATTTCATTGTAAACGAAAAGAAGTAGGATCTAGCTCCGTCCAAGTCGTTCATACACTTGGGAATGAGCTTCGATACTCACAACAATCTGGTTCGTCTTCTGTTACCCAGAACGAAATAAGTCAGTTGTTATGCTTGCTTTTGTCTACTCTCGGAAGTATTAACAGCGAGGGACACTTTCGATTCCGTTATTCAAACTAATGGAGAGAATTCTTCTGTAGGTCTTGAACATCTCGTTCATCTATCGGTCGGTCATATACCGGGTCGTCTGAAAGTTCTTGCAGACTCGCTCTCTCAGAAAGGTCGCATGTTGCCTTCTGAATGGACTCTCAACAAGCGAGTATTCAGGCAGATTTGCTACCAATGGGATCGACCTTTTATTGCTATTACATGAATGTGCATGGACATCTAATGAATAGGGTGCTTCACCTGCAACAAGAGTACACTCCAGCAATAAATAAATAAATAGAACAGACCCCCCCGTAGTCATAACAAGCGGAAGGATACCTGGATGGGCAGCAGAGAAGTTAATGGCGTCAATGGGAAACCAGGAGCTACCGAATGAGCGGCGTACATATTTTGTAAGTAAAAGCTACTTTAACAGTGGTAGCAGAGAGATAAGAGGATTCGGACATTATCAACACAAGCTTTTTTATAAAAATAACTGGAACTTTCATTTATGAAATTGGAGAAATCAACAAAACAAAATTATGGTATCAGGTGTTCATTGACATTTTCGAACATTCTTTTCAATGAATCACTTTAAATCCGAAATATTTTGGAGAATCATTTTTGCTGAAAGACTGTTTTCGTATCGGTACAAAATAGACTGTTTCGATGTTAGCAAATAATTTATTCCGTACGTCTTCAGTATTTCAACTGTTTTGCGTTTTTACAATGGTGTCTTCAAGTCAAGTTAACCCCCCCCCTGCACCCCCAACTTATTCGAAAGACGAAGCATACAAGCGTTATAGAGTGGAACTTTTAGCATGGCGAATTATGACAATCGTGATGATTTATATGAACAAGCGAAGAAACGCTCATTATTAAAATTCAAAGGCGGTTCAGTTATGGCGAGTGGCCATGCTTCCGAAGAAGCAATCAAGCTTGAAGCAATGATAACACAACAATATCGTCGTGTTCCAGATTATTCCAGATATCGCCGTAGTTCGGCTAATCAACATGGGTCGTCTTATTTTCGAGGTAGACATCAAGAGTGACCTGTTAATCCTAAAGGAGCAGATGGTAAACCTCTTACTTGTCATGCATGTGGATCATATTGTCACATGGTCAATAAATGTCCTCATAGTTGGGAAAATAGTTCACTTTCCAATGTTTTAGTTGCAGAAGAATCATCTGAAAATATCGTTTTATTTACTGGAAATGATCCAAGCAAAATTACACAACTGGGACTAGAATCAATTAATCATGTGATCTTAGACAGTGCCTGTAGTAGTACAGTTTGTGGACAGAACTGGCTTGATGGCTACTTAGATTCATTATCAGTTAATGACAAAAAAAAGGTTGTGAGTCATAAGAGTAGGCGAATTTTTAAATTTGGTGGTGGTGAAAGTCTTGCGTCCAATGCCATGTACGAGATTCCTGCTATGTTAGCGGCGGATCAAGAAGTTACAATTCAAACAAATGTAGTGAATTCAGATATTCCTTTGTTACTCTCTAATAAAGCCCCGAAAGCAGCAGAAGTTAAATTAGATTTAACCACTGACACTGCAGAAATATTTGGTAAAGAAGTTCTTCTTAAACACACTATTGCATACTGATTGGAAAGACTTGAAGCACAGTACCTGTTGACAATTCTTCTTTATTTAGTATTAGTAATTCTACACCTATATAACACCAGAAATCTCTTCAAAAACTTCACAGACAATTTGAACATCCGTCAATGGATAGGCTTGCATCACTGCTGAAAGATGCTGGAATTTTGAATGATGAAATAAAACATGATTTGGAACAGATTTACTTAAATTGTAAAGTTTGTAAAGTCTACGCCAGAACACCATCTAGACCTGTGGTAGGTTTGCCGATGGCTACTGTTTTTAACGAGAAAGTTGCAATGGACTTAAAGCAATGGGGAAATCAGTGGATTTTACACCTCACTGATATGTGGTCACGATTTTCCGTGTCTGTTTTGATTTCACGAAAAACTCCTGATGTTATTATTGACAATATTATGAAACACTGGGTAGCAGTTTTTGGAGTTATGAAGGCAATTTTGACAGATAATGGTGGTGAGTTTGTATCTGGTTCTACAAGAGAAGTTGGCAGCATTTTAAATATTGAGCTACAAATCACAGCCGCTGATAGTCCATTTCAAAATGGTCCCTGTGAACGTAATCACTCAATTACTGACATGATGCTACATAAACTCAAAGAAGATAATCCTAATTCTCCTTTAGATGTTCTTCTTTGCTGGGCGAATATGGCGAAGAATTCTTTACAAATGTGGCATGGGTTTAGTAGTTACCAATTAGTATTTGGAAAGAATCCCAATCTGTCAAACATTATGCAAGCAGATCTTCCAGCTCTTGAAGGGACAACTACTAGTGATATTTTAGCTACACATTTGAATGCATTACATGCAACTCAAAAAGCATTTATTCAGTCAGAATCAAGTGAAAGAATTTGACAAGCTTTGAGGTCGAAAATACGAGCATCTGAACAAATTTTTCAACATGGTGACCAGGTTTATTACAAAAGAGAAGGCACTAAGTGGTTAGGTCCTGGTTCTGTTGTTTTTCAAGATGGAAAAGTAGTATTTGTTTGACATGGTGGTACATTTATTCAACTATCTCCGAATAGGCTGGTGAAAGTTGATTGTCATCACTTTGCTCCTGATTCTTCCGTCTCAGAAAATTTGCATGAAGACTCAAGTGAAACTTCTTCAAATAGCAATGAAATCAAAGATTCCACATGTGTGGATACTGACTCTATTGACCTTTTGGATCCTGCGGACGAAATTTCTACAGATTCAACCTCGGACAAATCTATCCAAGAAAATATAACTGCAGAATCTTTACCTATCATCCGCAATGCTATGTGCAATCTAAAGCCTGGTGATAACATTGAATGCCATTTACCTAATAATCCGTCAGTATAGAAACACGCAAAAATTATTGGACGTGCTGGTAAAATAACTGGTAGGAACAAGAACTGGTACAATATAAATATCATTGATTCAAATGAGCAAATGAGTGTTGATTTATCTTCGGTCGAGTGGAGAAAGATTGAAGAGGTTAACTTAATATTGGTGCCTAAAAACAGATATAATGATGAAGCTTATATGAAAGCTAAACAGATTGAACTTGAAAAACGTGCATCATTTAACACATATGAAGAAGTCATCTATTATGGTCAATCATGTATCTCCTGTAGATGGATTATTTACATGAAGGGTGATGCAGAAAGAGCAAGATTAGTAGCAAGGGGCTTTGAAGAAGATATTGACATTCAAGCAGACTCGCCTACAGTTAGTAAAAGCACTTTGAGAATATTCTTAGCAGTCGTTGCTTTCAAAGGCTGGATGATAAAAACTACTGATATAAAATCAGCATTTCTTCAAGGAAAAGAACAGGATAGAGATGTATATTTAATTCCTCCAAAAGAAGCTGAAGTAAAAGAAGGCTATATATGGAGACTCAAACGTTGTCTCTATGGTTTAAATGATGCCGCTCGGCAATTCTACATAAGTGTGTCTGATATGCTTGAACAATTGGGTTGTAAAAAATGTAATTTTGACCCAGCCTTATTCTACATGAGAAATGAAAATGATCTAAATGGATTGATTGTATGTCATATCGATGACTTTCTTCATGCAGGATTTCAGAGTTTTAATACATTAGTAATGGACAACTTACGTAAAAGTTTCTTAGCTGAAAAATTGGAGGCATCTTCATTTCGTTATGTTGGTTTTGACGTTGTTCAAAGTGCTTCAGGTGGTATAACATTAGATCTATCAAAATATGTGCAAGATATTGAAATCAATCACCTACCTCTTCCAGAACTTCAGAGAAGAATAACAGTTTAACAATGAATGAACTAAGTATTCTTCGCAGTACAGTAGGAACATTGAATTGGGCAGTACAAGGAGCTCGTCCTGATATGGCTTATGATATGGTAGATCTTAGTATGAAATTCAAATCTTCTTCTGTACTAGATTTGAAGCAAGCTTTTAAAAAAATGATCAAATTGAAAGATGAGAAGTCATCAATTTATTTTCCGAAGCTTGGTCCTATGATAGATTGGAAACTGGTTACTTTTAGGGATGCTTGTTATGCAAATCTAAATGATGTAGTTATTAGTTTAGGAGCAAACATTATCTTCTTGTTGGACTCAAATATGAACTGTTGCACCTTATCGTGGTCAGCCAAGAAGATTCGACGTGTTGTTAGGTCTACTATTGCAGCTGAAACCCTTAGTCAATTGGATGGCATTGAAGATTCCATCTATTTGAAAAACATATTAATAGAACTCTTGAAAATGACTGAACTTAGAATCGAAATATTAATTGACAACAGAAGTGTCATTGAATCAATTCATTCCACAAAAATGGTGGATGACAAACATCTTAGAATAGATATAGCAGCAGTTAAACAATGTCTACTGAGTGGTCAAGTTAACTCTATCAAATGGATTCCGGGATCTTCCCAGCTAGCAAACAGTATGACCAAAAAAGGAGCTTCTGGTCAGGAACTACTGAAAGTATTGCAGTCTGGCAAATTGCCTCCTGAATACTTACATATAACTTAAACACTTGAAAGGATTATTCCTGTATCATACTGTATAGTGTACATAACCAGTTATCTAAAGATACCTATGTGAATAAGTTTAACTTTCATACGTTAAAAGTTGTTGTTAATCAGTTTCATCATTTTGGAAAATTTCAAGAAATGTCACTGTACAGATAGTTTGTATGTTGGATAATTTCAAAGAAAATTCAAACAGAGAGAATGTTATTGCTATTACATGAATGTGCATGGACATCTAATGAATAGGGTGCTTCACCTGCAACAAGAGTACACTCCAGCAATAAATTGAACAGACCCCTGTAGTCATAACAAGCAGAAGGATACCTGGATGGGCAGCAGAGAAGTTAATGGTGTCAATGGGAAACAAGGAGCTACCGAATGAGCAGCGTACATATTTTGTAAGTAAAAGCTACTTTAACATGACCAATGATAGACTTATTCGCGACTCATCTCAACAATCAATTGCAGACATATGTGTTGCCATGCCCAGATCCTCGAGTGTACGCAGCAGGCGCTCTCTCAATTTCTTGGGACGGAATGATAGGATATGCATATCCTCCAACTCCGTTGATTCAACAGATCTTGTTAAAGATCAAGCAACCGCAGTGCAAGATACTGCTGGTAGCATCTCTGTCGTCTCAGAAACCATGGATAAATCTACTCAAGTGTCTGTTATGGGACATTCCCCGGAAGCTTCCAACACAGGTTGGATCTTTTCTTTCAAGGGAAATCTCACACTCTGCATCACAACCCACAAGGTCTCAACCTTCACATATTTCCGTTGTACGGTCCTTCTTGCACGGAGGGTTCTTGCACGGAAGGTGCTTTACAGAAAGAGTAGTGGACTAACTGTAGGAGGGCCTCCTCTTCACTAATTAATGCGGCAAAGTGGAGGGTTTTCTTTCGTTGGTGTAAGGATCAGTCGATAGATGTTTATGATCCCGCCATTCCAGACATTGCAAATTTTCTGGTCTACTTGTTTGACGTTCTCAAACTGCAACCAGTCACTATTAAGGGTTATAGGTCTATGCTCTCGGACACTTATGCTCATCATGATAGCTTAGAAATTGGAGTGGATCTAATGTTTCTTTAGCTAAGTTAGTTGAAAACTTTTTGATCAATAGGCCTAGAACCCTCAGGTTAATTCCTAAGTGGAATTTAGCTTGGGTTCTGTTGAAGCTTAAAGAAGCTCCATTTGAACCGTTGGATGCTGTAGAGTTCAAATTCTTGACATATAAAACAACTTTTCTCTTAGCCTTTGCTTCCACAAGAAGAGTAAGTGAACTTCATGCTTTATCTATAGATGATTCTCATTATTGTAGTGTTGGTAATACTATTACTTTAACTACTCATGAGGGATTTTTGGCTAAGAATCAGGCTCCTAATAAATATCCTGAGCCTATTATCATTAAGGCTCTTCCGTCATCAGATGTCCATAAACCTTTGCTGTGTCCATTAAGAGCTATGCACATTTATAAACACAGATCAGAGTTTATCAGAAAAGGAAGAAAACGCTTCTTTTTATCATTAATTCCCAACAGAAGGGACATTTCTGTTCATTCTATTGCTAGATGGATTCAATTAGCAATTCGTACTGCTTATGAAAGTTTATCTTCTAATCAGTGCTTAAGATTTCAGCGCATGAAGTTACAGCACTGTCCACATCTTGGGCGTATTCTAACAGTATTGCCATTACTAATCTCATGAAGGCTGCTTACTGGAGACAGCCTTCTACATTTACAAAGTGTTACCTTAGAAATATAGAGTCTATTTCAGGTGACCTTAGATGTTTAGGTCTGTTATCTGTTGCTCAGAATGTCATCCACTAAACGACTACAGCTATAGTTATGTAGGTTTTCTGTTCCAGCAGTGACTCTGTCCTGCTGCCCTCTTCGTTCTGTGGTGATTTGACCCAGAGCAAGGGGAAGGTGGGGGGGGGGGGGGGGGGGGGGTTCCCTTATATTACCGGCTTTATAGTGAAAAGCAAGGGAATTCCTCCTCTCATTTATGTAATATTTTTAAATATTTTTAAAGTGTCGCTAGGTGTGAAGCATTTGTATATGTCACGTGTCATACAAGCATTAATATACAATCCTCGGACACTTTTAAATGAGTATAAAGAGTCTCATTCTCTGGACTATCTTTATTTATTGGCTTCCTTTATTAAATTAGTATAATGGGTTATGCTGGATGTTAATAGAGAATTATAGATGATATTCTGCTCAATTTTTCTGGTTGGTATTGTGTCTTTCTTATTTCTAATAAATAAGAAAGACATATGTAAATCCTTTCCCTCCTTTTCTCCTTGAGGGGATATTCCTGTATATATAATTGAGCTTATTGGATTTTCCTTTATGTTCTAGGCCCTCCAGCCTTTTTCTATTCAGCTAAGTCTTGTCCATTGGTTGCAGTATAAAAATATGTAAAAATTTAAAGTAATTTATATATTTTTTATACTTACCAATGGTCCAGACGGGGATGGCCCTCCCATGAGTTGGGAACTCATATCTCCCCGCTGATTATATACATTTAGCAGGCACTGGTTGTATGAATGAGGCTTGGCGCCAATTTCGGTACTTCCTTGACACTGCGCATGCGCATTAGACAAAAGTTTGGAGGACCATATTGGACATTAGTTTTTTGGTTTTGGATGCAAATTTTGGGGATTTGGGGGGGGCAAAATTTGTGTTTGGCCCTGAATATTTTAGAGTTAGCACCAGCTAAGTCTGGGCCATTGGTAAGTATAAAAAATATATAATTTACTTTAAATTTTTTCATTTTTATACTGTAAACCAATGGCCCAGACTAGCTGGTGCAAACTCAAAGTTATCAAGGGCGAAACACAAATTTTGAACCCCCAATCCCCGAAATTTGCTTGCAAAACCAAAAATTAAAAGTCGTAACTGGTCCTCCATACTTATACGCTCTGCGCATGCGCAGCCGTCAGGAAGTGACCGGAATTGGCAAGAACATCATTCTTTGTTTGGCCCAAAGTCAGCAACATTGAACTGACATCTGTGCTTTTTTAAATCTCCTTTTTTGAGGATGCAGGACACAAATCAATAGTAAAATTGGTGGGTCCAAGGACATAAATGGTTGATGGAAGTGAACAATGGTGGTTAGAAATGTTCAGGGTTGTAACTTTATAATAATTATAAAAATTATTTCATGTTTCCCAATTTTGGGACATGTGCCTGACGTCATCATTCTTGCTAATGATTTATCCATTGTTTGTTGTGTTCCTTCCCTATCCCTCCTTCAAGCCCTCCTGTTAAACTCTCAAGGTTTTTGGCTTATTTTTATCAACATTTTTATTAAATTTCTTGGGAGTTTAACGTGTATTACAGAATATTTATTCTGTTTTTCCCCATGGTTACCTCCTCACCATAGGGGTGTTAGATCGTTTAGTCTTGCATCTTCTATCCGATGTATCGTTTTTTTTCTTCGTATGAAGATCTAGCTTTGCACCTGGTTGCATTTAATTTGATTACTGACTTGGGGCCTTTTTGTGTGCCTGATGTCTTGTTTCCGTTTTTTTTATTGACGTTGTTTATATTGACAACGTCCTCACTTATATGTAGTATTTTATTTTATATTACTGTAGAATTACTGTAGGATACATTGATTATTATTCCGGCAGTGTGGCTCAAAAAATTTGTATTTTGTCCACACTTAGGCTCTATCGGGATGCCCTTGGCCTCATAATGTTCCCTTTGGGAACTTGGGCATTTTTCCAAAATTTTTTCAAAAAATATTTGGAATTTAATTTTGATTGCTATTATTCATGACTTTGGTCGATGCACTCCTGTGGATTCTTGTTCTACTGGTGTACACTGGGATGATTAACACTGGAGACGGGTGTCGCGGTACGTTGTTGGCGGTGAGGTTCATAGACCGGACCTCGCACCGCATCTTAATTCATTTTTTGCTTAACTTGACAAAGTCAAGATAAGCTATTGCCATCACGCATGCGGAAGTCTGTTAGTCTGTGAGTCTGTTCATTTCAGTTTCTATTTCAGAGGAACATGAACATGGTGATGATATTGTGATACCCATCCAAAGTGTGCTACCGTCGTAACGCTCCGTTGAGCAATTAGAGCTATCTGCAGTGATAAGCAAGGGATAAGGACTCTAGTTAGTGTTCTTAATCTCTTGCAAGCAGCTACCTCAACCGGTGAAGCGGTTACTCCGTCCGTGGGAGCCGTGACACTGGGTAAGTCTGTTACGGTCGAAGGAAGTGGAGATGTGGGTAGAGCGAGCACTTAAAAATAAAAAAGCTCCCCCAGTGACGACAGAAATAGGGAGGAAGTCAGCAAGTTTCTTGTTAGGAGGCTCGGCGAGGTCTAATAGACCGCGAGCAGGAGAGGCCCCCTCTCTAACCTAACATCATTTGGGGCCAAATGTTGTTATGAGAAACTTGCACGAGCCAGAGCATACATCCACCCGCCGCTCTGGACACTTCGTCTAGTCTCCAGCCGGGGTCGGCTTCAGTCATGGCTTCCTCCGTTATGTTATTAAAGCACACACGACTGCAGGCATACGTCCGCCCGCCACTTGGGACGCTTTGTCATGACTGCAGGCTAGCTAAGCGACTTCAGATATCCAGTCAGCTGAGCGAAGATGGAGCCATTCTTCACCCGTGAAGTCGGACCATCCGGTAGCTAGCGATCTGAGGCATCGATCAAAGGGACGTTCGGAGAAAAGATCTATCTCCGGATCTTCATCCCAGAAGCGGCGAAAAAACAAGACCGTGGCTCCTCAAGCCTCAGAAATGGACTTGCTCTCACAGTTTGCGCAGCTATTAGCAGCATCCCAGCAAATGCAAGGGTAGCCTTCCGCAGACTCCAGTGGTGAGCTGTCGGATGGTGCTGGGCCGGTCTGGTCAATTGTGCATGTAGAAGAAGCCATAAGTTTCTCTCTGGGACACTCGGCTAGATCTGGGGGTCATATGTCCGTTTTGAGAACCCTTTCCGTCGGGGTCGACTTGTGTCCATTGTGAGAAACCTTATTGAGTCGGAACACGGATTAAAACGTTCCTTCCACACTGCATCCGGTGCCGGCGGCAGTTATGGCATCTTTTACTTACATGGAAGTGCACGAAAGAGGATTAAGCCTAGAAGTTGTGTTGTAAGAAACTTCAATGAGGAAGGGCATCCGTCCTATGTGATGAGTCGGGATGCTTCTTCCACACTTCAGCCGGGGTCGACTGTGGTTACAGCTTCCTCTTCTTCCATGGATATGCATGATAAGGGATAGATGCCTACAAGTTTCGAACGGAACGCTCAGCGAGGTCTGGAGCAGACTGCGAGCTGGAGATTCTTCTCCTTTCCATCAGCAGTTGGGGTTGACTGTTTTTGATTCAAGACACTTTAGTGAGTTGGGACGCCCGTTCATGCTTGCAGTTCGGGACACTCCTTCCACACTGCAGCCGGATTCGGTGGCAGCTATGGCATCTTCCCTTGCTTCATTAATGAAGCACGTTGACCGCAGACTAGATATCTGACTTTGCAGGTTCGGGTCGATAGCTTGTCGTCTGAGGCTTTTTTATATGGGACATGTGTCGAGGATCTGGGGCCAGATCTCCGTCCCGTGAGCAGCTTATGGTAACAAGTGGATTATCATTGCGCTCCTAGCCTCAGTCACGGACCGGCTGCCGCAGATTGCTCTGCGTATTGCAGCATTCCAGTAGTCGCTGGTACTACTGTTTAACAGACTCCGAGGGTGAGCTGTCAGACGTTGGTCCAGTCATCCGTTCAGTCGGATGGAGTTGACCATATTTTCTGATGGAACATTTGGATGGTGATAGGGCTAAGGAGTGTGAGTCACCATCCTTCACGGAAGGGCACTTTAAAGACTATGAAATTTCAAGTCTTAAGCTCTTGGAATATTGTTCCATCTGAATATAAGTCTGCGTTTATATGAGCAGGCTGGGGATAAAAATATGTCCCTACCTGCATCATTTAATATATGCTCGGAATAATGAAATGTGCTATTTCATTCAAAAGAGCTAATCTGGATGCAATGTCTTAAGCAGATCACCTTATCAGAGCTATGGCGCAATGTCTCAATGGAAAGGAATATTAGGATGTCGTTCTTCGCTAAGAGTTCTTTCCAGGGTAGTCATATATGCCACATACAACTCTGCACGGACAGTGGAATTTGGAGTTGGTAAGACATGATGCTACCCTTGCGTCGTCATCACTTATAGATGACAAGTTAAAAAGCTCTCTCAGAGTCGCTCCTGTTACCGGAAATATACTATTTGATGACAAGCTTGCCTTGCAATATGAGCAGGCTACAAGAAAGCTTCTAGTGCTCTGCTATTGAAGTCGGTGTCTCATCAACATACTTCAGCAGATCCTGGTAAGCAAGGCTGTTCTGCTTCATGAGAATGTCTTGCGAGGGTACAATAACCCTTGTATGTTTACTTCGGAAGTCGTCTTATAGCGACTCAGAAAGGGGCATAAGTCTGATCAAGGCTACGGATCTGACGCCCCTAGGTCGACGATTAACGGAAGGTTATCATCTTCACAAGAAACTGGATGTTAATCAGGGAAGTTTCTTTCAAAGAGAGTCGCTCCTAGTGTAGGTAAAGGCTCTGTTATTGAAGGGAACAATTGAAATTGACGAGACGAGCTTCTTCGCGGGGAGGACTTAGTTTCTCCTCCTGTAAGCATCGTAAGTCGTAAAGATGATGGACATGACCTCTATTGCTTGCCAGTTGACGGAACGATAATTTTGAGGTCGTTGAGAATAGATTTCGGTTGCTTTCCATTTGTTGATAGGTTATCAGCCTCGCAATTAAGTAGATAAATTGTGGAAGATCAGCTGCTCAGAGTGTAGTCTTGGCAGGCCGGCGGCTATCAGCCTGAGCAAGCTCCACTTTCAAGTTTACTTGTTGGACAAATCTTCCAAGAGAGGCTTTCCTTCTGGAGGTACAAGCCTTCCTATTGAAGAAAAGAATTAGACGTCGAAATTATTCTCCAATTTTTTATTATCACCTGTTTCTTGTCCTGAATCTGAATGGATAGAGCATAGATAGGCTGAGATATGCCTTGGCATAAAGACAATTATGTCGTTGTGGACGCCATAGTAGCCTTCTGTACGGTTACAGCAGTCTATTGGGTTAGGCTCTGTCCGCTGTCTTTTGGGAATAAAACCGAAAAAGATACTGTGCTTTTCGGTTTGTTTTTCCTTGGTGTCATAGACTTAAGTCTTTTTGTTTCACCATAGTTAGCCTAGCTAAAATCATGAGTAGGATTTTTTCAGTATTATGCTGTGGCAAAACTGAATTTATTATCTCTTGGGACTGCAGTCTCTTTGGGAATTCAGGGCTGTTTATATCGGCTCTTCATTCCCTACCTTGCACACCGATAATTGTATGTCTCCATTAAGTGAGCCTTCAGAGTCGCAACTTACACCGATATATCTGTCTTCATGGAGATGAAGATTTATAAGCTATGGCTAGCATTGTAAGTCTCCTTAGTGAGCTTCTAGGGCCGCAGTTATCAGCTTTTAATGGTCTTTACGTACAGGAAGACCATTAGCTGCTTCAGCTAGGCTGAGTTCGTTGTCCTATCGGACATGATACCGTTTGTTAGAGGAGGTTATTCTCTTCAAACCGGTATGGTTTGGTGTGAGTTATTATGTAAATACGGTGCATTTATTATGTAAATACGTCCTTCTCTGCCCTTAGTGCCATTATGGAGTCGGTCAGACATGAGGGAGCCTTGCAGTCCCTATACTATTTGATGACTAACACAAGAACGATTCAAGTAATGCAGGTGAGGGGGGTTCGATATGATTTTGAATCCCCCTCCCCCTCCAACCAACCGCCAATGTGTTAAGAAGCGATTACCAGACAAGACGTTTTCTTCTCTTCCCCTAAGCCTCATATGCATATAAGTATATACATGCATTTCTTGACTTCTCGATTGGTGGCTGGGTCGTGTTCTATGGTGACCTCATGGGTACATCTCTTTTTTAGTTGGTTTGTTTCCTGTGGTTGTTCGTTTATATGTCATATACGAGCATATGATTCATCATCAATAATTTGCTAGCCTTTGGGTACCTGTAAGGCTGTCTAGTCAGTTACTGGTATTCAGATGATTACATGCAGGATTTCAATGCTCGCGTGCATAATAAGTGTATTATTAGGCAGAAACATTATTGTATGTTTTGGACCTTAGAAACAATGAATTATTTTGGGGGCGGTCCTTGAAGAGTCTGTTAATCATAGCTCGTTCTATTTGTAAATCCAGGTTTCTATAAGTTTCGGTACCCAATCGAATATAACTTGTCTATGCATTCTCGTATATTCACACGTGTCTGGGAGCATAGATATCGGATAGAACACGTCTGGGAGTGTTATTTATTGGAATTTATTGTACATCTGAATTGGGTCGCCTGTGGGTTACCACGAAAGTGTGTTTACTCTCCAGAGATTGTCCATTGTGATTCTATTGGACATGTGTATGTTGTACATATTATATCACCGGTTTTCAACCCATCTACGTATGCCGATTCCGGTATATGTTACAAGCGGGCACTAGTAATTACCGGTATCTCTGCAATAGCGTTAGCTTCTGAAGTGGCATTAAGCACCAATTTATTAATAATAATTAATATCTGGGTGCCTGTTCGACGAATATATATTGTTATTTGGTACCGCTTTTACTGATTCCAGAGTGCTCCCCTCTTTGTTTTTGAAGCAGATTCCTTCAAAAAAGGGGGGGGGGGATTTTTTAAATCTCCTCCAGCTTCATAAGTGTGTAACTATGAGTGAAGCTGTTTTGTCTGTAGATTATATCCTGGATACAGCTTGTGTATTATTGTATATGGTGTATGTTTGTGGGGGTTAACCTCTCACTCTCAAATATGCCATCCTAATTTTTAGGACTTAGTCCAGACTAGCCTTAAATTGGGAACTCGTTACATCCAATTAGCATAGTCATTCATGCTAAGAATACGGAATTACTTGAATTTGGCTCCTTATTTATGATATGTCTTCTCTATTACTGTATAGAGAGACATACATGTATTTCCTTTTAAATTTAATTTCCTTTCACCTTGAATTTCAGGCCTGGGAACTATGTTGGCCTGCTAATTCTGAAGTCCTAGGCCCTCCACCTTTTTACGATTCAGCTAGTCTGGGCCATTGGTTTGTAGTATAAAAATATGATAAATTTAAAGTAATTTGTATATTTTTAGCTCACCTGAGCGAAGCTCAAGGGGAGCTTTACTAATCACTTTCTGTCCGGCGTCCGTCGTCCGTCGTCGTCCGTCCGGCGTTAACTTTACATTATCGACTTCTCCTCCTAAACCACTAGCCCAATTTTATTCAAATGTTGGCTAAATGTTTATTTCCTAATGCCAATTCAGATTTGTTCAAATGAAGTTGCCCCTCCTCCTGAGTGGTGCCACGCCCCCAAGGGGCACCAAAATCTTTGTAAATCTTCTTCTCATGAACCAGCAGTAGCAGAGACTTGATATTTGGTGTGCAGCTTCCTTTTGAGGTGTAGACTCAGATTTGTTCAAGAGAAGTTTGTAGGGCTATACTTGGCGTTGTTATGAGAGGGGCAAAATTTTTTGCCCCGCCCAAAATTTCTATTTTCCAAACCGAGAGGCTGATTTGAACCAAATTTTATGTGAGGGCTTATTGGGTCATGAGTACTTGATTTATGCAAAAAAAATGTTCCCGCAGCCCCGTGGGAACCGCAGGAGCTAAAAATAGAAAAAATTTAAAACGCCCATATCTCCAAAACTGCACGGCACTGAGAATTTTTATTTGGTGTGCAGCTTCCTTAGGACCAACAGAAAGGATTGGTAAAAAAAAATTGCCATCGGTTTTATCATAGGGTACAGTTTCGGGACTTTGAAAAAGTGCTGAGTCAGCACTTTTTAACACTGTAGGCAATGGGAAAAACATTAAAAAATCTTCTTCGCCAGATCCAGCAGGCAGAATCTTTTGATATTTGGTATGCAACATTGTAGGGTGGATCTGATTCAAGTTTGTTCAAATCGGCCCCCTGGGTTCATATTTGGGCTCAGTATAGGAGCCCGATTTCGAACTTAGTGCATTTCAGGCAAATTTCTTAAAAAATCTTCTTCTCCAGATCCAGCAGGCAGAATCTTTTGATATTTGGTATGCAACATTGTGGGGTGGATCTGATTCAAGTTTGTTCAAATCGGCCCCCTGGGTTTATATTTGGGCTCAGTATAGGAGCCCAAATTTGAACTTACTGCATTTCAGGCAAATTTCTTTGAAAATCTTCTTCTCCAGATCCAGCAGGCAGAATCTTTTGATATTTGGTATGCAACATTGTAGGGTGGATCTGATTCAAGTTTGTTCAAATCGGCTCCCTAGATTCATATTTGGGCTCACTATAGGAGCTCGAATTCGAATTTAGTGCATTTCAGGCAAATTTCTTCAAAAATCTTCTTCTCCAGATCCAGCAGGCAGAATCTTTTGATATTTGGTATGCAACGTTGCGGGGTAGATCTGATTCAAGTTTGTTCAAATCGGCCCCCTGGATACATATTTGGGCTTACTATAGAAGCCCGAATTCGAACTTAGTGCATTTCAGGCAAATTTCTTAAAAAATCTTCTTCTCCAGATCCAGCAGGCAGAATCTTTTCATATTTGGTAAGCAACATTGTGGGGTGGATCTGATTCAAGATTGTTCAACTCGGCCCCCTGGGTTAATATTTGGGCTCAGTATAGGAGCCTGATTTCGAACTTAGTGCATTTCAGGCAAATTTCTTAAAAAATCTTCTTCTCCAGATCCAGCATGCAGAATCTTTTGATATTTGGTATGCAACATTGTAGGGTGGATCTGATTCAAGTTTGTTCAAATCGGCCCCCTGGGTTCATATTTGGGCTCAGTATAGGAGCCCGATTTCGAACTTAGTGCATTTAGGCAAATTTCTTCAAAAATCTTCTTCTCCAGATCCAGCAGGCAGAATCTTTTGATATTTGGTATGCAACGTTGCGGGGTAGATCTGATTCAAGTTTGTTCAAATCGGCCCCCTGGATACATATTTGGGCTTACTATAGAAGCCCGAATTTGAACTTACTGCATTTCAGGCAAATTTCTTTGAAAATCTTCTTCTCCAGATCCAGCAGGCAGAATCTTTTGATATTTGGTATGCAACATTGTAGGGTGGATCTGATTCAAGTTTGTTCAAATCGGCTCCCTGGGTTCATATTTGGGCTCAGTATAGGAGCCCGATTTCGAACTTAGTGCATTTAGGCAAATTTCTTAAAAAATCTTCTTCTCCAGATCCAGAAGGCAGAATCTTTTGATATTTGGTATGCAACATTGTGGGGTGATCATCTGATTCAAGTTTGTTCAAATCGGCTTCCTAGATTCATATTTGGGCTCACTATAGAAGCTCGAATTTGAACTTAGTGCATTTCATGCAAATTTCTTAAAAAATCTTCTTCTCCAGATCCAGCAGGCAGAATCTTTTCATATTTGGTATGCAACGTTGCGGGGTAGATCTGATTCAAGTTTGTTCAAATCGGCCCCCTGGATACATATTTGGGCTTACTATAGAAGCCCGAATTCGAACTTAGTGCATTTCAGGCAAATTTCTTAAAAAATCTTCTTCTCCAGATCCAGCAGGCAGAATGTTTTGATATTTGGTATGCAACGTTGCGGGGTAGATCTGATTCAAGTTTGTTCAAATCGGCCCCCTGGATACATATTTGGGCTTACTATAGAAGCCCGAATTCGAACTTAGTGCATTTCAGGCAAATTTCTTAAAAAATCTTCTTCTCCAGATCCAGCAGGCAGAATCTTTTCATATTTGGTAAGCAACATTGTGGGGTGGATCTGATTCAAGATTGTTCAACTCGGCCCCCTGGGTTAATATTTGGGCTCAGTATAGGAGCCTGATTTCGAACTTAGTGCATTTCAGGCAAATTTCTTAAAAAATCTTCTTCTCCAGATCCAGCAGGCAGAATCTTTTGATATTTGGTATGCAACATTGTAGGGTGGATCTGATTCAAGTTTGTTCGAATCGGCCCCCTGGGTTCATATTTGGGCTCAGTATAGGAGCCCGATTTCGAACTTAGTGCATTTAGGCAAATTTCTTCAAAAATCTTCTTCTCCAGATCCAGCAGGCAGAATCTTTTGATATTTGGTATGCAACGTTGCGGGGTAGATCTGATTCAAGTTTGTTCAAATCGGCCCCCTGGATACATATTTGGGCTTACTATAGAAGCCCGAATTTGAACTTACTGCATTTCAGGCAAATTTCTTTGAAAATCTTCTTCTCCAGATCCAGCAGGCAGAATCTTTTGATATTTGGTATGCAACATTGTAGGGTGGATCTGATTCAAGTTTGTTCAAATCGGCTCCCTGGGTTCATATTTGGGCTCAGTATAGGAGCCCGATTTCGAACTTAGTGCATTTAGGCAAATTTCTTAAAAAATCTTCTTCTCCAGATCCAGAAGGCAGAATCTTTTGATATTTGGTATGCAACATTGTGGGGTGATCATCTGATTCAAGTTTGTTCAAATCGGCTTCCTAGATTCATATTTGGGCTCACTATAGAAGCTCGAATTTGAACTTAGTGCATTTCATGCAAATTTCTTAAAAAATCTTCTTCTCCAGATCCAGCAGGCAGAATCTTTTGATATTTGGTATGCAACGTTGCGGGGTAGATCTGATTCAAGTTTGTTCAAATCGGCCCCCTGGATACATATTTGGGCTTACTATAGAAGCCCGAATTCGAACTTAGTGCATTTCAGGCAAATTTCTTAAAAAATCTTCTTCTCCAGATCCAGCAGGCAGAATCTTTTGATATTTGGTATGCAATGTTGCGGGGTAGATCTGATTCAAGTTTGTTCAAATCGGCCCCCTGGATACATATTTGGGCTTACTATAGAAGCCCGAATTCGAACTTAGTGCATTTCAGGCAAATTTCTTAAAAAATCTTCTTCTCCAGATCCAGCAGGCAGAATCTTTTCATATTTGGTAAGCAACATTGTGGGGTGGATCTGATTCAAGATTGTTCAACTCGGCCCCCTGGGTTAATATTTGGGCTCAGTATAGGAGCCTGATTTCGAACTTAGTGCATTTCAGGCAAATTTCTTAAAAAATCTTCTTCTCCAGATCCAGCAGGCAGAATCTTTTGATATTTGGTATGCAACATTGTAGGGTGGATCTGATTCAAGTTTGTTCAAATCGGCCCCCTGGGTTCATATTTGGGCTCAGTATAGGAGCCCGATTTCGAACTTAGTGCATTTAGGCAAATTTCTTCAAAAATCTTCTTCTCCAGATCCAGCAGGCAGAATCTTTTGATATTTGGTATGCAACGTTGCGGGGTAGATCTGATTCAAGTTTGTTCAAATCGGCCCCCTGGATACATATTTGGGCTTACTATAGAAGCCCGAATTTGAACTTACTGCATTTCAGGCAAATTTCTTTGAAAATCTTCTTCTCCAGATCCAGCAGGCAGAATCTTTTGATATTTGGTATGCAACATTGTAGGGTGGATCTGATTCAAGTTTGTTCAAATCGGCTCCCTGGGTTTATATTTGGGCTCAGTATAGGAGCCCGATTTCGAACTTAGTGCATTTAGGCAAATTTCTTAAAAAATCTTCTTCTCCAGATCCAGAAGGCAGAATCTTTTGATATTTGGTATGCAACATTGTGGGGTGATCATCTGATTCAAGTTTGTTCAAATCGGCTTCCTAGATTCATATTTGGGCTCACTATAGAAGCTCGAATTTGAACTTAGTGCATTTCATGCAAATTTCTTAAAAAATCTTCTTCTCCAGATCCAGCAGGCAGAATCTTTTCATATTTGGTAAGCAACATTGTGGGGTAGATCTGATTCAAGTTTGTTCAAATCGGCTCCCTGGGTTCATATTTGGGCTCAGTATAGGAGCCCAAATTTGAACTTAGTGCATTTAGGCAAATTTCTTAAAAAATCTTCTTCTCCAGATCCAGAAGGCAGAATCTTTTGATATTTGGTATGCAACATTGTGGGGTGATCATCTGATTCAAGTTTGTTCAAATCGGCTTCCTAGATTCATATTTGGGCTCACTATAGAAGCTCGAATTTGAACTTAGTGCATTTCAAGCAAATTTATTAAAAAATCTTCTTCTCCAGATCCAGCAGGCAGAATCCTTTGATATTTGGTATGCAACATTGTGGGGTGGATCTGATTCAAGTTTGTTCAAATCGGCTTCCTAGATTCATATTTGGGCTCACTATAGAAGCTCGAATTCGAACTTAGTGCATTTCAGGCAAATTTCTTAAAAAATTTTCTTCTCCAGATCCAGCAGGCTGAATCTTTTGATATTTGGTATGCAACATTGTGGGATGGATCTGATGCAAATTTGTTTAAATCGGTTCCCTAGATTCATATTTGAGCTTACTATAGAAGCTCGAATTCGAACTTAGTGCATTTCAGGAAAATTTCTTAAAAAATCATCTTCTCCAGATCCAGCAGGCAGAATCTTTTGATATTTGGTATGCAACATTGCGGGGTGGATCTGATTCAAGTTTGTTCAAATCGGCCCCCTGGATTCATATTTGGGCTCACTATAGAAGCTCGAATTCAAACTTAGTGCATTTCGGGCAAATTTCTTCAAAAATCTTCTTCTCCAGATCCAGCAGGCAGAATCTTTTGATATTTGGTATGCAACATTGTGGGGTGGATCTGATTCAAGTTTGTTCAAATCGGCCCCCTGGATTCATATTTGGGCTTAATATAGAAGCCCGAATTCGGACTTAGTGCATTTCGGGCAAATTTATTAAAAAATCTTCTTCTCCAGATCCAGCAGGCAGAATCTTTTGATATTTGGTATGCAACATTGTGGGGTGGATCTGATTCAAGTTTGTTCAAATCGGCTTCCTAGATTCATATTTGGGCTCACTATAGAAGCTCGAATTCGAACTTAGTGCATTTCGGGCAAATTTCTTAAAAAATCATCTTCTCCAGATCCAGCAGGCAGAATCTTTTGATATTTGGTATGCAACATTGCGGGGTGGATCTGATTCAAGTTTGTTCAAATCGGCCCCCTGGATTCATATTTGGGCTCACTATAGAAGCTCGAATTCAAACTTAGTGCATTTCGGGCAAATTTCTTCAAAAATCTTCTTCTCCAGATCCAGCAGGCAGAATCTTTTGATATTTGGTATGCAACATTGCGGGGTGGATCTGATTCAAGTTTGTTCAAATCGGCCCCCTGGATTCATATTTGGGCTTAATATAGAAGCCTGAATTCGCACTTAGTGCATTTCGGGCAAATTTATTAAAAAATCTTCTTCTCCAGATCCAGCAGGCAGAATCTTTTGATATTTGGTATGCAACATTGTGGGGTAGATCTGATTCAAGTTTGTTCAAATCGGCTTCCTAGTTTCATATTTGGGCTCACTATAGAAGCTCGAATTCGAACTTAGTGCATTTCAGGCAAATTTCTTAAAAAATCTTCTTCTCCAGATCCAGCTTCAGAATCTTTTCATATTTGGTAAGCAACATTGTGGGGTGGATCTGATTCAAGTTTGTTCAAATCGGCCCCCTGGGTTTATATTTGGGCTCCGTATAGGAGCCCAAATTTTAACTTAGTGCATTTCAGGCATATTTCTTAAAAAATCTTCTTCTCCAGATCCAGCAGGCAGAATCTTTTGATATTTGGTATGCAACATTGTGGGGTGGATCTGATTGTGATTCATGAACGTATTTATTTGTAAAGTTGATAGAATCTTAGACAAAATTTGCAGAAAAGATCTACTATAGAAGGGGTGGTATCCAGGGTGAACCGTTTACCCAAATCTAGCAGTACTAATGCATTATTCACACAAATCTCCGTTCAAATTTTATGACCCCTCATTGGAACACACGCATTCAGCTCATTCCAACAAAGGTCATATGCCATGTTTTCGAGACAAAGGAATAAAAATTTTAGTTATTCATGAAATTTTTAGGCAACTGTTGTCTGTTATTCACATTGCTTCATGAAATTTCAGTACTTTTAGAAGTTACCTCAGTAATCAAGTGTTAATTCCCCTTAATTAAATGTCGCCTCTAAAAAACAACCACTTTGCATATCTTACCTTTTTACCAGCATAACTGCCAAAACTTGTCAGCATTCTTCGCAAAAATCGCTATTCAAATTTTAATTTTTGTCTCTTAAACATACATGTACTTATCACTTGTAAATACCCCATTGGAATGAGCTTTTTGAGCTCATTCCAATGAGAGGTCGCACACCATGCTTTTTGAGTCAAAAAAGCAATTTTTTTAGTTATTCCAGAATTTCGTACGTAAAACACAGCTTTATGACTTCACATTAAAATGAGCTCTCTAAGCTTGTTCCAATCAACATTCACGCACTATGTCTTTCACACAAAAAATAAAATTTTCCATTTATTCAGGAATTTTGTTTGCAAGAACACTCTTACCCCCCCCCCCCCCCCCCCCCCCCGCCCCCCCCCCCCCCCCCCACACACACACACACACAAACACACACACAAACACAGAAACACACATCTAAAAGTTCGTCAGCAAAAAAACAGTTACTTCAATTTTTAAATGCATTATAGGAACAACTTGTCTAATCAAATTTAAATACTTTTGCATCATTCTGTATCTAGAACAAACCATTTACCATATCTTTACGCAAAATTCTCCAGCATCATTCACAAAAAACCACCATTATTTATATATTCACATTTCTGTCTCAAAAATATACCTGATCTTCCCATACCCCTATTGGAATAAGCTGTTTGAGCTTGTTCCAATGATGATAAAAAAAACCTAATATTTTGGAAAATTTGTGAAAATTTTTGTTTTCTTGCATGCAAATATATACATGTAGCACATGGAAGATATCCACAGTTGGGGAGAGATGTCCAAGGCTATCTCTTCACATTCCTTGTTTGTGCTTCATGCTAAACCAGTTTGTCTGCAGAGATAAATTTGCTTTATTAAAAATCATTGGAGATTGGCCACACACCAATGATTTTAAATAAAACTAATTTTAGGTAACAAATGTTGAACTTCAAACAAAATCTATCACTCAACCAGTTAATGTTGATGAGGCATGACATGGTGAAGGTGACCTAAAATACTTCTTAGAGTCACTTTGTCAGGTGAGCGATTAAGGCCACGTGGGGCCTCTTGTTTATACTTACCATTGGCCCAGATGGGTATGGCTCTCCCATGAGTGGGCACTCATACTTCCCCGCTGAGTTATTATGTAGTACTCTCTTCTACAAAGATTGATATTGGCGCCAGTTCCGGTCTCTTCCTGATGGCTGTGCATGTGCAGAGAGTAAAAGTATGGAGGACCAGATAGGACTTTTAATTTTTGGTTTTGCAAGCAAATTTTGGGAATTAGGGGGGGTTCAAAATTTGTGTTTGGCCCTTGATAACTTTGAGTTTGCACCAGCTAGTCTGGGCTATTGGTAAGTATAAAAAATATACAAATTACTTTAAATTTATCCTTTTTCTCGTTCAGGCAGAACAGTGGAAATCAAGTGTTTTACATTAATAAGTGTGTGATAAAGCCTTAGAAACAAAAGCTTGACTTTGAAACAACATTTTGTATATAAACATAATGGTGATAATATATTTATGTCAATAAAATGAGAGAAAATATAACAACCACATTCTAGTTTTATGTTATACAGTGAAACCCTGTTAATTGAATATCCACTTTGCCAATGAAAATTATTCAATTAACAGGAGTATTCAATTAACAGGGATTGTGTTACTTTTCTGTTTTCTAGAGATAAACTTAGCATTTATTCTATTATATCTTGTTTGACAGAGCTCTATGAGCTCTGTCAAACAAGATATAATAGATTAAATGCCTGTGTTGGATGTATTGAGGCCAAACAGGTCTATAAACAAAGAAAAACTGGGAAGAGTCAGTGTAATTTCTTGACAGGTTACAAAATTTTTTATTGAATTAACAGGAGTTTACTCTATAACCTATATTCAATTAACAGGTCAAATTTGTACTAGAGGTATGGTAAAATGGTTTTGTATTGGGAAATTATATTCAGTTAACAGGGTTATTCAGTTAAGAGATATCCAATTAAGTGGGCTCCACTGTATTATCGCTTAAATCATTGGTATTATTAACTCATTCGCTACTTTATTCTTAAAGGTAACTAACTGTAACACCCAGGACTTGATATTTGCACAAATATTAGTTTGAAATGATCGAGTAATGTACAGAGTCATATTCTTGTTTTTTTTTCCCCAAGGATTAGTCACTTTCATTGTCAATATTCAGTTGGGACCCTGTAGTTCAGCTTTGTGTGGTAAATTTTGACGCATTTGTCAATAGGTACCCCGTTTTAGGTCTGGCTGACTGGCCTCCTTTCTGAAACCTACCCTTGGATTCAGGTTTGCAAATATAGTTTTAGCAAGGGTTTCTGAACAATGTCCAACAACATCAAAAGTACCCAGAATAACTTTATTTCAGCAGGTGAAGTTTGAACCCAGTCGCCAACCAATAAATATTGTGGTAATATTTGATGTGTTGCTATATATTCTGCAGCATACCTGTATGTCTTCAAAAATAAATTCAAACACATCATCATTCATGAAGAATTTGTAAACATCCAATTCATTTGTTGTGCCATCTATTTATTTCAGTAGTCCAGGGGCTGCCTGTAAATGTGAACATATCTGTTAGTTCATCTTTAGCAGTCCACTTTATTTTCATTGTTTGTTTTCTTCCTTTTACGAGAAGTTACTTCTGGGTTGCCATGCCTCCTTTTGCCAACACCTGTTGATATGCTTGGTTGATCAAACATAACAAAGTCATCATCAATCATATTCGTATGACTCAGTGTCCCTCGAATAATCAGTGTCTCAACTTGCTTCAGATGAATCATTGTAAAAATTGTATTCAATATCTGAATCTTCTGTAATTTTTTGAATTGCTTCACTGAGATTGTACTGCAATATAATTTGGAAAAACACCACAAATTTTCAAAGCACATGCGATGACATTTGACCAATGAAATTGGCTCCAGTATCAGTGACTTGTAATCGGCTATGTTAGTTCCCCATATACAATGGAGATGATGGCTATGATTGGTCATCAATGTAAATGTAAATATCCGTTCCCAGTCTGTATAGAGATGGATTGGGAACCAGAATAATCTGTTACCAGTAACGAATGAGTTAAGTTCTGAAGTACATATTTTGTAAATGTGAAAAATTCTCTGTTTTGAAATTTTCAAAACCTGACAGCTTTCCCTCAGGTTGAATTCAAACTTTACATTTAGGCTTGCCACATGATCCATTTCACAGTTGATCAAATCTTTTATGTTTTCATTGTCCTTAAAAGCCAGTGGCTCTTCACAATACATCCTCTCCTGTTTCTGAGGTCATTTATGCCACCGATAACTGATCAATTGTCACAAGAATTCTCCAGAATCATTTTTATGCCCCTGTGATGAATAGTCAGGGGGCATATTGTTTTACCCCTGTCCACCCATCAAATACGTCGCTAACATTAAAAAAGCAACAATGTTTATGTCAGATTTCATATTTTAGGTGTTGTATCTGGAACAGATTCTTACCACTGGAGGTGGCTGGCAAGACCAAATAGGTTTGATAGGTGGAATTAATTTAGCATTATCCGAAGCTAAATTACCAGTGAAAGTAGAAACAGTACATATAGGACTGAATGAAAAAATCATGGAGGAATTTAATGAAAAATTAGTGTTGATATACTCAGGAATTACAAGGTTGGCCAGAAACCTGCTGCAGGTATGTTTGTTTTTTCTTTGTTTACTTTTAATGAAAGCAAAGCACTTCATTGGATATTCTTTAATTTAACCCTTTGAACACTGGTGGTATCTTCCATTTCAGTCCAATGGCAGATTTGGAAGAGTTCATATTCATTAGTTAGGGGTAAAGCAATTAATTATCGATTTGGTCTTCCCCCACACATTCACTTAGCACCCATCCTACTTATTTAAATTATGAAGTATCAATGTTCCTAGGCCAGATAAAAGGCCTCTCGTATTGAAAGGGTTAATAATCCTGTTAACTGCATATAATTTTCAAACTCCAAACCATTTGCCATACCTTCAGTACAAATTTACAGCATTCAAATGGGAGTCAGATTAGTCGGGATTTGTACACAAATGAAAAGTCCTTGAATTTAGATCATATCCTTGAAAAGTGCCTGAATTCATTTATATCCATGGAAAGAACTAGATTGTCCACCACCTTCATGAAAAGTAATTGAATTGATTGTCACAATTGGCCATTCTGCAGAAATATGTGACCTTAACTGGTTGAGGGCTAAATTTTTTGGGGTGGTCTGAATTTGTCCATCAAAAATTGTTTTATTACAAATTATTGAAGAGTGCCCATAGGCACTCTTCAACAATAATTTGTGATAAAACAAATTTATAATAATAATAATTGATTTTCTAGAGCATAAAACCACAAATAGTGCTCTAAAATGCTTGACAGAAATAAATACACTTTTCGGAAATAAAGAGTCACATCTGTTTTGGTTGCCTCTTAGAGAGGTTCAGAGAATGCTTCAGTAAATCGGAAAGTTTTAAGATTTCTTTTGAAGATATCAAGAGTTTCTGAATTTCTGACACTAAAAGGCAGGGAATTCCTCAATCTGGGGCCCCCGATGGAGAACACACAATCATTATCCAGATTAGATCTGCTAAAAGGTACAACTAGTTGAATTTGTTTTTTTTAGATCTGAGACTGTGTGATAGTGTATATACAGTGAGAAGCTCTTGCAGGTAAACTGGAGCCAGTTTGTGGACACATTTGAATACTAAGATCAATATTTTGAAATCAATTCTCTGTTTAACTGGAAGCCAATGTAGTTGTCTTAAAACAGGTGTTATGTGTTCAGAGCATTTGGTACCAGTAATTATCCTAGCAGCAGTATTCTGAACGTATTGAAGCTTTTTTCTGGCCCAGGGTTTTAAAGAAAATATTATTAGCATATGACTGAATTTGAAAAATGAGCAAAAAAAATGTCTTTTCCTCTGGTACTCTGATATTTTTGAAAGCCCTGATTGTGGCTTCTAATACTCAACCAGTTAAACCCCAATAAATAAATACTTGAATTCAATTTACCGATAACCTCTGGGACCATAGCTTTCATGCTAATCCTCCCACATGTTCGATAACGTAAAATCAGTCAGAGAAACGCACAAGGAGACTTGTCTCTTTCATCTCTGCATAAACATCTTTCTTGAAGTAGAATCCCCAGTAATGTCATAATGTTGTCACAAGAAAATCTCTCCTGCTGAAGGATTCCCCGAGAATGTTGACCAATTAGAATCTTCCTCATTGCAAATTGACATATGCATGAAAAACTGCTGTTTTAACAGAAAAAAAAATAATGTTGATTGCCACCCTTCGCAGACAAACTTTAGAATGTTTTTTGTCACATAAAGTTTCAAATCCAATGCTCAGCCTTGCCTATACATTGGAGTCCTATTAATTGAATAGCCACTTTGCCAATGAAAATTATTCAATTAACAGGAGTATTCAATTAACAGGGATTGTGTCACTTTCCTGTATTCTAGAGAAAAACTTAGCATTTATTCTATTATATCTTGTTTAACAGAGCTCATGGTGCTCTCTCAAGCAAGATATAATAGATAAAATGCCTGAATTGGATGTTCTGAGGCCAAACAGGTCTATAAACAAAAGAAAACTGGGGAAAGTCAGGATAATTTCTTGACAGGTTACAAGATTTTTATTCAATTAACAGGAGTTTACTCTGTAACCTATATTCAATTAACAGATGAAATTTGTACTGGTGGTATGGTAAATGGTTTTGTGTTGGGAAATTATATTCAATTAACCTGGTTATTTAGTTAAGATATATCCAATTAAGTGGGCTCCTCTGTACCTGTTGTTGATTGATGTGGAAAGATTTTCTTTTTTTGTCTCCCGCTTTTTGAAAAAAAGGGAGATATTAAATTTGGGGTGTCCTTCCATCCTTCTGTCCTTCCGTGTTTTTTGTTTCCAGACTCGAACTTTCCTTACAGTGACTGGATTTCAAAGAAATTTGGGTAGTAGATCACTTTCATCAGTTGTGGGTCCAGGTTTGAATATGGGCATTTTCCACGCATATTTAATTAGGTTGCTGAAACTTGATTGGCTGACGGTTTCCAGACTCTAACTTTCCTTAAAATCACCGATTTTGATGAAATTTCATATATGGATTACTTTTATCAATACCTAGGTCAAGTTCGAATGTGGGAAATTTTGTACCGAAAATCTGTCCATATGCCTGTCTGTCTGCCCTGTGCGTCAACGCACCTCGGACTTAAAGCTGTATTTATGAACCGATCTGCACAAAACTTCTTGGGTATCTTTGTTATCATTATGAGACCAGAATATGTGTTTTGGGGTTTGGTCCAAAATTCAAGCTGGCCGCCAGTGGCCATTTTGTTCCAAAATTGGGTGTAATCAGTTTTTTGTACAGAACTTCTATATGAAGGTTCGGATTTGAATAAATTTTTGTTTGAATGTTTAGTAACCTGCAGTACATCACATATAATACAGGTTTTGTTCTCGTGCAAAAATTATGCAAATTAGGGAAACTTTGATTTATTCAGTGCTACTACTAATATACAGTAAGTGCACACCTTCCTTGTTTTTCGTTTCCAGGCTCTAACTTTCCTTACAGTTAGTCGATTTCGATGAAATTTGGGTAGTAGATCACTTTCAACAAATTGTGGGTCCAAGTTCGAACATGGGCATTTTCCGCGCATATTTAATTAGGTTGCTTAAATTTGATCGGCTGATGGTTTCCAGACTCTTAACTTTCCTTAGAGTCAACCAATTTCAATGAAATTTCATATATGGATTACTTTTCACATCAGTTTAATGTAATATGTCTTATCATACAGTCTTAATTTCTTATCAATCTACCTCAATTGATTACTACAGGCTTGCACTACAGTGGAAGAACCTAACTCGGATAAAATACTCTCTATTTTAATCTTTCCCAAGATTTGGGAAAGAAAAGTGGTGTAAAAACACCACGAAAAAATAAGCCAAAACTGGGTGAAGCGCCATCGGCGCACGCCCAGTATGGGACGCTCTTCCATAGTAGAAATCCACGACTTCCGTAAAACAGTGCACAATGCATCAATTCGTCATTCTTTCGATTATTCGCACACGTGGTGGATGTGTGTGCCATCTTTGCTACAGTAACAGTGATATTTTAACTCGTCGATAATGGTTTTCCTGTGACTGGATTTATGGATCTGAAGATCGTATAATAACAGGACTGTGTTTTATATATTCTCGTTTATATTTTCAACCACATTCTCATTGTTTATTATTCACTATTCCATTTTTGCGAATGTTTTGTTTTCGACATCACGCGATTCGACAATTAATTTTTTGGTTGAGGAATTAATTTTGGAGTTAGGTGTCCATCTGGGACTGTCTGGACAGGATTTCTTCACTCTGTTGAGGGCTGAATTTCTGTTTTTTCGGTCCCTGTCGACCGTCTGGGTTCTGTTATGTACCCACCATTTTTTTTCTGCCACCTTCTCCCGTAGTTGAGGGTGTTCTTCTACTTTCTGTTTCTGTTGAGTTCACCTTTTTCTTCTACTGCTCTCACCTCTGTTATTTCCAGTTCGGTTCCTTTTGGGCAATTCCTTTTGCCCTCGCCTTGGTGCGTTCTCGTGGCCGTTTCTTCCGCACCCGCAGGTGGTGCGGAACGCTGTCGTTTCGGGAGCCTCCCGACTCGACCACATCTGGTGTGAGTTTACCCCCTCCATGGGGGATGTGTAGCTCCTCCCGCCCTGCAGGGGGTGGGGAACGCTATTGTTTCGGGGTCGCCCGATTCGACCACATCTGGTGAGAATTGCTCCCCCACCGTGGGGGATGTGCAGCTCCTCCCACACCAGCGGGGGGTGGGGAATGCTGTCGTTTCGGGGCTTCCCGACTCGACTATGTCTGGAGAGAGTTATTCCCCTTCCGTGGGGAATGTGCAGTTTTTTTACCGTGGTGGATACTGCGGGAGCTGTTGGATTTCTGGCGAAGAGATGCCTGGTTCCGGGACTATGCGCCCTCTCCAGTCGACATCTGAGGCTGTCACTAGGGTTGTGACTCCTCCTTTGGAGGCCGAGCTTGGTGGCTCTCTCCGCTTTTCTGCCAGTTCCAACAGCTCCTGCCGTATCTGCTGCTATTGATGTTCCGTCTACAACATCATTGGGCACCGTTTTTAGCCGGCCTCGGCTTAGCCCTGCCAGGGTCTGCAGGGATGTCTGTAGTGTGGTTGTGGGGTATCGGCCTCAGCCTTCCCCGACTTCCACCCGGCGAAGTCGGATGGCTCTGCCGACTGAACCCACTACTGTGTCCTCTCAGCCATTGAGCACAGTAGTTTTATACCTGCAGTGGTCTGCTGCGGTGTCTGGTTGTGTAGACGTGGGGGTATCGGCCTCAGCCTTCCCTGACTTCAACTCGGCGAAGTTGGAAGTGGCTGCCGGCTGGACCCTCTACTGTGGTCTCTGCGCCGTCGAGCACCACAGTTGTCATTGGATTCGGATGTTCTTAGTGGGACACTATGAACTCTGTGGCATTTCCGTCGACTCATTCTGGCGACACGACCAGTTTTGGGGGACCAACGTCTTTTGTGCAGCCTGGACCTTCTGCCCTGCAGAGGTCCGCGGTGACTCTCATGAGTTCCCGCTATGTTGATCCTCGGGGTGTGTCACACCCCTATACATGTCCGCCTTCAGACGTTTCGGCTGCCGCCCGTCGTCCCACGTCGAGTGTTTTGGAGGATCGTGACCCTTCGCTGGTTAAGAGGGTCAGAGGTGAAGCCACTTTGCCGGTTCGTCCCCCTGTCGAACCGGCCAGTATGGGCAGTGAGCTTAGGGAGGCCCTCTCCTTACTCACTCAGGTTCTGTCAAAGAGCCTTCATGTTGCTTCCATCGAGGCAGCGAGTGGTTTCCAGGCGCCCCCTATGGTGCCGCCTCCCAGGATTGGAAACAGGCAGATTTCTGATCCCCCTGGTGTTCCGACACCATGGGAGGCGTCGGCTGGTTTGCCCACGATGGGCTATGTGTCTTCCGACTCAGGGGAAGAGTCAGACATGCTTGATGTCGAGAGCCAGCAGTCTTCAGACTTGGGGGCAGCTCTTGATTTCGTGTTTGGGTTCCTTCCGGATCTCAAACCATCTAATCAGTCAACAGTGTCAGCCAGGCCGCGATCATCAGCAGCCTATGGAGCAACCCGCTTCTGGGCATCTTCGACCGTGCCAGTCGGTACAGTTGGTTGAAGCATTTTCAGCCTTGGACTCTAAGCTAAGTTCCAAGGCTATGAAGGCTCTGTTCTTCACCAGGGTTGACACCTTTTTTGCCTCCGGCGCGTTATCGTTCCTACGATTCCGCCAATCCGTCGGTCTACCAGACATTGACGGTTTTGGATCAGGACTCCAATTCCCTCGGGCTTTCCAAGTCCAAGTCTGCCGTCATTCCGATGACGACTCTGGAGTCCACATTGGGCTTATCGAGAGAGATGTTTGGTATGCTTTCTCTCTCCGATCACGTCGTCTCAGCTTTAGCTGCTTATCTGCCCCCAGATAAGTTTGACGAGGTACAGGCTCCTTTGCGTGTGCTGTCCAAGGCGCTCATGCATCTTTCTCACACGCATGCCTGTAACACGGCTAATCTGGAATTAGTTCGAAGGGCCGATCCCTTCCTGAGGAGCAGTGCACTACTCTTCGATCTGCTTCTTTGGCAGGTCCGCAACTTTTCCATGGTTCTGTGTTGACGGTCCGGGATGACGTCCTACGTCATTCCAAAGATCAACTGCTGTTTCTTCAGCTTGATCAGCCTTCTAGGGTAGGCACGGGCCGTTCCAAGCCTAACAAGTACCCTCTGCTTTCTCTGCGAAGCAAAGGGGCTGATCCTTCTGCCTCCACTTCTACTTCTTACTCAAGGGGTAAGAGTAAGCATCGGCAGTCTTGAGGGAAGTCCCAGGATTCTTCATTCAGTAGAGGAGGTGTTTTCTCCTCTCACGAGCCTTGTCAGGGTTCGAAATGAAGGTCCTCACCTCGACTCGTCCCAAGTTGGAGGAAGGATAGCAGAGTTCGCAGACCGTTGGGCCACCATCACATCCGATTCTTGGGTGTCAGATGTTGTTTGGTCCGGGCTGCGAATATCCTTCCGAAGGCACCCCACTCTATCCAGGGTGCCTCTTCCAACCACAGTTCCTTCAGACATTTTACGTCGGGAACTTTTGTCCACGGAGATAGACAATCTCCTGACAACGGGGGCGATTGAGGTCATCAAGAACATTAGGTCAGTGGGTTTCTATTCCCGCCTGTTCTTGGTGCCGAAGGAGGACGGCCGACTCCGACCGGTTATCAATCTGAGTTTCCTGAACCAGTCTATCATTATTGCTCCCAAGTTCAGCATGGAGACTTTCAGGTCGGTCCTCCGTTCAATTCAGCAGGGAGATTTCGCTTCCAGCTTCGACCTGCGAGATGCTTACTTTCACGTTCCGATTCATTGGGCGTTACGGAAGTATCTCAGGTTCGTTTTTCTGGGGCGAGTTTACCACTTGAAGGCCATGCCTTTCGGCCTCAATCTGGTTCCTTGGGCCTTCACCAGACTGATGTCGCATGTGATAGCTTTCCATCGCACACAGGCCAGGGTGACTACTTCGGCATATCTGGACGATATCCTCCAGGGGCATTCCAATGCTGCCTTACTGGAGTCGTATGTCGCTACTCTGTTGAGCTTGCTCACGTCGCTAGGTTTCAGAGTCAACGAGGAGAAGTCAGACCTGGTCCCTTCTCAGTCGTTTTATCATCTGGGGATGGCTTTCCGCACACAATTCAATTTGGTGGCGGTTCCCCAGGCCAAGGCTGTGATTCTCTCAGCTTTTGCTCTGACTCTGTCCCAGTCCACTTCCGTGATGTCTCGGAGTATTCTCCGGCTAATCAGTCTCTGCTGTTCGGTGACGGATCTCATTTCTCTAGGTCGGCTGCATGTCCGACCTCTCCAACACTTTCTGCTCAGTCATTGGAGGTCGAATGTAGATTTTCTGGATCTGGTGCTTCAGTTTCCAGAATATCTTTATCCTCACCTTCTCCTCTGGGCGCATGTCCAGTGGCTTTCGCACGGTGTTTCGTTGGACTTACCCACGTCCGATCGCGATCTCGGATGGGGTGCGACGTTGGATCCTCTAGGTCTTTCCATTCACGGGATGTGGGACCAGGATCATGCAGCTCTACACATCAACCAGAATGAGCTTCTTGCTCTTCTGAGTTTCAGGCAGTGGATCCCTCACCTGTCGAATCGCCAGGTCCTTCTGTTGTCCGACCATTCGACGGTGGTTGCTTACATTCGGAACCAGGGCGGCACGCACTCTGTTTCAGTGTACAAATTGGCTCGGGATCTTCTACTGCTCGCTCAGGATGTCCACGCCGGGGTGGCTGTTCGTCACATTCCCGGTCGTCTGAACGTCCTAGCCGACTCCCTGTCCCGTCGGAGCAGGGTCATTTCCACCAGGTGGATGCTCCACATGGCGGGTTCCATCGATCTCTTGCGACTCATTGGAACCATCCGGTGGACACTTTTGTGTCCCCGTGTCCAGATGCTCTGGCTTTCGCCGTGGATGCTCTGGCCCTTCTTTGGGATGGTCTTGTCGGCTATGCCTTCCTACCGGTTCCGATTCCGCCTCAGGTTCTCGCCCAGATATGAACCTGCAGTCGTCGAATCTTTTCGATCACACCCGTCGCCTCGGTGGGTGTGGATCAATCTGCTCCGCTCTCTGTTAGCGGCGGTTCCGGCATGTCTCCCTCTACCTCGCGACTTTCTTTGCCAAAGTTGCCCGAGGAGGTTTTATGTTGACCCGACTTCATTGTGCCTTTGCACATGTCCTTTATCGGGTCCTGTCTCTTCCGTAGTGTTTTTTCGAGACACGCATTGGAGTTGCTTTTCTTCTTCAAGGAGGCACTCACTCCACTGGTTTAGCCTCTGTGGCTAAGTGGAAGGTTCTTCTGTCGATGGTGTGCGATCACTCTTTTGCTTCTGTCACTCCTTCGATCACACTGCTTGCAGAGTTTCTGGTATATGTTTGTTTCTGGGGGTCTCCAGCAATGGGTACATGTCCATGCTTCGGAGACATTTTTTCATATGTGATACCGTATTGTTTCGACACTCATCCTTGCCTCTCCAAGCTTGTTCAGCTCTTTTCCTTGAAAAGGCCTGGGATTTTGCAGTTTCCTCCAAGATGGTCACTTTCTTGGGCGCTGCTCTGCTTGGGGGTGGGGGGCGTTCTCGCCTTTATCCTGGATGAATATGCATTCTCTCACATGCCAGATCTCTCCTGCATCCATTTCTTGATGGATTTGTCTTACTGTTCGTGCAGCTTCCGCTCGTCTAGCTACTGGTGATTGTATTATCATTTGTTTTTTTCTGCCACGAGGTGCGTGCATTGTCTTCCTCTTTTAATAACTCTGTCATGTTGTCGGATGACGGATGTTATACTGGCAGCCTTCTGGAGAAATGCTACATTCTCCTTTTATCTGCGACAGTTGCAGGAGCCGATAGAGGACCTTGGTCCTTGGGGCCCTCTTTCTTGGGCTCAGGCTGTTGTCTATCCCAGCCTTTCAGCTTTTTTCAGGGTCAGTTCCAGCTTTGTGCTGTTACTGCCCTTTCTGTCTGTGTGTCTGCACTTCACCATACGCCTCATCTTTCATTGTCTTTTCTAATGTTTATGATGCTATGGTTTGATAGGCCTAGGGATCTCTTCCTCTGTCCACGGTCCCAGTGCTATTGAGTTATGTGTGGGTTGGTTATGTGATTCCCTCCAGCCTTTTGTCTATTCAACCTGTCGTAAACAATTGAGGTAGGTTGATAAGAAATATAAATTTTATAGTAAATTTCCTTTCTTATTATACTTACCGAAATTGTTTACATGGAAGCCCTCCCGTCTTCTTATTCGGGTAAGAATCCTTCCTCCCCGCTGATCACATAACTTCAGTGTTGTTCGGAATCAAAAGAATGACAAATTGACGCATTGCGCACTATTTTACGGAAGTCGTGGATTTGTACTATGGAAGAGCGTCCCATACTGAGTGTGCGCCGATGGCGCTTAACCCAGTTTTGGCTTATTTTTTCATGGTGTTTTTACACCACTTTTCTTTGCCAAATCTTGGGAAAGATTAAAATAGAGAGTATTTTATCCGAGTTAGGTTCTTCCACTGTAGTGCAAGCCTGTAGTAAACAATTTCGGTAGGTATAATAAGAAAGGAAATTTACTATAAAATTTATACTTTTAGTGATTCTCACAGTTATACGCCACATCACTTTACTTTCTTTGACAGTGACCTCCGTGAAAATAAATCTTACAACCACTGTGTGAAGCACTGTCTGTTCTGTTTCTTCTAAATAACTTCCACTTACAACTCAACTATATTCCACTGGATGCATTAATTCCCCTTGAAACTGCTGCCCAGCGGGAGACATGAATTCACAGATTTTGCTTGTTTTGCTTGATATGATGCTCAAAGTCAAAAAGCTTGGAATGACACAAATATTCGCAAAGTCAATGTGTGCTTATCAGTCATAGGTGAAAAGAATTCCTTTTTTTTCAATATTCAGCACTTGACAATGATACTGGATACCTAGTATCATAGTACAGATTTTCTATTCATCACTGATTGTGCTGAAAATTGAACTGATGGAAAAAGTTTTGTGGGATTATTAGGCACCAACAGTGACATAAGGGCATATGATGATGCATACGTCTAACACAATCATTTACCATGGTGTGAAGCAGAGCATTTTGATTGCATTTGGCTGGAAATGTGTTGCTGATACCACCATGATCGGTCAGGCTCCATTAAGGTCATTTTCTGCATTGCTTTCATTATCCATATTTGAAAACTCCATCTTTGGCTCTCCAGTTTTGACACAAATTTGACTCTGACATGTAAATGTATATTTTGAATCTGCCAGTAATTCTTTTTCAAATATCAAATATTCGCAGGACCATAGTGAAGATATTATTTCTTGAAAATACTCTCTATGAAGTTTCATACATTTGATTTTTGTTGTATACTTCATGTGCTAATGCCAGTGACCCATCAAGGCACTTGGTTAAAGAAGCAACCTAACAAAACATGAGAAACATGGTGAAATGTGCCTCAAAATAAAGAGGTCTGCCACAAGGTATAATATGGGCCCAATATGCCATGATATTTTTACACCGTAAACCAATGGCTCAGGCTAGCTAGTGCTAACTCAAAGTTATCAAGGGCCAAACACAAATTTTGAACCCTCCAATCCCAAAAATTTGCTTGCAAATCCAAAAATAAAAGTCCTATCTGGCCCTCCATACATTTACTCTCCACACATGCACAACCATCAGGAGGTGACCGGAATTGGCACAAACATCATTCTTTGTTTGGCCCTGAAGTCATCAACAATGAAATAACATCTGTGCTTTAAAATCTCCTTTTTTGAGGATGCCAGACACAAATCAATGCAAGAATTGGTGGATACAAGGCTGTTATTGGATGAAGGAAGTGTTCACTGGTGGTTTTGGACGTTCAGGGCTGTAACTTTATAATATTTATAAAATTATTTTATGTTTCCCAATTTTGGGACATATGCCTTGAACCCTTCTTGTTAAACTCTTTTAAACTTTTTGGCTAATTTTTATTAAAATTTTTTATTAAATTTCTTGGGAGTTTAACATTTATTACAGAATATTATTCTGTTTCTTCCCCAGGGTTACATCTTCACCCTAGGGGTGTTAGGCCGTTTAGTCTTGCATCTTCTATCTGATGTATCGTTTTTTTCTTTGCATGAAGATCTAGCTTTGCATCTGATAGCATTTCAATTGGTTCTGACTTTGGGCCTTTTTGTGTGCCTGATGTCTTGTTTACATTGTCAACGTCCTCATATATAGGTAGTTTTTTTATATTCTGTTACTGTAGTATACTGTAGGATACATGGATTATTATTCTGGTAGTGTAGCTCAAAATAATTTGGATTTTGTTCACACTTAGGCTCTATCGGGATGTCCTTGGGCTCATAATGTTCCCTTTGGGAACTTGGGCGTTTTTTCAAAAATGTTTTGTTTCCAAAAAATATTTTGAATTTAATTATGATTGCTATTATTCATGTATCTCAGTTATATATATATATTGTTGTGGAGTTTGGAGGACTGATATTGACTTTAGTTGATACACTCCTGTGGACTCTTGTCATTCTTGTGTTGCACTGGGATGACTGATGTTGGAGTCGGGTGTCGCGGTGCGTTGTTGGCGGTGAGGTTCTGAGGATCAGAGCCTCTCACCATGTTTTAATTCATTCTGTCAGTTTCTATTTCAGAGGAACATGAACATGGTGATATTATTCTGACACCCATCCAAGTGTGCTACCATTGTTGCGCTCCATGGAGCATATAGAGCTAGCTGCAGTGCTCATTATTGCAAGAGTTAGGGCCTTTTGTTAAAGGTTTTAATCTCTTACAAGCGGCTAGCTCGACCGGTGAAGCAGTACTCCGTCCGTGGGTTCCATGATGCCGGGTAAGTCCGTTGTGGTCTAAGAAGTGGATTGGGTAGAGTGAGCACTATAATATAAATAGCTCACCCAGCGACGAAGGAAATAGAGAAGAAATAGGGAGGAAGCCTGCAAGTTCTTGTACTCGGCGAGGTTTGAGAAACTTGCACAAGCCGGAGCATATGTCCGCCCTCCACTCCGGATGCTCTGTTTAGTCTGCAGCTTGGGTCGGCTTCAGTCACGGCTTCCTCTGCTACGTTTCACAAGGCCAAAATGAAGTTTTCTGGTTGGAAACTTGCACGAGTTGGAGCATATGTTCGCCCGCCACTCAGGATGCTCCGTCTAGTCTGCAGCCGGGGTTGGCTTCAGTCACGGCTTCCTCCACTACGTTATTTAAGCAAACACGACCGCATCCTAGCTACTCGACTTAGGATATCCAGCCTGTTGCACGAAGAAGGAACCACTCTTCACCTGTGAAGTCAGACCATCCGGTAGCTGGGAGATGAGGCCTTTATCATCGGGATGTGCGGAGAAAGGATCCATTTCTGACACACCGTCCCAGGAGCAACATGCGGCAAAGGAACAGAAGACCGCTGCTCCTCAGGAGCTGCTCCTCAGGCCTCGATGACGGACTTGCTGTCACAGATTGCGCAGCTGATCGCAGCATCCCAGCAAGTGCAGATGCAGCCTCCCTCAGACTCATAATCTGAGCTGTCGGATGGTGCTGGGTCGGTCCAGTCGTCTGTTCACATAGATGCAATGGACCAAGATTCGCAACTAATTCTCTCAGATGGTGAAAGGGATAAGGAAGAGGTGTACCCTTCCCTTTCGGCTTTCATCCATCAATACTACCCTGATTTTGTTCCGCTGAATCGGAATGCTGCGACGACAAGAGAGAAACCCCTGGCATCGTAAGGCACAGACTTTATCCGGACAAAGGAGGAAGTCCTTTCTTTTCCGGTTTAGTTTATGCAGGTGTCGCAGGCCTTCGGCCATACAGACGCAGCCGTATTTATCCTCTTGAGTGCAAGGAAGAAGGCGGTTTCGTATCTTCATCTTCTGTATCCATACCGTTTTTTGGACCATGTTCATTTAAAAACGGTCGGGGAAGATGTTCAGAGAGTTCTTCTGCGTTTGGATGAGCAGACCTGGGATCTAGAGGTATCCTGTATCATTCACTATTCACTCAGACACAATTGAGATGGCATTTTCTTCAAATAGAGCGAATTTGGACGTTACGTCTTACGCAGATCACCTTACAAGAGCTATGGTGCAACATCTCAAGGGAAAGGAATTTGAGGACGTTCGTACCTCTCTTAGAGTTAATTCCAGGGCAATTATGTATTCCACGTATAACTCCGCCCTAACAGTGGCTAATCTGGAGTTAATCAGGCATGATGCTGCCCTTGCATCATCATCACTGATAAGATGATAAGGTGAAAAGCTCTCTCCGGTTTCCGGACATTTTATTTTCGACGACTAGCTTTCATTAGTCTATGAACAGGCTACTAATAAAGCATCTAGTGCTCTGTTTTTGAAGTCGGCATATCAACGAACCTCTTCAGCAGACAAGAGTAAAGGAGGGCGTTCCGGACAAAATTGTCGAAAGGAAACTCCTCACGAGGGTACAAGAAACCCTCTTATAATTACTCTGGAAGTCGCCAGGAAAGCGACTCGGGAAAGGGGCATAGATCTGATCGGGTCTATAGGTCAGACGCCCCTATGCCGACAAGACAAGGTTTTTCACGGGGAGGACGTGGTTCCTCCTCCCGTAAGCCTCGCAGGTCATACAGGTGATGGTTTAGAGCTCTGTTGCTGGCCAGTTGGAAGAAGGATATCAAGCTCGGCAAAAAACTGGATAATAATCATGGAAGATCAGTGGGTGAGAAGTGTAGTCTCGGACAGCTTACGGCTATCATTCCGAGCAAAAACCCCATTAACAAGTTGTCCACGTTGGAAAAATCTTCCATCAAATTCTTGCATAAGAGAGTTTCTCCTACCGGAGGTATAAGTTCTCTTATCAAAGGAAGCAATACAGGTTGTCGAGAATCAGGATTCTTAAGATTTTTACAGTCACCGTTTCTTCGTACCGAAGCCAGACGGCTTATTCCAACCGGTAATAGACTTGAGCTGGATAACAAGCTTATCATGGCTCCAAAAATTTATTTATGGAGACCATTCAGTTGGTAAAAGTGAGCATTTGAGTGATCGACTATGCGGCAGGCATAGATCTAAGGATGTGTACTTTCATGTCCTGGTACATCTGGCATTGTAAAAGTACCTGCAGTTCGCCATACAAGGGAAGGTGTATCAGTTCAGAGCAATATGCTTTGGTCTGAATCTGGCCCCCTGGGCGTTCACTCGAATAGTGAACTCAATAATGTCATACTTTCGAGCTCATTCGTCTGTGGTAATGTCGGCTTACTTGGACGACCTTCTACAGGGATATGGCAACAGTATTATTCTTCAGAACGATGTTCAGAGTCTTCTTCTATTACTCCCGACATCTCGGTTTCATTGTAAACTAGAAAAAGTCGGATCTAGCTCCGTACAAGTGTCTATTCACTTGGGAATGAGCTTTGAGACTCAGAACAATCTGGTTCATCTGCCGTTACCCAGAGCAAAATTAGTCAGTTGTTATGCTCGCTTTTGTTTACACTCAGACACATTAATAGTGAAGGAATTCATGCAACTGTTGGAGCTGTGCGGAGTGGGTGTGGATCTCATTCCGATGGGCCACCTGCGCGCACGTCCCGTCCAGATATTTTTACTCAGAACTGGAGTGTGAAGACGCTTTTACTTGAACCAGTATTGTTTTAACAGACCCAGTAACACAAGGGTTCAGATTTGGGCAGATATTCAGTGGTTAACTCAGGAAGTTCCGCAGCAACTGTCGGCTTTCACTATTATGACAGATGTGAGTAGACAGGTTGAGGCACGACCCAAAGTCCCGCAATCGTGAAGTGTCAGGGTCTTTGGGACCCTCGGTTCCAGGAGAAACTCATAAACATCAAAGAGATGATGTCAATATGGCTAGCATTACAACATTGGATTCACATAATAATGGACGTCCATGTTCAAATTTGGTCACACAACTCGACAGTAGTAGCATACATCGGGAACCAGGGCAGCACCCATTCATTTCCGTTATGCCAACTAACAAAGAAGATTTTCCTGTACGTCATGAATCATGTTCATCTTTCTATCCGTCATATACCGGGTCGTCTGAACGTACTAGCAGACTCGCTCTCGGAAATGTCGCCTGTTGCAATTGGAGTGGACGCTCAACAAGCAAGTATTGGGCAGATTTGCTACCAGAGGGATCGGCCCATGATAGATCTGTTTGCAATGCACTGGGATCAGTTACCGTCGTTTGTGTCGCCATGCCCAGGCCATTGAGCATATGCAGTAGATGCTCTGCCTATCTCATGGGGATGAATGATAGGATATACGTATGCTCCAATTCAGTTGATTCATATAGATTATGTTTAAGATCAAACAGTCTCATTGTGAATCCTACTAGTAGCACCTCAGTCATCTCAGAAACCTTGGATCAGTCTTCTCAAGTATCTGTTATGGGACGTTCCCTGGAAGCTTCCTCCACGAGAGGACCTTCTTTATCAGGGGAAGTTTTTGTTCTTCACATCCTCCTCTGCCCATAGTGTCATAATGGAGTCAGTTAGACATGAGTGGACCATTGCGGTTCCTATATTATTTTATGACTAACACAAGAATGATTAAGTAATGCGGGTGAGGAGGGTTCGATATGACTTTGAATTCCCCCACCCCCCATCGCCAATGTGATTCCAATTGCGATTACTGTGCAAAACATAGTTTTCTTCCCCTAAGCCTTGTATGAGTTTAAATACATACATGCATTTCATGACTTCTCAATTGGCAGCTGGGTCGTGTTTTATGGCGACGTCATGGGCACATTCACTTTTTAGTTGGTTGGTTTCCTGTAGTTGTTCGTCTATGTCATATACGAGTGCATAATTCATCATAAATAAATTGCTAGTCTTTGTGTACGTCGGAGGCTGCCTAGCCACTTAACTGGTATTACAAGCAGGATTACAATGCTCATGCGCATAATAATGAATTATTAGGCAGATGCATTATTGCATGTTATGGACCTTAATAATTATGAATTATTTCGGGGGCGGTCCATGTTGAGCCTGTTAATCATACCTACTTCCATTTCTAGATCCAGGTTTCTATTAATGTCGGTACTCAATCGAATAACCTTGTTTACACTCTCGTATATTCGCACGTTTATACTGTCATAGATATCCGATAGTACACGTTGGGGAATGTTGTTACTGGAATTTATTGTACGCCTGAATGGGGTCGCCTGTGGGTTACCTCGGAAGTGTGTTAACTTTCCAGAGACCGTTCATTGTGGTTCTATTGGACATGTGCATGTTATATATTATATCTCCGGTTTTTGACCTATTTGTGTATGCCGACTCCAGTGTACGTTATATAGCGGGTGATATTAATTACCGGGATCGTCGCTGTAGCCTTAGCTTCTGAAGTGGCATTGAGCACCATTTATTAATTTATTAATAATAATTAATACCTGAGTGCCTGTTCGACAAATATTTATATTGTTTTTTGGTACGCTTTTACTGATTCCAGAGCGCTCCCCTCTTTCTTTTTGAAGATTCCTTCAAAAGAAAAGAGGATGGGAGGGGGGGGGGGATTTTTTACCTCTCCTCCGTCTTGATAAATAAGTATGTAACTATGAGTGAAGCTGTTTTGTCTGTAATTATATCCTGCATACAGCTGGAGTTTTATTATATATGGTGTATGTTTGTGGGGGATATTCTCTCTTTCTCAAATATGCCATCCTTATTTTTGAGGCTTAGTCTGAGCTAGCCTTAAAAATTGGGAACTTGTTACATCCAATTAGCACAGTCTTCATGCTAAGTTTACGGAATTACTTGAACTGGGCTCCTTTTTTATGATACATCTTCTCTATTACTGGGCACTCATTCCTCCCCGCTGAATTATTATGTAGTACTCTCTTCTACAAAGAATGATGTTGGCACCAATTCCGGTCACTTCCTGACGGCTGCGCATGCGCGGAGAGTAAATGTATGGAAGGCCAGATAGGACTTTTAATTTTCGGTTTTGCAAGCAAATTTTGGGGATTGGAGGGTTCAAAATTTGTGTTTTGCCCTTGATAACTTTGAGTTAGTACCAGCTAGTGTGGGCCATTGGTAAGTATAAAAAATATACAAATTACTTTGAATTTATAATTTTTCAAAACTTTTTTATTCTTTATAGTAGTTGCCTTGTCCATTTGTATGTTTTAAAAACACTTGACTTGTTTTGAGCTCAAATTTTAAAAAAAAATCTAGAAAATGAAATTCCAATTCTGACATGTGTACTTATCTTCCATATCAAAGAAAATAAAGCATATAGATTTTTGAGCCATGGCTCTGAACTGTCAGAGTGATAAAGTAATTTTGATTATTAGAATCTTTTCAAATGGGTTTGCCTTAACCCTTTACTTAACAAATCAGTGGCATCCATCTGCGTAATTTGCAAATGAAGCAGTTGAAAAAAAACCAGCATTTCGGCATATCCAGTTTGGCCACAACAGCAGCCATCTTGGATTTTCAGGGACTTTTGATTATCCATGCGATAACTTGAAAACTATAGATCCAGCAGATGCTGCTTTTTTATGGTTGATTAATCATGACTAGAGGATGGTTCTTTCGATAACCAGCATTCTGGCATATCCAAGATGGCCACCATGGCAGCCATCTTGGATATTTTTATACTGTACCAATGACCCAGACATAGCTGGTGCTAACTCTCAAAAATCTAGGGCCAAACACAAATTTTGCCCCCCAATCCCCAAAATTTGCATCTAAAACCGAAAAAATCATGTCCTAAATGGTCCTCCATACTTTCCCTCCACTGCGCATGCGCAGTGTCAAGGAGGTCTCGAAATTGGCGCCAATTATCAATTCTTTGTTTGGCCCTTCATCAGTTCACATCTGACTGATATTTGTGCTTGTAAATCTCAGTTTAAATGATGCCAGACACATAAATATTAGAGAAATGGTGGATCTAAAGAGGAAATAGAAGGAGGAGAGGAAAAATGAGTGGCAGAAAATAATCAGGGCTGTAACTTAAAAATTTTTTACGAAATTATGTTATGTTGCCTAATTTCGAGGCATGGGCCTGTTGTTGTCATTCTTGCTATAAAGTTAACACTGCTTGTTCAGTGTTTCCTCTCTCCCTTTCCTTTAAGTCTCCCCTTGCTATTCTCCCATGCTTTTGGCATATTTTCTGTAATATTATTACTAAAATTTCTTGGGAGTTTTAGCTGGGTAACAGAATGAATTCTGTTCTTTTCCCCATGTTTACGTCCTCACCCATGGGTGTTTAGGCGTAGTGTTCTGCATCTACCATCTGATGTTCTGCAGTTTCTTCCCTGGAAGTCTCTGTTTTGCATCAGATAGTGTGTTATTGGTAACTGATTTTGGGCCATGGTTATCAGTGCCTGGAGTCATGTTTCTGATGTTTATACACTTCTTGTTTACATTGACAACGGTTCTGTTGAGAGGGATTTTCTTGTCTTTGTATTAGCTTAATCATAACAAGATACATTATTATTATACGTAAGTGTTGCATTAATTTTTTTGTAATATTTTAAAAAATTTTGTCCACACTTAGGCTTTTTGGGATCCATTGGGGCTCAACGTTACTTTCAGAAACTTGGGCTTTTCTGAAAAAATATTTAAAAAAAAATTTTTTTTGATTTCAATTATTTTTTCTATATTAATGGATCATGTTATTATGTATCTTTGTTTTCAGGGGTTGGTGCGAGTACTAGGACTGTTTGTGTTCTTTTCACAATGAAAGGATATTGTTCAAATTGAAATAAGAGGAAATCTTCCTCTGACTTTCATAATCATTGTATTAATTGTAGTCAGTGTACTCGCACTAACTCCTGTTCAGTATGTGTCAATTGGGATGACAAACATTGGAAACGTGTGTCACGGTATGTTGTTAGTGGGGAAAAGGCCATGCCGGTCCTTTCTCCGCAGGGTCACTCTAGTTTATCAATCTCTATTTCAGAGGAACAAGAACAGGGTGATGTTTCCGTGATGTCTTCCAAAAGTGTGCCTCCGTCTTCACAGTTAAATGAAGACCTAGCAGCAAAAATGCTCATGGAATACGTCCATTGCCTAAGAGATCCCTAGTAGGATCGACGGCATTGGCGTCCGCTAGCTCGCCCAGTGTAGCGACCATTCATCGAATGGCTCAGCAGCCGGGTTCGTCCGTTGCGGTCCAGGAAGGAGATTTGGATGATGCGAGCACTATAATAAGACAAAGTGCACACCCAGTGACGACAGATCAGAGGAGAGAACAGAAGAAGCCTATTAGTCCGGTTCCTAGCTTGTCCAGGTCCATCCGGGCTGCGAGCGAGAGAGGTCCCTCTCTCGTACAACAACATCTGGGACCAGATGTTGTGGTACAAAACGTTTCGCATTCGGAGCATACGTCCGCCGCTCGGGACGCTCCGTTATATAGACAGTCCGGTGAGACTGTCGATAAGGCTTCCTCATCCTCACGGCAGCACAACGACCGCACCTTGTCTACGTGACCACGGATATCCAGCCAGCTTCACCGATCAGGGATTCCACGGCGACCAGGTCACACCATCTGGTAGCCAGGGACACGAGGCCTGTAGACTCCGGACGTTCGCATAAAAGACGTATGCAGGAGTCAACGTACACGGAGCTTCCAGCGGCAAAGCAACATTAGACCGCTACTCCACAGGCCTCAGTAGTAACGGACGTGCTATCCCAAATAGCACAACTTATCGCAGCATCCCAGCAAACGACAGAATCTCTGTCGGATCAGGAATTATCCGACGACGCTGGGTCGGTACGCTCCGCCGAAGCATCGGATATGGACGACCGAGAACTTCATAGGGTCCGACAGGATGGTGAAAGGGATTCGGAGGATTTGGAGCTTTCCCTTTCGGAACAACATAAAGCTGCCGTAGATTTTATCCGGCATTACTTTCCAGAGGTTGTTCCGTCGGACCAGAATGCTGCGATGCCGGATAAGAGACTGATAGCGTCATTGGACACAGAATTTTTTTTCCTGAGTTTCTGACACAGTCCAATAAGGTCACAAGAACATTTGAATTATTGAACGACGCTATTTATAAGCTTGCTACCAAAACGGGCAAGTCTGGTTTCTTATCCGCAAATGCCCTAAATCTGCCTTTCATCAATTCAAGGAATAAACTCGAAACGGCAGGACAGGGCATACCGAGAGTTCCTCTGCGTCTAGACGACGAGGCTGAAGACTTGGAATTGTCTATACCGTCGTCTATGTCAATTCCAACCACAACGTTGGAAACGACAATAATGTCTAACAGAGTTAACTTAGACACCTTATCATACGCAGATCACCTTACTAAGGCGTTATCATTATGTCTGCAAGGGGAAGAATTCCAGGATATACAATCCTCATTAAGACTTCTTTCAAGGGCAGTAGCTTATTCCACGTATAACTCCGCCCTTTCAGTGGCAAACCTGGAGTTGGTTAGACGTGACGCAGCCCTAGCTACATCCACGCGCATGGATGGTAAGGTGAAGAACTCTCTCAGAGTCGCTTCGGTCTCCGGAGAGCTTCTCTTCGACGGCAAGCTTTCAGCAATCTATGATAAGATAACTAAGAAAGCTTCGGATTCTCTGCTTTTCAAATCCGCTTCCAAAAAGCCGGATACAGCAGAAAAGAGTAAGACAGGCACTTCTGGGACAAGTACGCCCAAGAGAAGTTCCTATAGAGGTTCCTATGTGTCCTCTAGGTCTTATTCTAGAGACCGTCAAGGCAGCGACTCTCGTGCGGGACGTTCTTCTGGCCGAGATTACCGGTCAGACGTCCCTAGGTCGACGGGGCGAGGTTCGGGTCGTGGAGGACGTAGTTTCTCCTTCCGCAGCATCGCAGGTCCAGGAGGTGATGGTTTGAACCTCTATCGTGTTCCGGTAGGCGGAAGATTATCAAGTTTTATAAACGAGTGGGCGTCAATTACGGACGACCCCTGGATTCGAGGGGTGATTTCGGAAGGACTAAGAATATCCTTCAGATGAAAGCCTCCATTAACTCGAAGTCCAAAATGGACTCAGCTTCCGTCGAATCCGCAGAAAAGAGACGCTCTTTTATCAGAAGTACAGTCTCTTCTAAAGAAGAACGTGGTAGAGGTCGTAGAAGACCAGGAATCACCGGGTTTCTACAGCCATCTGTTTCTGGTTCCGAAACCAGACGGCTCGTTCTGTCCAGTCATAGATCTGAGATTGATAAACAAGCTGATCGTTGCTCCGAAGTTCTATATGGAGACAATTCGATCAGTCAGAGCGAGTATTCGGGTGAACGACTATGCTACAAGCATAGATCTCAAGGATGCGTACTTTCACGTCATGGTACATCCGACATTCAGAAAGTATCTACGCTTCGCAGTCCTAGGAGTTGTATATCAGTTCCAAGCGATGTGCTTCGGTTTGAACCTAGCGCCCTGGGCTTTCACTCGAATAATGAACTCGGTAATGATATATTTCCGAGCTCATTCGTCTGCGGTAACGTCAACCTACCTGGACGACATTCTTCAGAGGTACGGCAAAGAGTTAACGCTTCAGAACAATGTGCAGAATCTGCTTCTATTACTCCGACGTCTCGGTTTTATAATAAACTAGGAGAAGTCGGATCTGGTGCCATCCAAGTCATTCACTCATCTGGGAATGAGCTTCGAGACGCACAACAATCTCATTCGTCTGCCGTTAACCAGAGCGAAATTAATCAGTTGTTATGCTCGCTATTGTCTTCACTCAGACAAAGTCACAGCGAGAGAGTTCATGAGACTGATAGGTCTGTGCGGAGCCGCTGCGGATCTCATTCCGATGGGGCGGTTACGCACTCGTCCTCTCCAAATTTTCTTGACTCAGAATTGGAGTGTAAAGATTCATTCACTCGATATAGACGTTCTCTTGTCAAATCAAGTGAAACAAGAGATTCAGACTTGGGCAAACATTCAGTGGCTGACTCGGGGAGTCCCACTGCAGTTGCCGGATCCGAGTTTTACGATTATGACGGATGCCAGTCAAACAGGTTGGGGTGCAACATTGATCCCGACAGATTCGAAGTGCCGGGGTCTTTGGGATCTGCAGTTCCTAGGCAAGCACATAAACATCAAGGAAATGATGTCAGTTTGGCTTGCACTACGTCATTGGATGAGCATTATTCAGAACGCACATGTCCAAATCCTGTCCAACAATACGACAGTAGTAGCGTATATTCGGATCCAGGGAGGCACTCATTCCGTTATTCAATTTAACGGAAAGAATCCTTCTGTTTGTTCTAGAACACCAAGTTCTACTTTCGGTCCGTCATATTCCGGGTCGTCTAAATGTATTAGCAGACTCCCTTTCACGGAAGGGTCGCTTGTTGCCGTCAGAATGGACTCTCAACAAACAGGTATTCAATCAGATTTGCTACCAATGGGAGCGGCCAATGATAGACTTATTTGCGACACAACTCAACAATCAGTTGCAGACGTATGTGTCTCCATGTCCGGATCCCTGAGCATATGCAGTAGACGCTCTATCGATCTCGTGGGACGGAATGATAGGATATGCGTATCCTCCAGCGCCGTTGATTCAGCAGATATTGCTAAAGATAAAACAATTTCAATGCATCAATGCAAAATTCTATTGGTAGCATCTCAATCTCCACAGAGACCGTGTATAAATCTACTCAGGTGTCTACTGTGGGACTTACCGCGAAAACTTCCTCCACGAGAGGATCTTCTTTCGCAGGGGAAATCGCGTCAACTTCATCACAACCCGCAAGGTCTCAACCTTCACGTATTTCCGTTGTGCGGTCCTTCTTGCACGGCAAGCATTTTACAGGACGAGCAGTGGACGCGATTTCTAACTGTAGGAGGACCTCCTCTTCGCTAAACTATGCAGCTAAGTGGAAGGTCTTTCGTCGTTGGTGTAGAGATCATACTGTTGATATTTTTGATCCCTCCATACCAGACATTGCAAACTTTCTAGTATACTTGTTTGACGAGATCAGACTGCAGCCTGTTACTATTAAAGGTTATAGGTCTATGTTATCTGATACCTATGCACACCATGATAGTTTACAAATTGGATCTAATGTCTCTTTATCTAAATTAGTTAGAAACTTCTCGATAAATAGACCTAGAACCCATAGATTAATTCCTAAATGGAATTTAGCTTGGGTTCTTCTTAAACTAAAAGAAAAGCCATTTGAGCCTCTTGAGACAGTAGATTTCAAATTCTTGTCTTATAAGACAGCATTTCTCTTAGCTTTCTCTTCTGCTAGAAGAGTCAGTGAGCTTCATGCACTATCTGTGGACGATTCTCACTATCGTAGTGTCGGGAACACTATTACCTTTACTACTAATGTTGGATTTTTGGCTAAGAATCAGGCTCCTAATAAATATCCAGAACCTATTGTTATTAAGGCCCTTCCGTCTTCAGACGGGCATAGGCCTTTACTCTGTCCGGTTAGAGCTTTACGTATTTATAAACGAAGATCTCAGTTTATCAGAAAGGGACGAAAACGCTTCTTTCTGTCTCTGATGCCTATTAGAAAGGACATTACGGTCCATTCTATTGCTAGATGGATTCAATTAACTATCCGTACTGCTTATGATAATCTATCTTCAACTCAGCAGTCTGTGCTTAAGATTTCGGCTCATGAAGTAAGAGCCCTTTCTAATTCTTGGGCTTACGCAAATAGTGTTGCTATTACAGATTTAATGAAGGCTGCATATTGGTCTCAGCCATCCACATTCACGAATTTTTATCGCAGAAATATTGAGTCCATTTCTGGAGACCTGCATTGTTTAGGTCTGTTATCTGTTGCTCAGAATGTCGTCCTCTAAACAGTTGCAACTATAGTTATGCAGGCTTTCTGTTCCGGCAGTGACTCCGTCCTGCTGCCCTCTTCACTCTGGGCTATTTGACCCAGGGCAAGGGGAAGGGGGGGGGGGGAGGGTGTTCCCTTAGGTCACCTGTTTTATAGTGAAAACAAGGGGATACCTCCTCCGGAGTCAGTAATTCTGAGTTGTTACCGGGATGGTTTTAAAGTGAAAAGTTAATGTTTAAAAATTCATTCATGTCATATTTTTAAAGTGTAGCTCGGTGTGAAGAATTTGTATATGTCACGTGTCAAACGGGCGTTAATATACAGTCCTCGGACACTTTTAAAGAGTATAAAGAGTCTCAATTCTCTGGACTAACTTTATTTATTGGCTTACTTTAAAAATAATTAGTATAAGGATTATACTGGATGTTAATAGAGAACATGAATGTTTTTATGCTCAATTATGGAGGGTGTTGTGTCTTTCTAATTTATCATAAATAAGAAAGATACATGTAAAGCCTAATACTCCTTTTCTCCTCGAGGGGATGACTCTATTTTATATAGTTGAGCTTATTGGATTTTCCTCTATGTCCTAGGCCCTCCAGCCTTTTTACTATTCAGCTATGTCTGGGTCAATGGTACAGTATAAAAATGTTAAAAAATTTATAGTAATTCATATATTTTTTATACTTACCAATGACCCAGACGGGGATGGCCCTCCCAGGAGTTGGGAACTCATACCTCCCCGCTGAGTACATAGCGCTGACCAGGCAATGCTTTTAAGAATGATAATTGGTGCCAATTTCGAGACCTCCTTGACACTGCGCATGCGCAGTGGAGGGAAAGTATGGAGGACCATTTAGGACATGATTTTTTCGGTTTTAGATGCAAATTTTGGGGATTGGGGGCAAAATTTGTGTTTGGCCCTAGATTTTTGAGAGTTAGCACCAGCTATGCCTGGGTCATTGGTAAGTATAAAAAAAATATAAATTACTATAAATTTTTTAACTTTTAGGGAGTTTTGATTGTCCATTTGATAATCCAACAGATAATGTTTTTTATGGTTGATTAGTCATGACTAGAGGATGGTTCCTTTCGATAATCAGCATCATTGTCCATCCATCCATCCATTTGTCTGTCCATCCGTCCATCCATCCGTCCGTCCATCCATCCATCCGTCCATTAACTTTTGTTTGCCCACGTGATAACTTGAAAACAATACATCCAACAGATACTGGTTTTTTATGGTTGATTAGTCATGACTAGAGGATGGTGACCTTTCAATGTCCATCCATCTGTCTGTCCATCCGTTAACTTTTATTTCTCCATGCTATAACTTGAAAACAATACATTCTACAGATACTGTTTTTTATGGTTGATTAGTCATGACTCGAGGATGGTTCCGTTCGATAACCAGCATTCTGGCATGTCCAATATGGCCGCCATGGCAACCATCTGGGAGTTTTGGTGACTTTTGATTCTCCACGCAATAACTTGAAACTATATATTCATCTTTAATGGGTCGTAAGCCAGGAATGTACAATTATTTTTGAAGGAATTATTAACCTTTTGTTCAACTAAAAATTTCTTCATAATTGCAATTTCTTCATAGGTGGCCATATATTGATCCACCGTCTGGCGGTGCACTTGTTATACCCCACGCAACGAAGTTGCAGGGGTATAATGTTTTTGACTGGTCCGTCCGTCAGTCCGTCAGTCAGTCCTACTTGTTTTCCGGACTTTTTTTCTACACGCTTCCAGATGTTGAGCTGATTTTTGGTATGTGAGTCTAACATGGTGGCCTACAGATCAAGTTTGCATTTTTTTCCGCTCCACTGATTTTTACCAAAATTACGGCCCTTGAACTTTGAAAAGTTCATCAAAATTACAGTTTTGCAGACTTTTTTCCTACACGCTTCCAGATATTGAGCTGATTTTTGATATGTTAGTCTAACATGGTGGCCTACAGAACAAGTTTGCGTTTTGTTCCGCTCCACTGATTTTTACGGAAATTACGGCCTTGGACTCTAAAAAATGCATCAAAATTACAGTTTTCCGGACTTTTTTTCTACATGCTTCCAGATATTGAGCTGATTTTTGGTATGTTAGTCTGACATGGTGGCCTACAGATCAGGTTTGCATTTTGTTCCGCTCCACTGATTTTTACCGAAATTACGGCCCTTGAACTTTGAAAAGTTCATCAAAATTACAGTTTTGCAGACTTTTTTCCTACACGCTTCCAGATATTGAGCTGATTTTTGATATGTTAGTCTAACATGGTGGCCTACAGAACAAGTTTGGGTTTTGTTATGCTCCACTGATTTTTACCAAAATTACGGCCCCATAGACTTTGAAAAGTTCATCAAAATTACAGTATTTTTATACTGTACCAATGACCCAGACATAGCTGGTGCTAACTCTTAAAAATATAGGGCCAAACACAAATTTTGCCCCCCAATCCCCAAAATTTGCATCTAAAACCAAAGAAATCATGTCGTGAATGGCCCTCCATACTTCACCTCTACTGCGCATCGCGCAGTGTCAAGGACGTCCCAAAATTGGCGCCATTAATCATTCTTTGTTTGGCCCTTCATCAGTTAACATCTGACTGATCTTTGTGCTTGTAAATCTCAGTTTAAATGATGCCAGACACATAAATATTAGAGAAATGGTGATTCTAAGGAGGATATAGAAGGAGGAGAGGAAAAATGAGTGACAGAAAATAATCAGGGCTGTAACTTAAAATTTTTTTATGAAATTATGTTAAGTTACCTATTTTCGAGGCAAGAGCTTGTTGTTGTCATTCTTGTTATCAAGTTACACTGCTTGTTCAGTGTTTTCCTCTCTCCCTTTCCTTTAAGTCCCCCCCCCCCCCCCCCCCCCCCCCCCCCCCCCTAGCTATTCTCCCATGCTTTTGGCATATTTTCTGTAATATTATTACTAAAATTCTGATCTTTTCCCCATGTTTACGTCTTCACCTATGGGTGGTTAGGCGTAGTGTTCTGCATCTACCATCTGATGTTCTGCAGTTTCTTCCCTGGAAGTCTCTGTTTTGCATCAGATAGTGTATTATTGGTAACTGATTTCGGGCCAGGGTTATCAGTGCCTGGAGTTTTGTTTCTGGTGTTTTTACACTTCTTGTTTACATTGACAACAGCCCTCTGTGTGAGGGGGGATTTCTTGAAAATAATATCTTGATGTTAGTTTAATCATTACTAGATACATTATTATTGTTCGTAAGTGTTGCATTAATTTTTTTAAATATTTTTAAAATTTTTGCCCACACTTAGGCTTGGGATCCATTGGGGCTCACTGTTACTTTTCAGAAACTTGGGCTTTTCTGAAAAAATATTTTTTCAAAATTTTTTGATTTCAATTATTTTTTCTATGTTAATGGATCATGTTATTATGTATTTTGATTGTCAGGGGTTGGTGCGAGTACTAGGACTTTGTTTTCTTTTCACATTGAAAGGATATTGTTCAATTGTAATAAGAGGAAATCTTCCTCTGACTTTCATAATCATTGTATAAATGTAGTCAGTGTACTCTCACTAACTCCTGTTCCGTATGTGTTAATTTCGATGACAACATGGGAAGCGTGTGTCACGGTATGTTAGTGGGGAAATGGCCATTCCGGTCCTTTCCCCGCAGGGTCACTCTAGTTTATCAATCTCTATTTCAGACGATCAAGAACAGGGTGATGTATCCGTGATGTCTTCCAAAAGTGTGCCTCCGTCATCACAATTAATGAAGAGCTAGCGGAAAAGTGCTCATGAAAATACATCAATTGCCTAAGAGGTCCGTAGTAGGATCGACGGCCTTTGACGTCCGCTAGCTCGCCCGGTGTAGCGTCCATTCATCGAATGGTTTGGCAGCCGGGTTCGTCCGTTGCGGTCCAGAAGGAGTTTTGGGTGATGCGAGCACTATAAATCAACCAAATGCACACCCAGTGATGGCGGATTAGAGGAGAGAACGGAGGAAGCCTTTTAGTCCGGTTCCTAGCTCGTCCAGGTCCATCCGGACTGCGAGCGAGAGAGGCCCCTCTCTCGTACAACAACATCTGGCCCCAGATGTTGTGGTACAAAATGTTTCGCATTCGGAGCATACGTCCGCCGCTCGGTACGCTCTGTTAGATATACAGCCCGGAGAGACTGTCAATAAGGCTTCCTCATCCTCATGGTAGCGCACACGACGCTCTTGGCTACGTGACCTCGGATATCCAGTCAACTTCGCCAATCAGAGAATCCTCGGCGACCAGATCACGCCATCCGATAGCCAGGGACACGAGGCCTGGAGACTCCGGACGTTCGCATAAGGAAGTATGCGGGAGTCAACGTACACGGAGCTTCCAGCGGCAAAGCATCGTAAGACCGCTACTGCACAGGCCTCGGTGACGGACGTGCTATCCCAAATAGCACAACTTATCGCAGCATCCCAACAACAACAGAATCTCTGTCGCATCATGTAATATCCGACGACGCTGGGTCGGGACACTCCGCTGAAGCATCAGGTACGGACGTCCGAAAATTTCATACGGTCCGACGGGATGCCGAAAGGGATTCGGAGGATTTCGAGCTTTCCCTTTCAGAACAACATAAGCTGCTGTACATGTCATCCGACTTCATCTTCTAGAGGTTCTTCGTCGGACCAGAATGCTGCGATGCCGGATAAGAAACTGATAGCGTCGGTGGACACAGAAATTTTTGGTTCGGTTCAGGGACATCGTCCCTCAGTTCCGACACAGCCCAATAATATCTCAGAAACTTTCAATTTATTGAACGACGCTATATATATTTTTTATATGCTTGCTATTTACAAGCATGTCTGGTTTCTTGTTCGCAAAATTACTGAGATGTCTTTCAAAAGTGTGCCTCTGTCGTCATAGTTAATGAAGAGCTAGCGGCAATTAGTGCTCATGGAATACGTCAATCGCCTAAGAGGTCCCTAGTAGGATCGACGGAGTTGACATTCGCTAGCTCACCCGGTGTAGCGTCCATTCATCGAATGGTTCGGCAGTCGGGTTCGTCCATTGCGGTCTAGGAAGGAGATTTGGGTGATGAGAGCACTATAATAGACTTTAGTACACACCCAGTGATGACGGATTAGAGGAGAGATCGGAGGAAGCCTGTTAGTCCGGTTCCTAGCTCATCCAGGTCCGTCCGGGCGGCGAGCGAGAGAGGTCCCTCTCTCGTACAACAACATATGGGACCGGATGTTGTGGTACAGACATTTCGCATTCGGAGCATATGTCCGCCGCTCGGGACGCTCCGTGATATAGACAGTCCGAGTGACTGTCGATAATGCTTCCTCATCCTCACAGCAGCGCACACGACCGCACATTGGCTATGTGACCTCGAGTATCCGGCCAGCTTCGTCATTCAGTGATTCCACGGCGAACAGGTCACGCCATCCGGTAGCCAAGGGACACGAAGCCTGTACACTCCGGTCGCTCGCATAATAGAAGTATACACGGGGTAACGAACACGGAGCTTCCAGCGGCAAGGCATCGTAAGACCGCTTCTCCACAGGCCTCAGTGACGGACGTGCTATCCAAAATAGCACAGCTTATCACAGCATCCCAGCAAACGACAGATTCTCGGTCGGATCAGGAATAATTCGACGGCGCTGGGTCGGTGCGCTCCGCTGTTGCATCAGGTACGGACGACCGAACACTTCATAGGGTCCGACAGGATAGCGAAAGGGATTCGGACGATTTCGAGCTTTCCCTTTCGGAACAACAGAAGCTGCCATACATTTCTTCCGGCATTATCTTCCAGAGGTTGTTCCGTCGGACTACATTGCTGCGATGCTGGATAAGAGACTAATAGCGTCATTGGACACGGAGTTTTGGATCGGTTCAGGGACATTGACCCTGAGTTGCCGACGCAGTCCAATAATGTCATTAGAACATTCGAATTATTGAACGACGCTATATATAAGCTTGCTACCAAACATGCTAGTCTAGTTTCTTGTCCGCAATGCTCAATTCTGCCTTTCATCAATTCTAGGAAAATAAATTTTTATTGGCAGAACTGGGCATACCGAGAGTTCCTATGCGTCTAAGACAGCGAGGCTGAAGACTGGGAATTATCTTTTTCGCCGTCTATGTCAATTCCAACCATGACGTTGGAAACGACAATGATGTCTAATAGACTTAACTTGGACGCTTTATCATATGTAGACCACCTTACTGAGGCATTATCATTACGTCTTCAAGAGAAAGAATTCCAGGATATGATCCTCAATGAGATTTCTTTCAGGGGCAGTAGTTTTTCCACGTATAACTCCTCCCTTCAGTGGCAACCTGGAGTTGGTTAGACATGACGCAGCCCTAGCTACATCCACGCGTGTGGATAGTAAGGTGAAGAACTCTCTCAGAGTCGCTTCGGTCTCGGAGAAGCTTCTCTTCGACGGAAACCTTTCAGCAATCTTTGAATTGCTCGATATACACGTTCTCTTGTCAATCAAGTGTAACAAGAGATTCAGACGTGGGCAAACATTCAGTGGTTGACTCAGAGAGTTCCTCTGTAGTTGCCGGATCCGAGTTTTTCGATTATGACGGATGCCAGTCAAACAGGTTGGGACACAATATTGATCCCAACGGATTCGAAGTGCCAGGGTCTTTGGGTTCCGCAGTTTTTAGGCAGGCACTTAACTTCCAAGAAATGATATTATTTTGGCTTGCACTACGTCATTGGATGAACATTGTTCAGAAACGCATGTCCAAATCCTGTCCGATAATACGACAGTAGTTGCGTATTTCCGGAACCAGGGAGGCACTCATTCGGTTCCGTTATTGATTTTAACGGAAAGAATCCTTCTGTTTGTTATAGAACACCAAGTTCTGTTTCGGTCCGTCATATTCTGGGTCGTCGGATCATATTAGCAGACTCCCTTTCACGTAAGGGTCGTTTGTTGCCGTCAGAATGGACTCTCAACAAACAGGTATTCAATCAGATTTGCTACCAATGGGAGCGCCCAGTGATAAATTTATTTGCGACACAACTCTCCAATCAATTGCAGACGTATGTGTCACCGTGTCCGGATCCCCGAGCATATGTAGTTAACGCTCTATCGATCTAGTAGGACGGGATGATAGGATATGCGTATCCTCCAGTGCTGTTGATTCAGCAAGTATTGCTAGGATTATACATTCACAATACATTTCTGTTGGTAGCATCTCTGTCTCCACAGAGACGGTGGATAAATTTACTTAGATGTCTGCTGTGGGACTTAGCGTGGAAACTTCCTCCACGAGAGGATCTTTTTTCGCTGGGGAAATCGTGTCAACTTCATCACAACCCGCAAGGTCTCAACCTTCACGTTTTCCGTTGTGCGGTCCTTCTTGCATGGCAAGCATTGTACAGGACGAGCAGTGGACACGATTTCTAACTGTAAGAGGACCTCCTCTTCGCTATACTATGTGGCTAAAGTGGAGGGTCTTCCGTCGTTGGTGTAGGGATCTTTATGTTGATATTTTTGATCCCTCCATACCAGACATTGCAAACTTTCTAGTATACTTGTTTGACGAGATCAACTGCAGCCAGTTACTTTTAAAGGTTATAGGTCTATGTTATCTGATACCTATGCACACCATGATAGTTTACAATTGAGCCTAATGTCTCTTTATCTAAGTTAGTTTGAAACTTTTCGATAATAGACCTAGAATCCTTAGATTAATTCCTATACGGAATTTAGCTTGGGTTCTTATTAACTAAAGCAACCATTTGAACCTCTTGAGACAGTAGTTTCAAATTCTGGCCTTTTAAGGCTGCAATTCTCTTAGTCTTCTCTTCTGCTGAAGAGTCAGTGAGCTTCATGCACTATCGGTGGACGATTCTCACTATTACCTTTACTACTAATCTTGTATTTTTGGTTAAGAATCAGGCTCCTAAAAAATATCCGGAACCTATTGTTTTTAAGGTCCTTCCGTCTTCGAACGGCATAGGCCTTTACTCTGTCCAGATAGACCTTTATGTATTTATTAACAGATCTCAGGTTATCAAGGACGTTTAAGGACGTAAAGCTTCTTCTGGCTCTGATGCCTAATAGAAAGGTCATTACGGTCCATTACTAAATGCATTCAATTAACTATCGGTACTGCTTAGGATAATCTATCCTTAACTCGGCAGTCTGTGCTTAAGATTTCGGCTCATGAAGTAAGAGCTCTTCTACATCTTGGGCTTACGTAAATAGTGTTGCTATTATAGATTTAAAGTAGGCTGCATATTGGTCTCAGCCATCCACATTCACGAATTTTTATCTCAGAAATTTCGAGTCCATTTCTGGAGGCCTGCATTATTTAGGTCCATTATCGGCTGCTCAGAATGTCGATCACTTAACAATTGCAACTATAGCTATGTGACCCCGTCCTGCTGCCCTCTTCGCTCTGGGCTATTTGACCCAGGGCAAGAAAAAGGGGGGGGGGGGGGGGGGAGGGTGTTCCCTTGGGTCACCTGTTTTATTATGAAAACAAGGGGATACCTCATCCGGAGTCAGTAATTCTGAGCTGTTACTGGGATGGTTTTTTAAGTGAAAAGTTATGTTTTAAAATTCATTCATGTCATAGTTTTAAAGTATAGCATTTGAATATGTCACATGTCAAATGGGCATTATTATACTATCCTCGGACACATTTAAAAGAGTATAAAGAGTCTCAATTCTCTGGACTAACTTTATTTATTGGCTTACTTTAAAAATAATTAGTATAAGAATTATACTGGATATTAATAGAGAATATGGATGTTATGATGCTCAATTATAGAAGGTATTGTGTCTTTCTAATTTATCATAAATAAGAAAGATACATGTGAAGCCTAATTCTCCTTTTCTCCTCCAGGAGATGACTCTATTTTATATAGTTGAGCTTATTGGATTTTCCTCTATGTCCTGGGCCCTCCAGCCTTTTTACTATTCAGCTATGTCTGGGTCATTGGTACAGTATAAAAATGTTAAAAAATTTATAGTAATTTATATATTTTTTATACTTACCAATGACCCAGACGGGGATGGCCCTCCCAGGAGTTGGGAACTCATACCTCCCCGCTGAGGACATAGCGCTTACCAGGCACTGATGGTAAGAATGATTAATGGCGCTAATTTCGGGACGTCCTTGACACTGCGCATGCGCAGTAGAGGTGAAGTATGGAGGGCCATTCAGGACATGATTTCTTTGGTTTTAGATGCAAATTTTGGGGATTGGGGGGCAAAATTTGTGTTTGGCCCTATATTTTTAAGAGTTAGCACCAGCTATGTCTGGGTCATTGGTAAGTATAAAAAATATATAAATTACTATAAATTTTTTAAGTTTCCAGGCTTTTTCTCTGCTTGAATTCTTTCAATACCGTTGAAACTACAGAACACTTTTTTCTGCAGTATTCCTGGAATCTATGTTTATTTAAAAAAAAAATGATTAGAGCTTGAAATATCGGGGCACGTGGGGTATGTGAGCGTGCTCACTAAAGTTCTATATTTAAAAATATGTTGATACCTTTTCCAAAGATTTTTGTCAATTTATATTTTGAATGTTTTTTGTTTTGTATCTTTTTATATTATTTAGCGTGGAGTTGGTGGGAGTACAATCGACTTAGTCTGCTTCATTATGAAAGCATATTGCTCAATAAGCAAGGCGAGGAAGTCTTTCCTCTGATTTACATGATGGTTGCCTTGCTTGTAGTCGATGTACTCCCACTAATTCTTGCTCAACATGTGTTGCATGGGATGACAAACATTGGAGACGGGTGTCACGGTATGTTGTTAGCAATGAGCCACTGCCGGTCCTCTCGCGGTGAGAGGCCGCCGCCAGTCCTCTTGCCAAAAAGCCACTCTAGTTTTTTAGTTTCTATTTACAGAGGAACAAGAACATGGTTATGTTTACGTGACACCGTCAGAGAGTGTGCTTCCGTCATCGCATTTAGATAGTCAATAAGAGCTAGCGGCTAAAGTGCTCATGAATGTTAGGCAGGGCAATAAACCACAGCGTGGTTTCAGATCCCTGTTGCCAGCTAGCTCGACCGGTGAAGCGGTACACAATCCGAGGGTACTGTGATGCCGGGTGTGTCCGTTGCGGTCGAGGAGAGTAGAAAGGGTAGAGCGAGCACTATAAAATAATAACAGGCTCACCCTGCGATGACAGAGAGGAAGAAGACGGCAAGTTCAGCAGGAAGCTTGGCGAGGTCTGAAGGACCGCGAGCGAGAGAGCCCCCCTCTCTCTTTCGTAACAACGTCTGGGGACAGATGTTGTGGTTCGGAACTTGCGTCAGTTGGAGCATACGTCCATGCCTCCCATCCAGGACGCTCCGTTCAGTTTACAGCCGGGGTCGGCTATAGTTACGGCTTCTTCTTCAGCATCTACCAAGCACACACAACCGCACCTTGGCTATGTGACTTCTGATATCCAGCCTGCATCGCCGAGAAGGTCCACTCTTCATTCAGAGAAGTCACACCATACAGTAGCCAAGGAGATGAGGCCTCATTCATCGGGACATCCGCAGAAAAGAGCCATCTTGGACACACTGTCCCAGGAGCAGCCAGCGGCCAAGCAACAGAAATCTGCTGCTCCTTAGACCTCCATAACGGACTTGCTGTCGCAGATTGTGCTGCTCATCGCAGCAACCCAGCAAGTGCAGAAGCAGCCGATGGTAGTCTCAGAACTTGAGCTGTCAGATGGTGCTGGGTCGGTCCAGTTATCTGCACGTTCAGATGCCGATGACCGTGAGTATAATCTGATTCAGTCGGATGGTGAAAGGGATTTGGGGGAGAATTACCCTTCCCTTTCAGAACAACACAGGGTGGCGAGGGATCTAATGCATAGATACTTCCCTGAGTTCGTTCCCGAGAATCAGAATGCTGCGACAGCTCAAAAGTAGCACTATTCAGTAGCTAAAAGATGAGGCCTCATATATCGGGACGTCTGGAGAAAAGAGCCGTCTCGGACACACTGTCCTGTGAGCAGCCAGCGGCCAAAAGACCGATGCTCCTCAGGCCTCCAGTATGGATTTGGTGACGCAGATTGCGCAGCTCATCGCAGCTTCCCAACAAGTGCAGAAGCAGCCGATGGCAGTCTCGGAACCTGAGCTGTCGGATGGTGCTGAGTCGGTCCAGTCATCTGCGCGTTCAGATGCCGCTGACCATGATTTTCAACTGATTTAAACAAATGATGAAAGGGAGGGGGATTACCCTTCCCTTTCGGAACAACACATGGTTGAGATGGATTTAATCCATCAACACTACCCTGAATTTGTTCCAGCGAATCAGAATGCTGCGACTACTTGCAAGAAACCGCTAGCATTGTTGGACAGTGACATCATCCGGCAAAAGAGGAGGAAATTTATAGACAGGTGTTGCAGGCCATTGGCCTTTTAGACGATGATGCCATATTCAACTTTCCAGTGGAAAGAAGTAAGGCGGTTTCTTGTCATCATCCTCCGTAATTGGAAAAAGAGGAGGAAATGTCTTTTCCTGTTAAGTATAGACAGGTGTCGCAGGCCTTTTAGACGACGCCATATTCAAATTTCCAGTGGAAAGAAGCAAGGCGGTTTCTTGTCATCATCTTCCGTAATTTTATTGATTTTTGGAAAACGGAGAAGATGTATTGAGAGTTCCTCTGCGTTTGAATGAGCAGGCTAAGGACCTAGCTATGGCCTTTCCATCGTCATTCACTATTCGCTCAGTCACAATTGAGACAGCTTTTCTTCATTCAGAGGGAATTTAGACTCACTGTCTTACGCAGATCACCTTTAAGAACTGTGACGCAACGTCTCTACGGAAAGGAATTTGAGGACGTTTGTACCTCCGTTAGAGTCCTTTCCGGGCTATTATATTTATTACATATAACTCTGTCTTAACAGTTGCTAATTTGGAGTTAATCAGAAGTAATGGAACCCTTGCATCGTCATCTTTAATAGATGACAAGGTGAAAAACTCTCTTCGGATCGCTCTGGTTTCCAGACACTAAGTTTTTGACGATAAGCTTTCGTTGGTTTATGACCAAGCTACAAAGAAGGCATAATACTCTGCTCCTTAAGTTGGCATCTAATCGACCCGCAATAGCAGAAAGGAGTAAGAGAGGACGACCTAGACAGAAGGTCGTCTAAAAAGTACTCCTCGTGAGGGTATAGTTAACCCTCCTATAATTACTCTAGGGATCATCATACAGCAACTTCGATACAGGCTTAGGTCTGATAGAGACTACCGGTCAGATGCCCCTAAGCAATTGGCTCGAGGCTCTTTGCGAATGAGACATACTTTCTCCTTCCGTAGGCCTCGCAGGTACTACAGATGAGGGTTAGGACCTCTATTGCTTAGCAGTTGACGGATGGTTATCAAGATTCGCATCAAACTGGATAACTATTACAGAAGACCAGTAGGCGAGAAGTGTGGTCTCGGACGGCCTACGGCTATCTTTCCACAACTAACTTAATGTCTGATGGACAATGCTTCCGTCAAATCCTTGCATAAGAGTCTCTGCTATCGGGGGTAAAGGTTGTCTTGACAGTGAAAGTAATAGAGGTCATTGAGAATCAAGATTCTCTAGGATGTTATAGTCACCTGTGACTCGTACCGAAGCCATAGAGCTCATTCCGACCGATAATAGACTAGAGATGGATAACAAGTTTATCAAAGCTTGAAAGTTTATTTATGATTATCATTTAGTCGGCAGAAGTGAGCGTTCGAGTGATCGACTATGCTACAAGCATAGATCTAAGGATCCGTTTTTTTATGTTCTGGTATATCCGTCATTCAGAAAGTACCTACAGTTCATCATCCAAGGGATAGTATTTCAGTTCCGAGTGATATGCTTCAGTCTGAAGATAGCACCCTGGGCTGTCACTCGAATAATAAACTCGGTAATGTCTCACAACAATCTGGTTCATCTGCATATATCCAGAACGAAATTAGTCAGTTGTTATGCTCGCTTTTGTCTACTATCAGACGCATTAACAGTGAGAAGTTTTATGCGACTGATGGGGTTGTGCTGAGCGGCTAAGCATCTTGTTTAGATGGGTCGCTTACGCACATGTCCCCTCCAGTTTTTCTTACCCAGAATTGGAGCGTGAAAACACAACGGATCTAGTAAACAAAAGGTTCATATTGTGGCAGATATTCAGTGGTTAACTCAAAGAGTTCTGCTGCAACTGCCAGATTCGGCTTTTACGATTATGATGGGTATGAGTCAATAGTTTGGGGCACGACCCGGAGTCCGACAGGCTCAATATGCAGGAGTCTTGGGACCCTCGGTTCCTGGAGAAACACATAAACATCAAAGAATGATGTCAATATTGTTAGCGCTACATCAATGCGGACACGCTTCTTCAAATATTGTTGGACAACTCGATAGTGGTAGCGTACATCAGGAACCAGATGGCACGCATTCATTTCTGTTATGATACGTCTGAACGTACTAGCAGACTCGCTCCTCGAAAAGGTCGCCTGTTTCATTTGTATTGGATGCTCAACATCCGATTATTTGGACAGTTTTGCTACCAGTGGGATCACCCCATGATAGTTTAGTTTGCGACGCACCGGAACAATTAGTTACCGTCATTTGTGTCGCCATGCCCAGATCATTGAGCGCATGCAGTAGATGCTCTGCAGAATTCATGGGGATGAATAATAGGATACGCGTATCCTCCAATTCATTTGATTCAATAGATTAATACGTTTAAGATTAAACAGTCTCATTGTAAATCCTACTAGTAGCATCTCTATTGTCACAGAAACTTTGGATCAGTATTCTCAAGTGTCTGTTATGGGACGCCCCCAAGAAGCTTCCTCCATGAGAGGGTCTTCGTTCAGGGGAAGTTTTATTCTTCATGTCCTTCTCTGCCCATACTGGCATAATGGAGTTGATTAGACGTGAGGGAACCATCACGGTTCCTATATTGTTTGTGACACGAGAACGATTAAATAATGCGGATGAGGGGATTTCGATGTGACTTCGAATTCCTCCCCCCAGAACCCCCCCCCCCCCCCCCCACACACACACACACACACACACTCTCACAGACACTGCCTATGTGTTTAGAGGCAATTACCGGGCAAGACGTAGTTTTCTTCCCGCAAGCCTCATATAATTTAATACATACATACTATGCATTTGGGTTGTGTTCTATGGCGACCTCATGGGAATATCCGCTTTTTAGTTGGATTAGTGCCCTGTTATTTTTGTTGATTTGTTATATACAAGTGCTAATTTATAAACAATTAAATTGCTACTCTTGAGTACCTCGGAGGCTGCATAACCAGTTAACTGGTATTCAGATGATTACATGCTATATATAAATACTCTTGCGCATTATATTATTAGCTTTATTGTATTTTGTGGACCTTGAAATCTTAACCTATTTCGGGGGCGGTCCATGTCGGAGCCTGGAATCATACCTACTTACATTTCTAGATCCACGTTTCTATTATGTTCCATATTCAATTAGCATGTGTTTTTACGATCGTAGATATCGGATAGTACACGTTGGAGAGTGTTGTTACTGGAATTTATTGTACAGAGGCCGCCTGTGGATTACCTAGAAAGTGTGTTTTCTCTTCAGGGATCGTTCAGTGTGGCTCGATTGGATATGTGTATGTTATTTTTTTATATATCACCGGTTTTCGACGTATCTGTGTACGTCGTCTGCGGTGTATGTATAGCCGGCAATATTAATTTTCAGGATCGTCGCTATAGCCTTAACTTCTGAAGTAGCTTTTAAGCACCATTTATTAATCATGAATTAATACCTGAGTGCCTGTTCAACGATTATTTATTTTGTTTTTTGGTACCGCTCTTATTGAGTCCAGAGCTCTCCCCTCTTTCTTTTGAAGACTTCTTCAAAAGAAAGGGGGTGGGGGTGGATTTTTACCTCTTCTCTGGCTTAAAAAGTATGTATCTTTGAAGGAAGCTGTTTTATCCGTAATTATATCCTGCATACAGCTGAAGTGTTATTGTAAGGCGTATGTTTGTGGGAGATTTTCACTCATTCTCAGATATGCCATCCTAATTTTTAGGGCTTAGTCGGACTAGCCTTCAAAATTAGGAACTTGTCTTCATGCTTACAATAAAGAATTACTTAAATTGGGCTCCTTATTTAGAATATGTCTCCTCTATTACTGTATAGAGAGACAGAGAGACATACATGTAATTCCTAATTATTCTAAGTTCCTTTCATCATGGATTGCAGGATTGGAATTATTTCAGAAGTCCTAGGCCCTCCACCTTTTTACAACTCAGCTATGTCTGGGCCATTGGTACACGATGTGAAAACGGTGTAAAAATATTATAAATTTATAGTAATTTCTATATTCTTATACTTACCAATGTCCCTGACAGGGATGCCCTCCCATAAATTTATAATATTTTTATACTGTAACCAATGATCCAGACTTAGCTGGTGCTAACTCTTAAATATTCAGGGCCAAACACAAATTTTGCACCCCTCCCCCCCCCCCCCCCCAATCCCCCAAATTTGCATCCAAGTCAAAAAATCTAATGTCCTATATGGTCCTCCATACTTTTACCTACCGCATATGCGCAGTGTCAAGGAAGTACTGAAATTGGTGCCAAAGCCTCATTTCTTTGTTTGGCCCTTCTGTCAGTAACATCTCACTGACTTCTGTGCTTATAATCTCAGTTAAAATGATGCCAGATGCAAAATCATGATGGAAATGGTGGATCCAAGGATGAAATAAGAGGATGAGAGGAAGAAACAGTGGTTGGATGTGTTCAGGGCTGTAACTTATAATTTTTATACAAAATTATTTCATGTTCCCTAATTTCGGGGCATGGGCCTGATGTTTTCATTCTTGCTATGAAATCTCCACTGTTTGTTAAGTGTTTCCTCCCCCTTTCCTTGAAACCCCTTTAGTTAATCTTCCATGCTTTGGAATATTTTTTGAAATTTTTTTATTGAAAATTTCTTGGGATATATTGCAGTTTCTTCTGTGGAAGATTCTGTTTTACATCGGATAGTTTTAAAATTGGTTACTGACTTCACGCCATGTTTTTCAGTGCCTGGAGTCTTGTTTGCGGTTTTTATTGACTTTTGTTTACTTTGACAACAGTTACTTTCTGTTAGTAATTCCTTGTCTTCTGTTAGGTTTATTATGTAGTCAGATACATTAATATGTTCCGTAAGTGTAACATTAATTTTTAGAATTGTTTTAAAATTTTTGTCCACACTTAGGCTTTTTTGGGATCCATTTGGGCTCATTGTTCTCATTGGGAACTTGGGCTCATGTCAAAATTTTTTCAAAAATTTTCTTTTTGAATTATTTTTCGAAAATTTGTTATGGATTGTTTTATTATTATGTATCTTTGTATTTTTGAGGGTTAATGCGAGTACTATGGCTGTATAATATTTTATAATCATGAAAGAATATTGTTCAAATTGTAAATCGAGGAAGTCTTCCTTGGATTCTCATGCTCATTGTTTTTGCTGTAGTCATTGTACTCGCACTAACTCTTGTACAGTTTGTGCCATTTGGGATGACAAACATTGGAGACATGTGTCACAGTACATTGTTAGTGGTGAGAGATCGATGCCGGTTCTCTCACCACAGGGTCACTCTAGTTTTTCAGTCTCTTTTTCAGAGGAACAAGAACAGGGTGATGTTTCCGTGATGTCTTCCGGAAGTGTGCTGCCGTCGTCGCAAATCAATGAAGAGCTAGTGGCAAAAGTGCTCATTGAAATCAGACAAGTGCCTAGGTCCCAAAAGGATTTACGGTCTTGTCGCCAGCTAGCTCGACCGGTGGATCTATCACTCGTCAAGTGAGTAGTGTGATGCCAAATATGTCTGTTGCGGTCCAGGAGAGGAAAAAGGGTGTTGCGAGCACTATAATCTCGGATCACACACACCCTGCGACAACGGAACGGAGGATGGATCAGAGGAAGCCAGTCAGCCCGGTAGTAAGCTCGTACAGGTCTACCCGGACCGCGAGCAAGAGAGGCCCCTCTCTCTTACAACAGCATCTGGGGCCAGATGTTGTTGTGCATAATGTTCATCAGTCGGAGCATACGCCCACTCCTCCTGCTCGGGACGCCCCGTCTCATAGGCAGCCGGCGTTAGCTAGTCTATTGGCTTCCCCTTCTACACGCCAGCACACACGACCGCACCTTGGCTTTGTGACCTCAGATATCCAGCCTGCTTCACCGACAAAGGATTCCATGTCATCTAGGTCACACCATCCAGTAACCAGGGACACGAAGCCTCACCAGTTGGGACGTTCGCATAAAAGGATTATGCAGGACATACTGTCCCAGGAGCTTCCGGCGGCTAAGCAACGTAAGACCTTAGCTCCACAGGCCTCCGTGACAGACTTGCTATCACAGATAACGCAACTCATCGCAGCATCCCAGCAACCTACGGAACATCCTTCAGCAGTTTCGGATCAGGAACTGTCGGATGAAGCTGAGACGGTTCGTTCCTATGCAGGGTCAGACAGGGATGACCAAGATTTTCATCTGGTCCAGTCAGATGGTGAAAGGGAAATTACGGAGCTGGATTTTTCCCTTTTGGAACAACATAAGGTGGCGATGGACTTTATCCATCGACACCTTCTAGATGTTGTTCCATCGGACCAGAGAGCTGCGACACTGGATAAGAGACTGATAGCGTCATTGGTTACTGACTTTTTTTGGCCGGATTAAGGAAGATGTTCCTGAGTATCCGGTCTAGTCCAGCAGTGTCTCACGGATGTTTGAATTGCTAAATGACGCTATTTTTAAATTAGCCTCTAAGACAGGCAAAAGCAGTTTCTTATCTCAACAAGCTCTACATCTGCTGTTCATCAACAATAAGAATAGATTTGCTATGGCAGGAAAGGGCGTGCTGAGAGTTCCTCTGTGTTTAGACGATCAGGCTGAAGACTTAGAATTGTCCTTGCCGGCATCTATGTCGATTCTCCCTAGTACTTTGGAGACGTCGATCTCGTCTAATAGAGCCAATTTAGACGCATTATCATACGCAGATCACCTTACCAGAGCGTTAGCTCAACGTCTCGACGATAAAGAATTCCAGGATGTTCAAACTTCCTTGAGAGTTTTTTCTAGGGCAATTCCATATTCCACGTATAACTCCGCCCTATAAGTGGCAAATTTGGAGTTGGTTAGACGTGATGCTGCCCTGGCTTCATCCACTATGGTGGATTCTAAGGTGAAAAATTCTCTTTGAGTCACTCCGGTTTCTGGAGAATTTCTCTTTGATGGTAAGCTTTCATTAATCTTTGAACAGATTTCCAAGAAAGCTTCAGATTCTCTGCTCTTTAAGTCGATTTCTAAGAAATCAGACTCGCAGAGAGGAGTAAGTCGGGAGCTTCTGGAGCGAATACGTCCAAGGGCAGCTACTTACTCCAGAGACTGTCAGAGTAGCGACTCAGGTAGGGGGACGTAATTCTGGCTGAGACAACCGGTCAGATGCCCCTAGGTCGACTGATCGAGGCGCTGGACGGGGAGGACATAGTTTCTCTTCCCACAGGCCTCGCAGGTCCAGGAGGTGATGGTCAGGACCTCTATTGCAGTCTAGTGGGCGGAAGACTGTCAAGGTTTTTGACCAATTGGTTGTCAATTACGGACGACCGATGGGTACAGGAAATTATCTTGGAAGGCCTAAAATTATCCTTCTGAGAAAAATCTCCATTAACACGAAGTCCACGATGGGCTCAGCTTCCGTCCAGCCTTCAAAAGAGATTCGCTTCTATCAGAGGTGCAATCTCTTCTGGAGAAGAATGCACTAGAGGTCGTAGAAAACCAGGAATCCCTGGGTTTTTGCAGTCACCTGTTCCTGGTACCGAAACCAGATGGCTCGTTCTGTCCCGTTATAGATCTCAGCTGGATAAACAAACTGATTGTGGCTCCATAGTTCTATATGGAGACCAATAGATCGGTGAGAGTGAGCATTCGAGTGAACGATTATGCAGCGAGCACAGATCTCAAGGTTGCGTACTTTCATGTCATGGTACATCTGGCATTCAGAAAGTACCTTTGCTTCGCTGTCCTAGGAGTCGTTTATCAGTTCCAAGCAATGTGCTTCGGACTCAATCTAGCGCCCTGGGCTTTCACTCGAATAATGAACTCGGTAATGACTTATTTCCAAGCTTATTCATCTGCGGTAACGTCGGCCTACTTGGACGACATTCTTCAGAGATACGGCAACAGAATAACTCTTCAGAACGATGTTCAGAGTCTGCTTCAATTGCTCCGACGTCTTGGTTTCATCGTAAATGAAAAGAAGTCGGATCTAGCTCCGTCCAAGTCGTTCATTCACTTGGGAATGAGCTTCGAAATGCACAACAATCTAGCTCATCTTCTGTTACCCAGAGCGAAATTAGTCAGTTGTTATGCTCACTTTTGTCTACACTCAGCCGTAGTAACAGCGAGAGAATTCATGGTGATGGGTTTGTGCGGAGCAGCGGCGGACCTTATTCCGATGGGTCGCTTGTGCACACGTCCACTCTAGATATTTTTCACTCAGACTTGGAGTGTGAAGACTCATTCGCTCGAAACACTTATCGTCTTATCGAACCAAGTAAAACAAGGGATTCAGACTTGGGCAGATATTCAGTGGTTGACTCAGGGTGTTCCACTGCAACTGCCGGATCCGTTTTTTATGATTATGACGGATGCGAGTCAAACAGGTTGGGCATGACATTGAGCCCAACAGATTCAAGATGCCAGGGCCTTTGGGATCCGGAGTTCCTGAACAAGCACATAAACATCAAAGAAATGATGTCAATTTGGCTTGAGCTACGTCATTGGATGAACGTAATTCAAAATTCACATTTTCAAATACTGTCGGACAATTCAACAGTCGTTGCGTACATTCGGAACCAGGGAGGCACTCATTCCATTCCGTTATTCAACTTAACGGAAAGAATTCTTCTGTTTGTTCTAGAGCATCATGTTCTTCTGTCGGTCTGTCATATTCCGGGTCGTCTGAACGTTCTAGCGGACTCGCTCTCTCGGAAAGGTCGCGTGTTACCGTCAGAATGGACTCTCAACAAGCTAGTATTCAATCAGATTTGCTACCAATGGAATCGTCCAATGATAGACTTCTTTGCGACGCATCTCAACAATCAGTTGCAGATGTATGTGTCGCCATGCCCAGATCCTTGAGCGTTTGCAGTAGACGCTCTCTCAAGCTCTTGGGACGGAATGATAGGATACGCGTATCCTCCAGCTCCGTTGATTCAACAGATCTTGCTAAAAATCAAGCAATCTCGTTGCAAGATACTGTTGGTAGCATCTCTGTCGTCCCAGAAACCATGGATAAATCTACTCAGGTGTCTGTTATGGGACGTTCCTTGGAAGCTTCCTCCATGGGAGGATCTTCTCTCGCAGGGGAAATCACGCACACTGCATCACAACCCGCAAGGTCTCAACCTTCACGTATTTCCATTGTGTGGTCCTTCTTGCATGGCAAGCATTTTACAGAACGAGCAGTGGACGCATTTTCTAACTATAAGAGGGCATCCTCTTCGCTAAATTATGCAGCAAAGTGGAAGGTTTTCTCTCTTTGGTGTAGGAATAACTTGATTGATGTTTATGATCCCTCCATTCCAGACATTGCTAATTTTTTGGTCTACTTGTTTGACGAACTCAAACTGCAGCCAGTAACAATTAAGGGTTATAGGTCTATGCTATCGGATACATATGCTCATCATGATAGCTTACAAATTGGATCTAATGTTTCTTTATCTAAATTAGTTAAAAACTTTTCGATAAATAGACCTAGAACTCTTAGGTTAATTCCTAGATGGAATTTAGCTTGGGTTCTTCTGAAGCTCAAAGAAGATCCTTTTAAACCTCTAAACACTGTAGACTTCAAATTCTTGTCTTATAAGACAGCTTTTCTCTTAGCCTTTGCTTCCGATAGAAGAGCTAGTGAGCTTCATGCTCTATCTGTTAATGATTCTCACTATCCTAGTGTTGGTAATACTATTACTTTAACTACTAATGTGGGATTTCTGGCTAAGAATCAGGCTCCTAATAAGTACCCTGAGTCTATTGTTATTAGGGCTCTTCCATCCTCAGATGGCCGTAGGCCTTTGCTGTGTCCAGTTAGAGCTATGCGTATTTACAAACGCAGATCTGAGTTTATCAGAAAGGGGCGAAAACGTCTCTTTCTGTCTCTACTTCCTAATAGAAAGGACATTACAGTCCATTCTATTTCCAGGTGGATTCAGTTGGCTAAGTACTGCTTATGAAAGTTTATCTTCAAGTCAGCAGTCTGTGCTTAAGATTTAAGCGCATGAAGTTAGAGCGCTGTCTACATCTTGGGCTTATTCTAACAGTATTGCTATTATGGATCTGTTGAAGGCTGCATACTGGTCTCAGCCTTCTACTTTCACTAATTTTTACCTTAGAAATATTGAGTCTATTTCTGGCGATCTTAGATGTTTAGATCCGTTATCTGTTGCTCAGAATGTTGTCCACTAAACGGTTGCAACTATAGTTATGTGGGCTTTCTGTTCCAGCAGTGACTCTGTCGTGCTGCCCTCTTCGTTCTGTGGTGATTGACCCACAGCAAGGGGAAGGGGGGGGGGGGGATGGTGTTCCCTTATATCCCCAGCTTTATAGTGAAAAGCAAGGGAATACCTCCTCCTGAGTTAGTAATTCCAAGCCAGTGCTGGGATGGTTTTAAAGTGTAAAGCTAATGTCTCTCTCATTTATATAATATTTTTAAAGTGTAGCTTGGTGTGAAGCATTTTGTATATGTCACGTGTCATACGAGCGTTAATATACAATCCTCAGACACTTTTAAATGAGTATAAAGAGTCTCATTCTCTGGACTATCTTTATTTATTGGCTTTTCTTTAAAAAATTAGTATAATGAGTTATACTGGATGTTAATAGAGATCATTGATGTTATTGTGCTCAGTTAGTGACTGGTAATGTGTCTTTCTTATTTTTAATAAACAAGAAAGAAAAATGTAAATCCTTTTTCTCCTTTTCTCCTTGAGGGGATAATTCTTTTTATGTAATTGAGCCTATTGGATTTTTCTTTATGTCCTAGGCCCTCCAGCCTTTTTTCTAATCAGCAAAGTCTGGGTCATTGGTTACAGTATAAAAATGTGAAAAAATTGATAGTAATTTATATATTTTTTATACTTTCCAATGACCCAGACGGCGATGGCCCTCCCATGAGTTGGGAAATCATACCTCCCCCCGATTATATAACATTTAGCAGGCACTGGTTGTAAGAATGAGGCTTTGGCGCCAATTTCGGTACTTCTTTGACATTGCGCATGCGCAGTAGGTGAAAGTATGGAGGACCATATAGGAGATTAGATTTTTTGATTTGGATGCAAATTTTGGGGATTGGGGGGTGGGGGGCAAAATTTGTGTTTGGCCCTGAATATTTAAGAGTTAGCACCAGCTAAGTCTGGGTCATTGGAAAGTATAAAAAATATATAAATTACTATTAATTTTTTTATTTTCCAATGAAAATTATTCAATTAAAAGGAGTATTCAATTAACAGGGATTGTATCACATTCCTGTATTCCTGTATTCTAAAAATAAACTTAGCATTTATTCTATTGTATCTTGTTTGACAGAGCTCTGTTAAACAAGATACAATAGTTTAAACAAGATATTATAGATTACATGCCTGTATTGGATGCACTGAGACCAAATAGGTCTATAAACAAAGGAAAATGGGGTAGAGTCAGGGTAATTCGCGACAGGTTACAAGATGTTTTATTCAATTAACAGGAGTTTACTCTATAACCTATATTCAAATAACAGGTCAAATTTGTATTGGTGGTATGGTAAATGGTTTTATGTTGGGAAAGTGTATTCAGTTATCAGGGTTATTCAGTTTAGAGAGATACATTCAAGTGGGCTCCACTTTATCATACTTAGAGGAAAAAGGTGCCATTTGCAATGCTTTACCATTACATGTGGTACCTTTTCCTCTCAAGAGCTGATATGTGGTTTGCTACTGGATCTGATGGTGATGCACAAATAACTCCCTCAAAATTTTCTTGTTTTTTATATGGAGCTTGAACAGAGTTAGAATGTTGAGGAGCTGACAGTTGCTCGTCGCTGCTCGGTGGTTCTCTCCGGGTACTCCGGCTTCCTCCACCCGTAAAACTGTCATGGTCACGATTAGCCATTGTGCATAAGTATGTGACCTTAAACACCAATAAATAAATAAATAAATAGTGGGGAATGAAAATGAGAAATTCACTCAGCAGCTACTACAAAAGATCGTGAAGTGTATGGAAGTACAAATTTCAAGTATTTCTAGTCAGGATTTTGTTTTTTCTTTTTTTTTTTTTTAATCTGACCACACATAAGCTAATTTTTGAACTATCATTTATGCATTTCTTGGCAGGAAGTTGTAAGAAACTGGTATGCAAGAAATCCAGAAATAGTAGCTGCTGAAGATGAGCTGGTTTTCTTAGCCCAGAAGTGCTGTCACGCATTTATTGAAGGTAAATACATTTGATTAAGAGAATTATATTAATATATGTAAAACTGATGTCTTATTATTTTGGCTAAGAAGAATTGTCAAGTCCACTTTTGAGGGAAATAGCATGATTTTTTTTTAAAAAAAGGACATACTTCATTTTCTGTGTTCAGGTTACTTTATATGGCATTGACATGCCCCTTTCAAAATAGTTTATTTTTATACCCTCTGATAATGAAGTTTGAGAGGCCAGACAGTTTGTCGGTCAGTTAAAACATTCAAAATCAGTCTGTAAATCTTGAAGAGCAAATTACTGCTATTTTTATTAAGATATAGGTATGGAACTTTGTATACATGATCAATATCAAGTGCTTGACATAAAACTGTTGCTGTGAGATGTAAGCCTTACAGGGTTAATGTTCTTTATCATATTCAAAAACTGTCAGTTATCTTGTATAGTGAACTGCTTCCACATTTTTCAGTTTTGTTTGAAACTTTGTATATAGGATCAGCATTGATTTTCTGTGACTCATTTGAAGCATTACAAAGTTATTGCCCCTGAACTTACTCAAAATTAGTCATAAATCTTGTGGAAAAAACTTCTTTATTTATTAAGATATTGATTTGAAACCTGGTATACATGATCAACATCAAATGCAGATGTATATAACTTGAAACTTGGAATACATGATTGATATCAAGTGCAGATGTGTGACACAAGTTTGCTGCAACTTGATGCAAATAAGAGTTGTTTTTCTTTTGAACTTAATAAAAAAAATGGACATTAAATCTTGTGGATCAAATTATTCAACATTTCATAAGACTTTGGTGCATGCATTTATCGCTTCTGTACTGGATTTCTGCATTGTCCTTCTATAGAGGCTTCACAACAAGCCGATAAATAGATTTCAGATTATACAAATACAGCTGTTCATATTGTGACTCACACTAAGAAAAATGAACACATTACTCCTCAGTGAAAAAGTTTTCATTGGCTTCCTATTACAGCTGGAAAATAAATTTTGAATGACATTTTTCAAATGAATAGCACTGGCTGGATATATGTGTGATTTTAGGTAATGACAAAAATGTGTATTAATTTGTATTCTGTACCTGGTTATATTCAATGAAAATTACCTTCCAGGACACCTCTGTGCCTTTCGGACATCAGAAAACACAGACCCAGAAAACAAATACATGGGAAATATTACAAGAAATCAGTACATTTGGAAAAATTATCTTCCATGAAGACAGTTCACTTAAATGATTGCAAACTGTGCACTAAGAACTCACACAATGATATTAAACTTGAAATAGCTTCTGTGTCAACAATTAAATCATGATGCATTTTTCACATATGACAAGGAGATAAATATAGAATATACCCATAGTAGTTTGGTGTACCAAATGTTCACCACGAGTGGTGAAGTGGTGTTTATCGCGAGCCTTCAGCACGCAGTTAACACTATTTCACCACGAGTGGTGAACATTTGGTATACAAAGCTGCTTTGGATATATTTTATTTATAACATGATCGTCAGATTATTAAGAGTCACTATTATTTTTTTTTTATTTTACTGAGCAGCAGCCGTAAATACGTGTGAATTTGTTTTTGTTTATATGAGGATAGGTGGGCGGTACTTCCGCTGTCAATTTTATCACCGAAACTGGGAGCGCGGTGGCGTCGTGTTAACCAGTTCTCGTCTGATCACCGAAGTTAAGCAGCGTCAAGCGTGGTTAGTAGTTGGATGGGTGACCATTTCAGCGACTGATTCGCGCTCCCGCATTGTGTCCTTGGGCAAGGCATTTAACCCCGATTGCCTACATGGGGGCATGCTGATGCTGTGTACTAAGGCATACTAAGGCGTACAGAACGTCGATGGTGTGCATGTCTTCAACCAATCTAACCCTGCCTGTGCCGCGGTGCAGAGTTCAGAGTTACGATGTTGGAGAGCTGACAGCTGCTCGTCGGTTCTCTCTGGGTGCTCTGGCTTCCTCTACCCATAAAACTGTCATGGTCACGATTAGCCATTGTGCATAAGTATGTGACCTTAAACACCAATAAATAAAAATAAATATCACCGAAACGAAATTGAAAAAGAAAGAGGACCTTTTTCATTTTAACAACATAATAACATACTATTTCGAGTTATGGATGCTTTATTAACATGAGACAATGCATGTTTGTTAATATTTGGTGTTTTATGGGGTAAACTCATTTAAAAACGTAATAAATAATTGCCACTTTCATTTCACTCTTTGCGAGGCGACGTGCGATAAATTTAGACAAGTTCGCATTCAGGTCGACATCACCAAAAGTCAACTTGGATGTAGTTCCACTGCAGGTGTAAATTTTAACTACTGAAATCCCATTGCTGACGTGTTCACCATGGTTGGTGTTTAAAGCTAAAATTTATGTCATAGTCTTTTCATACATAGTAGAATAGGTAATCATGGTATAAATACAGATTACTACAACAGTCAATTGATCTGTGTTGTTGTATTCCGTCAAGTTAACTAGATGAGCTTGGCTAGATCAAACGAGATGCTGCAGGCATTGAATTTGAGCAAGCCGATCTCATCTTGTCAACGAGATGGAATACAACAACATAGGTCAATTGACTGTTGTAGTAATTTGTTAAATATATGACAATTTAAACTGATCACAACACCTGAAAAATCAAATCCAACAAGAATTATATTAGCATAATAGCCATTAACTATTTGTGGAATTGGGGAATCCCAAATGCGTAGTAATATCGAACATTCATGTCGAACATGAAACTTGAAAGTCAAAACAATTGAGGCAAGATTTGAATTTCAATCAGAATCGCTTTCCATAACACAGATTCTCCTATGTTTTGTTGGATTCGCATCTTGAAAATAGTTGTTAATTGTTATTTTGTAATTGTTCAGCAGAGCATTTTCAAATAGACCTTGACTGGAATATTTGTCAATGAGGAGACACTAGGGTTTATGTTCTGTGCTTATGTTCTCTATAGGTCACTGGTAGAAAATAGTCTGTTCACATGTGCCTCGTTTGAGACAGGCATGATAACGATCTTGAAAACTTGACACTCTTGTTTTCCGGAGAGTTGGATTTGATGGGCAAACTACAGTGGTATTGAGGTGCTATTTGTGTTAGTCATATAATAATATTTTTTATTATACACTAAATGATAGAGTGTCGAAAAAATTGCAGAAAGATAGAAATCGTATCCCCCACTGTGAAGATATAGAAATTTTCGCTTTCATGGTGTCAATCAAAATGACAGCTTTCAAAGCATCACTTCAAGGTGAATATGAGTCAAATTATCACTGGAAATGATAAATTTGTTCTAAAAACATATAATGAAAAGTAAATCTAGTGTTTTTGAGTGGATAATGATCATTTCCAGCAATAATTCAGCATGTATTCACCTTCAATTTATGCATGAAACCCACCAGCTGAATCAGATTGCAAGATGCTACCTGTTCCGAGTATCGATTAGATCACTTCTGCGTATCAATGTGAATCAGCTGTTTACTTTCATGCATCAATTCAAGGTAGAAACGAGTGAAATTATCGATAGGAATGATCAAATTCTTATAAAAAGTGTACAATAAAAAGAAAATCTTGTGTTTTTCAGTGGAAAGCACTCGTAAAAAAATAAACATTTGTCTCAGTCACTCATGAGATAATTTTCAATATCCACTCAAAAACACCAGATATCCTCTGTTAATTGCAGATAAATATCTGAAACATAACAAGAAAAAGAAAAATGATTTATGTTTAGCTATGTACTTGAGGGCAGCTTTCCACTGAATGGTGCATTTTGGGGGAAATGAAAAGTCATGAAGAAAGATTTTTAGACAGCTGGAAGAGTTAACATATTTGTAGTTTCATTGACTAAAATTACTCCTTTTTCCAACAAGTGTCCAATTTAATCTAAGCAAATCACTCTTCAATCCACAAAATATCTGGTCCATATTTTTTTTATCACATTAAGAGTTCTCCAAAGGGAAGTTGAATTATTCCAAATAAAGTCACTCATTTACCATTAATCCAACCGAAAATTTGTGGATTCTAATCTGTGACCATTAACTGGTTGAGGGCTACATTTTTTTGGTGGTCTGAATTTGTTCATCAAAATTTGTTTTATCACAAATTATTGAAGAGTGCCCATAGGCACTCGTCAATAATTTGTGATAAAACAAATTTATATAAACAAAATACTATTTTTGTTTGAATAGGAAAAATGAGCAAGGAGAATACTGGCTTTTCTTCTGATAGCCTCATATTTTCGAAAGCCCTGATAGTGGCTTCTAGCACTCAACCAGTTAAACCTTTCTTCCACTTGATAAAGGCCATGGGGCCAAAAAGTTGTGGATTCTTATAGAGTGACTTTACTCTGAATAAAAATTCTTTATTTCTGTAACAGTTTCAAGTGTAAAGTATATAGTGACAAGATGAATTTTACATAGCAGTTACCATTAAAACTTTCTTTGACTTGATAAAGGCCATGGGATAAAAACTGTATGGATTCAAATTGAGTGACTTCATTCTGAGTATATTTTTGGTCAAGTTGTGTTAACAACCAAGACTTAAGGTTTAGAGATGGTCAGTGTACGTCCTGGCAGGTGGGTGGGCACGCAGGTAGGTAGACTTCTGTGCGTCCCGCACTGTTAGCACAATAACTTGAACAAACATTCTCTGATTTGACTAATATTTGCCATACTGGTGTTTTTCAATATCTCAAGCAAGTTAAAAAACGGGCCCAGCCCAATTTTTCATTACGGAGTTATGGGCCTTAATTGGTCAGTTTTTACAAATTTTGAGCTCATTAGCACAATAACTTGAACAAACATTCTCTGATTTGACTAATATTTGCCATACAGGTCTTTGCAAAAATATCTCAAGTGAGTTAGCTGGACTGGCCAGATTTTTCATTACAGTGTTGTGAACCTTAATTAGTCAATTATCACGAATTTTGAGCTCATTAGCAGAATACTTTGAACAAACGTTCTCCAATTTGACTAATATTTGCCACGCAGGTCTTTTGCAATAATATCTCAAGGACGTTTGAAAACTGGCCCAGCCGGATTTTTCGTTGCAGAGTTATGGGCCATAGTCAGTTTTTACGAATTTTGAGCTTCATTACGTGTACAGTCCCTGTAAAAGTAGTCTTCCAAATTACCCCAGTTGTTACATATGATTACATAATGCAGTCACTGTTAATCTGGTTCAATTAAGGTCTCTGTGTCTATTTATAGAGGAACTTTTTATGAGTGGGCGGAGCTAATTAATGGGGGGTTTTCAGCACTGGTCTGATAAAGCATAACACTTTTGAGATGTTGTTTATAACCTTTCTGACAACTTTTATTTATGAAATGTTATTAAATATCTTGTTGAAATTTATTCTGTATTTTGTTATAATTTATTGGGAATGCATATATATCAATATATTCAATTGTAATTTGTAACAAAAACAAAAAATCACATTAAAATAATCTTGGCATATAAAGTTCAAATGGAGAAATATTTAAGTCTAATTACTGTGTAATATTCATTTTTGCATTTAACACTTTACGTGACATAACACTTTATGTGACATAACTGTGAAAATCGGCCAGCACGAAACGCTATACACAAAATTCGTCATTCCCATTTTTTTTTATTTTAGTTTTTTATCTTTAATTTTTTGCTTCCAAAGCACATCTTATGACTTCTGATTGAAACGAGTGCATAGCGTCCGTTTCAATCAGGGGTCATAAGCTGTGTTTTGGAAGCAAAAAATATTTTGACAACTGTTGTCTTCTACTTTAACTAAGGTTAGATAAACGGTTTATCGGTCAACCCTTTACCCAACAGTTCAGAAGTACTGTCCAGATTCTTGCACAAAAGCCTACATCTTTGCTTCTGAAATATAGCTTATGCTCCTTCCTTCGCAACTAGTCTGGGGGACTGGGCTAGTTTCAGTTAGGGGTCATAAACTATATTTTGAAACAGAATCATGTAAAAAGTACTGTCCGGATCGATGCTTTTTTTGCCGATTTGGCCCGCGCTTTAAGCTTTGCGCTTTTCGACCCATGCTTTTCGGCCTTGCCGGGTCTGGTGCCCTTCCATCTCAGGATGTTCGGATGGGTTAATGTAATAATGTATAAAGAAAATAAATTCATTTTTATGATTTATTTCAAGTTATCAACTAAAACTATTCAACACATATTTACATCATCAACACAAACAAGACTGACAACAAATCGAGATACAATTGATCGCCTCTATTTCAGTTATGACCGCTTATGATCTGCCCATATTAATACTGTCGAAAATAATTTTAATGATTTTATTTGCAATGTCTGGTTTCCGTTTTTGAATGCACTCAAATTAAATTGCGTTCCGGCAACAACATAATTATGCCGAAAAATAACATTTAACTTTATATGGAACTAGAGGTGGTGTCAGTAGGCCTATCTCTGCGATAGGCGACATGTGATCCCCGACATGCTGGACCGTAGGTTGTCGTTCAAAGGACGCTCAGTTCAATGAAATGCTTCTTTCACATGGGTTAAGACGATATATGTGTGAAAATTCCACTCTGTTAGTGTTTCTGTTTAGAATTTCTCTCCATGTACAGTTGATGGGTTCCAGGATATCCACAATTACAGTCTTGGTCATCCACAGTGTTTCAAAGGCCCTGCATGGTTCAGTGTAAAAGAATATTCTGTTCACCTGGACAATGGGTCGAACCGCATGCTGGACAAAACTGTGTTGGAGAGGAATTTACTCAGATTTCTCACCCCACGTGTTATTCAGTCATAATAGACGATTTCAGCATAGCACCATCTTACATCCGGGAACCGATATGTAGGTGCACGCTCGGTTTGTTTATCAAATTTGGTTCCACATCTGAAATCAGTCTGGAAATTATTTTGGTCTGTCAGGAAATTTTGTTCTGCCTCATACGACGAGGAGCAATACCTATATCGCACTTTCATATCCCACTTGATGCTGTGTAAGATTCCCACCCCACCCAAGTTCACAGAGATTTTTAATAGGCCTAGGCCCACAAATAGTAGGCTTACAGCAACACTGAACATTAGGAGACAGAAACACAGACATTAAATGTTTGTGGGACTGGCCTATGCAACTGCACCCTCTGATGGCAAGATGGTAGGCCTGTAACAGTTGGCTCTCCTCTGCCTCCATTGAATTTGTACTTAGCCCCCTCCGCCCCCCCCCCCCCCCCCCCCCCCAACCAACCAACCAGTCAGGTGATATCTATGACCGACGGGTCTTCCACTGCATTTTTTTTTACCGGGGGGGGGTTGGGGGGGGGGGGGGGGGCAGGGGCAGGCAGATTAACATTCTGCACCCGTCTTATGGGTATTCTTTTTATATTTTTGGCCTGCCAAGTTGAGTGGGAACATCGCCTTGTAAAACATAGATGCTTTGCCGCATCACTGGGGCGTGTTCGCAATGGACAGGCTCATTCTCTGCACACCTTGAAATCCAACATTACCCGTTGAACGCTTATTTTTTTTATTGAGAAATGTTGTATACATCCACAGATTAAAGGGGATGTCGCCATTCGGAGTTGCTTTGCATCCCGCCCCAGGTCCCACTGCCTAGTCTAACCACAGACATCTGGAGTCCTGATTAATATCACATCACCCCCAACGTCACACCTCCGTCTTATATATGCCCCCCCCCGGCCCCCCCCACACACACACACTTCCAAAATAAATAACACTCAGATCTGTGTATTATATATTTCAGAGGGGGGGGGGGGGGGGTGGTGGTGCCGTGGTGCATATAAGAATGAGGTGTTTTGAGGTAGGGGTGATTTAGATCAGGTTTCCAGACGTCTGTGGTTTAAGAACTCTGGCAATTTGGCCCGTTTAGTGGGTAACTAAACTACGTTGTTCTCAACCTGTTAAGTCAACGTCAGCTGTCCTTCATGCGAATACCTGCAAATGAAACCAAATTATGTAAAGTTCTTTTTCATTGCCAGGAATATGTCTAGCACTGCAGAATAAAAAAGGTGTGTATTTGAATGACTCTTTTCGAAAGGTTCTTCAACCTGGTACAAATGAGATTTTTAGTCGAGTTGTGACGAAGTCAAACTCGACTTATAGTTTGGTGTTTGGCGGGCGGGTGGGCATCCGGGCGGGCGTAAACAATTGGTTTCCGGATGATAACTTGATAATGGTTCAACTCACATTCATGAAACTTCATAGGTAGATTGGCCTTGGTGAGGGGAAGAACCCTATTGATTTTGGACTCGCTACGTCAAAGGTCAAGGTCAACGTGACCTTGAACATAGTAAATCGCAACAATTCCTTTCCGGATGATAACTTGATAGTAGTTCAACCTACATTCATGAAATTTTGTGCTGTCAAATTTTGTGCTGTCACAACTCGACATTGGATCGGTGATCCTATTGGCATTTTTTTTATTATTTCCATTTTTGGCGTAACTTCGCTAATAATAGTCAGATTGTAAAAATTCAAGGACGAAATCGCACTGATTTTTACTCAATATATTCAAAACGAAAATGCATTTTTAAACTTTCCCTGTGATATTAAAAATAGTATTTGCCCGACTGGTTGGAAAAATGTGCTAATTGGTATCCAAAAATTACGGGATCAAAGAGACACCGACATCGACAAAAAGTAATGAGAAGGTCTTCACAAATATTCATGCGAGATCGAAACTGCCCTCAAAAGTCATTTTGTACGATATTTCGAAATAAATTTTAACGATTTTATTATTATTTGTGTAGTTTGGGAGCGATGCACTTTTTTCCCCAATTATCAATGGCCGTTTTGCAGAGAAATGATGTTTGGAGGTCCTATTTTGGGTCGGAGTCATAACCTTGTCACAACACTGGGAAACACTTTGTGCCAATTATAACCGATAGTACGTCTTATTGAAGTCATGTGGTTGGGTTTTGATACCCCACCTCATAGAGCGGTTAGTGGGGAGTCGATTGGCAGTGTTTTACAGGGAGCGTACGCGTAATGTTGTTAGCATAATAACTTGAACAAATGTTCTCCGATTTGACAAATATTTGCCATACAGGTCTTTTGCAATAATATCTCAAGCAGCTTTGAAAACTGGCCCGGCCCAATTTTTCATTACAGAGTTATGGGCCTTAATTAATTTTTACGAATTCTGAACTTATTAACGTAAAAACTTGAACAAAGCTTCCAGATTTGACAACTCAACTGACATATGATTGATAATCAGGTTATAGACATGCAACACTCTCTGATTGTCACCACAACTAGACGCCTGCATCTCTGATGCACACATTTTGTTTAAAATTACGAAGAAAAAAAATGTCTGAGGTGCGATGTTGTCCAAGCACAGAACCATTCACTTCATGTTTTTGGTAAGTGTGATCTCTGGTAAGTGACTTACTCTCACTTGGGCCTGGTTTTTAATTTTTAGCCAATAATTTGACAATTTTTAGTCAAAATATCAATGTAGGTCACACTTAGGCAATAAACTTTAGTTTGTCACAATGTGTATTTAGGTTGATTTCTTTAATCCTTTACCTAACACAAATGAAAGATGACACCTGCAAGAATGAAAAAAAATGTAATTTAGGCCAATAAAAAAAGATTTTTGTTTTCTCACGCAGTATTTCCTCAAGTTTATGATGGGGGGAGGGGGGGGGGGGGGGGAGGCTTTTTTATGTTTATTCACAAAACAGTTCTGAAAATAGTTGGAATCAGAAATTTAACTGCTTGCACCATTATGTGTCAAACCAATGTTTTCAGCAGTGAAAATTTCCTGTGATGTAGTTGAAAATTTAACCGACTATATCTTGTTTGACAGAGCTCTGTGAGCTCTGTCAAACAAAGGATAGCTGGTTAAATGTTTGTCCTACATGTTTAAAAAAATTTTTTTACCCTGAAAATTTTGGGTCCGGGTGGGACTTAGAAAATTTTGGACCAAAATCCGAAAAAAAAAATTTTTCTGTGTTTTGGTCAATTTTAAGACAAAATTTTTTTTTTTTTTTCCCCTGAAAATTTGGGGTCCGGGTGGGACTTAAAAAATTTGGGACCAAAATCCGAAAAAAAATTTTTTTTGTTTTTTATGCATTTCTGTCAATTTTAAGACAAAAAAAATTATTTTTTTTTTCCCCTGAAAATTTGGGGTCCGGGTGGGACTTAGAAAATTTGGGACCAAAATCCGAAAAAAAAATTTTTTTTGGTTTTTTATGCATTTCTGTCAATTTTAAGACAACAAAAAAAAAAAATTTTTCCCCTGAAAATTTGGGGTCTCTTTGATCCCGTGGGACTTAGAAAATTTTGGACCAAAATCCGGAAATTAGTTTTATCGTTTTTTATGCGTTTTAAGAAGAAGAAAAAAAATTTAGGCTGAAAGTATTTTGTTTGGGAAAAAAAAATCTGTTTTTTATGTGTTTATCTCAATTTTGGGACGTAAAAAGTGCAGGAACTGAAAATAGAAGGAAAAATCCTGTGTATTGTGTGGGCACAATCGCTTCATCTAGTTGGTATATGCTTTTCTTAGGAGGGGCGTATGCAGCTTATTCAAGTCAAGTCCCTGGTTTGATATTTAGACTACCATGTCAGGTGAGCGCCCTCAGGCCCCCTGGGGCCTCTTGTTATATATAGTAGGACTGCTGTAAAATACATTAAATATTCCGGTAGTGCAGCAATTAATGTTTTGAATAGTAAAATATTTTTTGTCCACACTTGGGCTCTATCGGGATACATTTGGGCACATCGTTTCCTTTGGGAACTTGGGCTCTTGTCAAAATTTTTTTTGTGTAAATTATTTTTTGATTTATTAGCTCACAGAAGGGAGCTTAATTTATCACTTGCCGTTCGGCGTTGTCCGGCGTCCGGCGTGATATTTACATAATCAACTACTCCTCAGAAACTACTGGATCAAATTGAACCAAATTTGGTATGCATGTTCCTTATCATGTGCCAATTCAAACTGTACAAATAAACTTGCCACACCCACAGAGGGCACCACAAGGGACATAACTCTGATAGCACCCATGAATTTCTTTCCAAAATTCAAAAAAATCCTCTTCTTCAGATCCATCAGGCAGAATTCTTTCCTATTTGGTATACATTATCTCTAGGGGGGTCAGATTCAAGTTTGTTCAAATCGGCCCCCCTGGATTCATATTTGGGCTCACTATAGAAGCCCGAATTCAAACTTAGTGCATTTCAGGCAAATTTCTTAAAAAGTCTTCTTCTCCAGATCCAGCAGGCAGAATCTTTTGATATTTGGTATGCAACATTGTGGGGTGGATCTGATTCAAGTTTGTTCAAATCGGCCCCCTGGGTTTATATTTGGGCTCAGTATAGCAGCTCGAATTCGAACTTAGTGCATTTCAGGCAAATTTCTTAAAAAATCTTTTTCTCCAGATCCAACAGGCAGAATCTTTTGATATTTGGTATGCAACATTGTGGGGTGGATCTGATTCAAGTTTGTTCAAATCGGCCTCCCTGGATTCATATTTGGGCTCACTATAGAAGCTCGAATTCGAACTTAGTGCATTTCAGGCAAATTTCTTAAAAAATCTTCTTCTCCAGATCCAGCATGCAGAATCTTTTGATATTTGGTATGCAACATTGTGGGGTGGATCTGATTCAAGTTTGTTCAAATCGGCCCCCTGGGTTCATATTTGGGCTCAGTATAGGAGCCCAGTTTGAACTTAGTGCATTTCAGGCAAATTTTTTTAAAAATCTTCTTCTCAAGATCTAGCAGGCAGAATCTTTTGAAATTGGGTATGTAGCATGCTTAAGAGGGTGAGATTCGAATGTGTTCAAGAAAAGTCCCTGGGTTCATATTTGGGCTCACTGTGGTAGCCCGAATTATAACTTAGTTCAAAATTGAGGAATTTTCTTTAAAAATCATCTTCTTCACATCCAGCAGCCGGAATGTTTTGATATTTGGTATGCAGCATTCTTAGGGGGGTGAGATTCAAGTGTGTTCAAGCCATGTTCCTAGGTCCATATTTGGGATCACTGTGGGAGCCCGAATGATAACTTAGTTCAAAATGAGAAATTTTCTCTAAAAATCTTCTTCTTCAGATCCAGCAGTCGGAATGTTTTGATATTTGGTATGCAGCATCCTTAGGGGGGTGAGATTCAAGTTTGTTCAAGCCATGTCTTTAGGTCCATATTTGGGCTCACTGTGGAAGCTTGAATTGTAACTTAGTTCGAAATGAGGAATTGAATTGTCTTAAAAAATCTTCTTCAGATCCAGCAGTCGGAATGTTTTGATATGTGGTGTGTAACATCCTTAGGTGAGTGAGATTCAAGTTTGTTAAAGCCAAGTCCCTGGGTTTCTATTTGGGCTCACTGTGGGAACCCGAATGATAACTTAGTTCAAAATGAGGAATTTTCTTTAAAAATCTTCTTCTTCAGATCCAGCAAATGAATGCTTTTGATATTTGATATGCAGCATCCTTAGGGGGAGTAAGATTCAAGTTTGTTTAAGCCATGTCCCTCGTTCCATAAAATTTGTCTCTCATGACTTCATTCCTTTGTAGTGTTGATGAACCATGTCTAACTGAATGTGACCTCAAATACTTCTTTGAACCACTTTGGCCGGTGAGCGATTAAGGCTCCTTGGGGCCTCTTGTATTTTGAATGTTATTTGATTTGTTATGTATCTTTTTATATTATTTAATGTGGAGTTGGTGGGAGTACGATCAACTTTATTTTGCTTCATTATGAAAGCATATTGCTAAATGCAAGGTGAGGAAGCCTTTCCTCTGATTTACATGTTGGTTGCCTTGCTTGTAGTCGATGTACTCCCACTAGGTCTTGCTCAACATGTGTCGTATGGGATGACAAACGTTGGAGACGGGTGTCACGATATGTTGTTAGAGGCGAGAGGCAACTGCCGGTCTTCTCACGGAGAGAGGCAACTGCCGGGTTTCTCATGGCGAGAGGCAACTGCCGGTCGTCTCGTGGCGAGAGGCAACTGCTGGTCCTCTCGCCAAAAAGTTGCTCTAGTTTTTAGCTCACCGAAGGGAGCTTAACTTATCACTTGCCGTCCATCGTCGTCCGGCGTGAACTTTACATTATCGACTACTCCTCACAAACTACTGGATCAAATTGAACCAAATTTGGTGTGCATGTTCCCTATCATATGACAATTCAAACTTATACAAATTAACTTACCGCACCTACAGGGGGCACCACAAGGGGCATAACTCTGATAGCACCCATGAATTTCTTTCCAAAATTCAAAAAAATCTTCTTCTTCAGATCCACCAGGCAGAATTCTTTCCTATTTGGTATACATTATCTCTAGGTGGGTCAGATTCAAGTTTGTTCAAATCGGCCCCCCTGGATTCATATTTGGGCTCACTATAGAAGCTCGAATTCAAACTTAGTGCTTTTCAGGCAAATTTCTTAAAAAATCTTCTTCTCCAGATCCAGCAGGCAGAATCTTTTGTTTTTGGTATGCAACATTGTGGGGTGGATCTTATTCAAGTTCGTTCAAATTGGCCCCCTGGATTCACATTTGGGCTCAGTATAGAAGCCCGAATTCGAACTTAGTGCATTTCAGGCAAATTTCTTAAAAAATCTTCTTCTCCAGATCCAACAGGCAGAATCTTTTGATATTTGGTATGCAACATTGTGGGGTGGACCTGATTCAAGTTTGTTCAAATCGGACTCCCTGGATTCATATTTGGGCTCACTATAGAAGCTCGAATTCGAACTTAGTGCATTTCAGGCAAATTTCTTAAAAAATCTTCTCCAGATCCAGCATGCAGAATCTTTTGATATTTGGTATGCAACATTGTGGGGTGGATCTGATTCAAGTTTGTTCAAATCGGCCCCCTGGGTTCATATTTGGGCTCAGTATAGGAGCCCAGTTTGAACTTAGTGCATTTCAGGCAAATTTTTTTAAAAATCTTCTTCTGAAGATCTAGCAGGTAGAATCTTTTGAAATTGGGTATGTAGCATGCTTAAGAGGGTGAGATTCAAGTGTGTTCAAGAAAAGTCCCTGGGTTCATATTTGGGCTCACTGTGGTAGCCCGAATTATAACTTAGTTCAAAATTGAGGAATTTTCTTTAAAAATCATCTTCTTCACATCCAGCAGTCGGAATGTTTTGATATTTGGTATGCAGCATCCTTAGGGGGGTGAGATTCAAGTGTGTTCAAGCCATGTTCCTAGGTCCATATTTGGGCTCACTGTGGGAGCCCGAATGATAACTTAGTTCAAAATGAGGAATTTTCTCTAAAAATCTTCTTCTTCAGATCCAGCAGTCGGAATGTTTTGATATTTGGTATGCAGCATCCTTAGGGGGGTGAGATTCAAGTTTGTTCAAGCCATGTCTTTAGGTCCATATTTGGGCTCACTGTGGAAGCTTGAATTGTAACTTAGTTCGAAATAAGGAATTGAATTGTCTTAAAAAATCTTCTTCTTCAGATCCAGCAGTCGGAATGTTTTGATATGTGGTGTGTAGCATCCTTAGGTGGGTGAGATTCAAGTTTGTGGGAACCCGAATGATAACTTAGTTCAAAATGAGGAATTTTCTTTAAAAATCTTCTTCTTCAGATCCAGCAGATGAATTCTTTTGATATTTGATATGCAGCATCCTTAGGGGGAGTAAGATTCAAGTTTGTTTAAGCCATGTCCCTCATTCCATAAAATTTGTCTCTCATGACTTCATTCCTTTGTAGTGTTGATGAACCATGTCTAACTGAATGTGACCTCAAATACTTCTTTGAACCACTTTGGCCGGTGAGCGATTAAGGCTCCTTGGGGCCTCTTGTATTTTGAATGTTATTTGATTTGTTATGTATCTTTTTATAATATTTAATGTAGAATTGGTGGGAGTACGATCGACTTTATTTTGCTTCATTATGAAAGCATATTGCTAAATGCAAGGCGAGGAAGCCTTTCCTCTGATTTACATGTTGGTTGCCTTGCTTGTAGTCGATGTACTCCCACTAGGTCTTGCTCAACATGTGTCGTATGGGATGACAAACATTGGAGACGGGTGTCACGATATGTTGTTAGAGGCGAGAGGCAACTGCCAGTCTTCTCACGGTGAGAGGCAACTGCCGGGTCTCTCATGGTGAGAGGCAACTGCCGGTCGTCTCGTGGCGAGAGGCAACTGCTGGTCCTCTCGCCAAAAAGTCGCTCTAGTTTTTAGCTCACCGAAGGGAGCTTAACTTATCACTTGCCATCCATCGTCGTCCGGTGTGAACTTTACATTATCGACTACTCCTCACAAACTACTGGATCAAATTGAACCAAATTTGGTGTGCATGTTCCCTATCATATGACAATTGAAACTTATACAAATTAACGTACTGCACCTACAGGGGGCACCACAAGGGGCATAACTCTGATAGCACCCATGAATTTCTTTCCAAAATTCAAAAAAATCTTCTTCTTCAGATCCACCAGGCAGAATTCTTTCCTATTTGGTATACATTATCTCTAGGGGGTCAGATTCAAGTTTGTTCAAATCAGCCCCCCTGGATTCATATTTCGGCTCACTATAGAAGCCCGAATTCGAACTTAGTGCATTTCAGACAAATTTCATAAAAAATCTTCTTCTCCAGGTCCAGCAGGCAGAATCTTTTGATATTTGGTATGCAACATTGGGGGGTGGATCTGATTCAAGTTTATTCAAATTGGCCCCCTGGATTCACATTTGGGCTCAGTATAGAAGCCGGAATTCAAACTTAGTGCATTTCAGGCAAATTTCTTTAAAAATCTTCTTCTCCAGATCCAACAGGCAGAATCTTTTGATATTTGGTATGCAACATTGTGGGGTGGATCTGATTCAAGTTTGTTCAAATCGGCCTCCCTGGATTCATATTTGGGCTCACTATAGAAGCTCGAATTCGAACTTAGTGCATTTCAGGCAAATTTCTTTAAAAATCTTCTTCTCAAGATCCAGCAGGCAGAATCTTTTGATATTTGGTATGCAACATTGTGGGGTGGATCTGATTCAAGTTTGTTGAAATCGGCCCCATGGATTCATATTTGGGTTCACTATAGAAGCTCGAATTCGAACTTAGTGCATTTCAGGCAAATTTCTTAAAAAATCTTCTTCTCCAGATCCAGCAGGCAGAATCTTTTGTTTTTGGTATGCAACATTGTGGGGTGGATCTGATTCAAGTTTGTTCAAATTGGCCCCCTGGATTCACATTTGGGCTCAGTATAGAAGCCCGAATTCGAACTTAGTGCATTTCAGGCAAATTTCTTAAAAAATCTTCTTCTCCAGATCCAACAGGCAGAATCTTTTGATATTTGGTATGCAACATTGTGGGGTGGATCTGATTCAAGTTTGTTCAAATCGGCCTCCCTGGATTCATATTTGGGCTCACTATAGAAGCTCGAATTCGAACTTAGTGCATTTCAGGCAAGTTTCTTAAAAAATCTTCTTCTCCAGATCCAGCATGCAGAATCTTTTGATATTTGGTATGCAACATTGTGGGGTGGATCTGATTCAAGTTTGTTCAAATCGGCCCCCTGGGTTCATATTTGGGCTCAGTATAGGAACCCAGTTTGAACTTAGTGCATTTCAGGCAAATTTCTTTAAAAATCTTCTTCTCAAGATCTAGCAGGCAGAATCTTTTGAAATTGGGTATGTAGCAAGCTTAAGAGGGTGAGATTCGAGTGTGTTCAAGAAAAGTCCCTGGGTTCATATTTGGGCTCACTGTGGTAGCCCGAATTATAACTTAGTTCAAAATTGAGGAATTTTCTTTAAATATCATCTTCTTCACATCCAGCAGTCGGAATGTTTTGATATTTGGTATGCAGCATCCTTAGGGGGGTGAGATTCAAGTGTGTTCAAGCCATGTTCCTAGGTCCATATTTGGGCTCACTGTGGGAGCCCGAATGATAACTTAGTTCAAAATGAGGAATTTTCTCTAAAAATCTTCTTCTTCAGATCCAGCAGTTGGAATGTTTTGATATTTGGTATGCAGCATCCTTAGGGGAGTGAGATTCAAGTTTGTTCAAGCCATGTCTTTAGGTCCATATTTGGGCTCACTGTGGAAGCTTGAATTGTAACTTAGTTCGAAATGAATTGAATTGTCTTAAAAAATCTTCTTCTTCAGATCCAGCAGTCGGAATGTTTTGATATGTGGTGTGTAGCATCCTTAGGTGGGTGAGATTCAAGTTTGTGGGAACCCGAATGATAACTTAGTTCAAAATGAGGAATTTTCTTTAAAAATCTTCTTCTTCAGATCCAGCAGATGAATTCTTTTGATATTTGATATGCAGCATCCTTAGGGGGAGTAAGATTCAAGTTTGTTTAAGCCATGTCCCTCATTCCATAAAATTTGTCTCTCATGACTTCATTCCTTTGTAGTGTTGATGAACCATGTCTAACTGAATGTGACCTCAAATACTTCTTTGAACCACTTTGGCCGGTAAGCGATTAAGGCTCCTTGGGGCCTCTTGTATTTTGAATGTTATTTGATTTGTTATGTATCTTTTTATAATATTTAATGTAGAATTGGTGGGAGTACGATCGACTTTATTTTGCTTCATTATGAAAGCATATTGCTAAATGCAAGGCGAGGAAGCCTTTCCTCTGATTTACATGTTGGTTGCCTTGCTTGTAGTCGATGTACTCCCACTAGGTCTTGCTCAACATGTGTCGTATGGGATGACAAACATTGGAGACGGGTGTCACGATATGTTGTTAGAGGCGAGAGGCAACTGCCAGTCTTCTCACGGTGAGAGGCAACTGCCGGGTCTCTCATGGTGAGAGGCAACTGCCGGTCGTCTCGTGGCGAGAGGCAACTGCTGGTCCTCTCGCCAAAAAGTCGCTCTAGTTTTTAGCTCACCGAAGGGAGCTTAACTTATCACTTGCCATCCATCGTCGTCCGGTGTGAACTTTACATTATCGACTACTCCTCACAAACTACTGGATCAAATTGAACCAAATTTGGTGTGCATGTTCCCTATCATATGACAATTGAAACTTATACAAATTAACGTACTGCACCTACAGGGGGCACCACAAGGGGCATAACTCTGATAGCACCCATGAATTTCTTTCCAAAATTCAAAAAAATCTTCTTCTTCAGATCCACCAGGCAGAATTCTTTCCTATTTGGTATACATTATCTCTAGGGGGTCAGATTCAAGTTTGTTCAAATCAGCCCCCCTGGATTCATATTTCGGCTCACTATAGAAGCCCGAATTCGAACTTAGTGCATTTCAGACAAATTTCATAAAAAATCTTCTTCTCCAGGTCCAGCAGGCAGAATCTTTTGATATTTGGTATGCAACATTGGGGGTGGATCTGATTCAAGTTTATTCAAATTGGCCCCCTGGATTCACATTTGGGCTCAGTATAGAAGCCGGAATTCAAACTTAGTGCATTTCAGGCAAATTTCTTTAAAAATCTTCTTCTCCAGATCCAACAGGCAGAATCTTTTGATATTTGGTATGCAACATTGTGGGGTGGATCTGATTCAAGTTTGTTCAAATCGGCCTCCCTGGATTCATATTTGGGCTCACTATAGAAGCTCGAATTCGAACTTAGTGCATTTCAGGCAAATTTCTTTAAAAATCTTCTTCTCAAGATCCAGCAGGCAGAATCTTTTGATATTTGGTATGCAACATTGTGGGGTGGATCTGATTCAAGTTTGTTGAAATCGGCCCCATGGATTCATATTTGGGTTCACTATAGAAGCTCGAATTCGAACTTAGTGCATTTCAGGCAAATTTCTTAAAAAATCTTCTTCTCCAGATCCAGCAGGCAGAATCTTTTGTTTTTGGTATGCAACATTGTGGGGTGGATCTGATTCAAGTTTGTTCAAATTGGCCCCCTGGATTCACATTTGGGCTCAGTATAGAAGCCCGAATTCGAACTTAGTGCATTTCAGGCAAATTTCTTAAAAAATCTTCTTCTCCAGATCCAACAGGCAGAATCTTTTGATATTTGGTATGCAACATTGTGGGGTGGATCTGATTCAAGTTTGTTCAAATCGGCCTCCCTGGATTCATATTTGGGCTCACTATAGAAGCTCGAATTCGAACTTAGTGCATTTCAGGCAAATTTCTTAAAAAATCTTCTTCTCCAGATCCAGCATGCAGAATCTTTTGATATTTGGTATGCAACATTGTGGGGTGGATCTGATTCAAGTTTGTTCAAATCGGCCCCCTGGGTTCATATTTGGGCTCAGTATAGGAACCCAGTTTGAACTTAGTGCATTTCAGGCAAATTTCTTTAAAAATCTTCTTCTCAAGATCTAGCAGGCAGAATCTTTTGAAATTGGGTATGTAGCAAGCTTAAGAGGGTGAGATTCGAGTGTGTTCAAGAAAAGTCCCTGGGTTCATATTTGGGCTCACTGTGGTAGCCCGAATTATAACTTAGTTCAAAATTGAGGAATTTTCTTTAAATATCATCTTCTTCACATCCAGCAGTCGGAATGTTTTGATATTTGGTATGCAGCATCCTTAGGGGGGTGAGATTCAAGTGTGTTCAAGCCATGTTCCTAGGTCCATATTTGGGCTCACTGTGGGAGCCCGAATGATAACTTAGTTCAAAATGAGGAATTTTCTCTAAAAATCTTCTTCTTCAGATCCAGCAGTTGGAATGTTTTGATATTTGGTATGCAGCATCCTTAGGGGAGTGAGATTCAAGTTTGTTCAAGCCATGTCTTTAGGTCCATATTTGGGCTCACTGTGGAAGCTTGAATTGTAACTTAGTTCGAAATGAGGAATTGAATTGTCTTAAAAAATCTTCTTCTTCAGATCCAGCAGTCGGAATGTTTTGATATGTGGTGTGTAGCATCCTTAGGTGGGTGAGATTCAAGTTTGTGGGAACCCGAATGATAACTTAGTTCAAAATGAGGAATTTTCTTTAAAAATCTTCTTCTTCAGATCCAGCAGATGAATGCTTTTGATATTTGATATGCAGCATCCTTAGGGGGAGTAAGATTCAAGTTTGTTTAAGCCATGTCCCTCGTTCCATAAAATTTGTCTCTTATGACTTCATTCCTTTGTAGTGTTGATGAACCATGTCTAACTGAATGTGACCTCAAATACTTCTTTGAACCACTTTGGCCGGTGAGCGATTAAGGCTCCTTGGGGCCTCTTGTATTTTGAATGTTATTTGATTTGTTATGTATCTTTTTATAATATTTAATGTAGAATTGGTGGGAGTACGATCGACTTTATTTTGCTTCATTATGAAAGCATATTGCTAAATGCAAGGCGAGGAAGCCTTTCCTCTGATTTACATGTTGGTTGCCTTGCTTGTAGTCGATGTACTCCCACTAGGTCTTGCTCAACATGTGTCGTATGGGATGACAAACGTTGGAGACAGGTGTCACGATATGTTGTTAGAGGCGAGAGGCAACTACCGGTCTTCTCACGGTGAGAGGCAACTGCCGGGTCTCTCATGGCGAGAGGCAACTGCCGGTCGTCTCGTGGCGAGAGGCAACTGCTGGTCCTCTCGCCAAAAAGTCGCTCTAGTTTTTAGCCCACCGAAGGGAGCTTAACTTATCACTTGCCGTCCATCGTCGTCCGGCGTGAACTTTACATTATCGACTAGTCCTCACAAACTACTGGATCAAATTGAACCAAATTTGGTGTGCATGTTCCCTATCATATGACAATTCAAACTTGTACAAATTAACTTATCGCACCTACAGGGGGCACCACAAGGGGCATAACTCTGATAGCACCCATGAATTTCTTTCCAAAATTCAAAAAAATCTTCCTTCTTCAGATCCACCAGGCAGAATTCTTTCCTATTTGGTATACATTATCTCTAGGGGGGGTCAGATTCAAGTTTGTTCAAATCGGCCCCCTGGATTCATATTTGGGCTCACTATAGAAGCCTGAATTCGAACTTAGTGCATTTCAGGCAAATTTCTTAAAAAATCTTCTTCTCCAGATCCAACAGGCAGAATCTTTTGATATTTGGTATGCATCATTGTGGGGTGGATCTGATTCAAGTTTGTTCAAATCAGCCCCCAGGATTCAGATTTGGGCTCAGTATAGAAGCCCGAATTCGCACTTAGTGCATTTCAGGCAAATTTCTTAAAAAATCTTCTTCTCCAGATCCAGCAAGCAGAATCTTTTGATATTTGGTATGCAACATTGTGGGGTGGATCTGATTCAAGTTTGTTCAGATCGGCCCCCTGGATTCACATTTGGGCTCACTATAGAAGCTCGAATTCGAACTTAGTGCATTTCAGGCAAATTTCTTAAAAAATCTTCTTCTCCAGATCCAGCATGCAGAATCTTTTGTTTTTGGTATGCAACATTGTGGGGTGGATCTGATTCAAGTTTGTTCAAATTGGCCCCCTGGATTCACATTTGGGCTCAGTATAGAAGCCCGAATTCGAACTTAGAGCATTTCAGGCAAATTTCTGAAAAAATCTTCTCCAGATCCAGCATGCGGAATCTTTTGATATTTGGTATGCAACATTGTGGGGTGGATCTGATTCAAGTTTGTTGAAATCGGACCCCTGGATTCATATTTGGGCTCACTATAGAAGCTCGAATTCGAACTTAGTGCATTTTAGGCAAATTTCTTAAAAAATCTTCTTCTCATTGTAACTCAGTTCGAAATGAGGAATTGAATTGTCTTAAAAAATCTTCTTCTTCAGATCCAGCAGTCGGAATGTTTTGATATGTGGTGTGTAGCATCCTTAGGTGGGTGAGATTCAAGTTTGTTCAAGCCAAGTCCCTGGGTTCCTATTTGGGCTCACTGTGGGAACCCAAATGATAACTTAGTTCAAAATGAGGAATTTTCTTTAAAAATATTCTTCTTCAGATCCAGCAGATGAATGCTTTTGATATTTGGTATGCAGCATCCTTAGGGGGGTAAGATTCAAGTTTGTTTAAGCCATGTCCCTCGTTCCATAAAATTTGTCTCTCATGACTTCATTCCTTTGTAGTGTTGATGAACCATGTCTAACTGAATGTGTCCCCAAATACTTCTTTGAACCACTTTGGCTGGTGAGCGATTAGGGATCCACGGGGCCTCTTGTTTAGTTTCTATTTACAGAGGAACAAGAACATGGTGATGTTTATGTGACACCATCAGAGAGTGTGCTTCTGTCATTGCATTTAGATAGTCAATCAGAGCTAGCGGCTAAAGTGCTCATGAATATTAGACAGGGCAATAAACCACAGTGTGGTTTCAGCTCCCTGTCTCCAGCTAGCTCGACCGGTGAAGCAGTTACATCGTTCGTGGGTACCGTGACACCGGGTGTGTCCATTGCAGTTGAGGAGAGTAGCAAGGGTAGAGCGAGCACTATAAAATAATGACGACGGAGAGGAAGAAGCTGGCAAGTTCATCAGGAATCCTGGCGAGGTCAGAAGGACCACGAGCAAGAGAGCCCCCTCTCGTTCACAATAACATCTGGGGCCAGATGTTGTGGTTTGGAACTTGCGTCAATCGGAGCATACGTCCACACCTTCCGTCTGGGACGGTCCATTCAGTTCACAGCCGGGGTTGGCTACAGTTACGGCTTCTTCTTCAGCATCTACCAAGCACACACGATTGCATCTTGGCTGCGTGACTTCTGATATCCAACCTGCATCGCCGGGAAAGGTCCACTCTTCGTCAAAGAAGTCACAGCACCCAGTAGCCAAGGAGACGAGGCCTCATTCATCGGGACGTCGACAGAAAAGAGCCATCTCGGACACACTGTCCCAGGAGCAGCCAGCGGCCAAGCAACAGAAGACTGCTGCTCCTCGGTCCTCCATAACTGACGTGCTGTCACAGATTGCGCAGCTCATCCCAGCAAGTGCAGAAGCATCCGACGGCAGTCTCAGAACCTGAGCTGTCAGATGGTGCTGGGTCGGTCCAGTCATCTGCACATTCAGATGCTGATGACCGTGAGTGTAATCTGATTCAGTCGGATGGTGAAAGGGATTTGGGGGAGAATTACCCTTCCCTTTCGGAACAACACAGGGTGGCGATGGATCTAATGTATCAATACTTCCCTGAGTTCATTCCTGAGAATCAGAATGCAGCGACCACTAGAAAGTAGCACTATTCAGTAGCTAAGGAGATGATCTGGACGTCCGGAGAAAAGAGCGTCTCGGACACACATCCCGGGAGCAACCAGCGGTTTGGAACTGAAGACCGCTGCTCCTCAGGCCTCCATAACGGACTTGCTGTCGCAGATTGCGCAGCTCATCGCAGCATCCCAGCAAGTGCAGAAGCAGCCGATGGCAGTCTTAGAACCTGAGCTGTCGGATGGTGCTGGGTCGGTCCTGTAATCTGCAAGTTCAGAGGCCATTGACCGTGATTTTCAACTGATTCAGACGAATGATGAAAGGGATACAGAGGGGGATTACCCTTCCCTTTCGGAACAATACATGGTTGCGATGGATTTAATCCATCAACACTACCCTGAATTTGTTCCAGTGAATCAGAATGCTGCGACTACTTGCATGTTGGACGCTGACTTCATCTGGAAAAAGAGGAGGTCATGTCTTTTCCGGTTAAAGTCTAGACAGGTGTTGCAGGCCTTAGGCCATTTAGACGACGCTATATTCATCTTTCCAGTGGGAAGGAGTAAGGTGATTTCTTCTCATCATCCTCCGTAATTTTACCGATTGTTGAACTATGTTCATTTATAACAGTCAGGGAAGATGTATAGAGAGTTCCTCTGCATTTGAATGAGCAGGCTAAGGACCTAGTTATGGCCTTACCTTCGTCATTCACTATTCGCTCGGACACAATTGAGATGGCAATTTCTTCATTCAGAGTGAATTTAGACTAACTGTCTAACGCAGATTACCTTTAAGAACTGTGATGCAACGCCTCTACGGAAAGGAATTTGAGGACGTCCGTACCTCTTTTAGAGTCCTTTCCAGGGCTATTATATTTATCACGTATAACTCTGTCTCAACAGTTGCTAATTTGGAGTTAATCAGATTTGACGGAGCCATTGCGTCGTCATCTTTTATAGATGACAAGATGAAAAACTCGATACGGGTCGCTCCTGCATCAGACACTGAGTTTTTGACGATAAGCTTTCATTGCTTTATGACCTAGCTAAAAAGAAAGCATCAATACTCTGCTCCTTAAGTTGGCATCTAATCGACCCACAATGGCAGATAAGAGTAAGGGAGGACGTCCTAGACAGAAAATCATCTAAAAAAGGACTCCTCGCGAGGGTATAGGTAACCCTCCTATAATTACTCTAAGGATCATCATACAGCGACTCGGATAGGGGGCGTAGGTCTGATCGAGACTACCGGTCAGACGCCCCTAAGCCATTGGCTCGAGACTCTTCGCGAAGGAGATGCCATTTCTCCTTCCCTAGGCCTCACAGGTACTACAGGTGAGGGTGAGGACCTCTATTGCTTAGCAGTTGGTGGATGGTTATCAAGATTCGCATCAAACTGGATAACTATTACGGAAGACCAGTAGGCGAGATGTGGGCTCGGACAGACTATGACTATCTTTCCGAGAGAAACCACCACTAACTTAATGTCCGTGATGGACAATCCTTCTGTCAAATCCTTGCATAAGAGTCTATCCAATTGGTGGTAAAGGTTCTCTTGACAATGAAAGTAATAGAGGTCGTTGAGAATCAAGATTCTCTAGGATTCTATAGTCACCTGTTACTCGTACCAAAGCCAGAGAGCTCGTTCTGACTGATAATAGACTGGAGCTGGATAACACGTTTATTAGTGATGAACCTATTATCGGCATCGGGGCATCGGCCGATAATGGGGTAATCGGTGAATCATCGGCATCGGCAAAAAGGGCATCATTTGCCGATTAGGGTGCGCCGATTGTTTAGTAATTTGTTTTTTTTTTTTACTCACGGCCATATCGTCGAAAACAGTGTTTACACCTGAAACGTCTGGGGAACGTGTCAACACTACTGATTCTAAAATTTGGGGCATTTTAATATTCTATGAATAATTTAAAGCTAAACCGCAATTTCAGTTTGTCACACGGTCATGTATGATTCTTATTACCTGGAAATCTCGGCCCAGTTTCTTAAGTTGTGACATCATTCATCATTGTTTAAAATTTAGCCTTCCTATATTACTCCGTTTTGGAAATCGCACAATTCTTATTAAAACAAATCGTGTCAGACTGTCGGTGCCGGTTTCATTTTTCATTTATTCATAAGTACTGTATTACGAAAAAAAATCTGGTGGGAGACAAGTGAAGTAAACTATACAAGGCATCTTCTTTGAAAACAATACACCATGTGCATTCCATGGAGGATTAGTGTCGTTTCGTTCACAGGCATTTCGTAGGGAACGGGACAACCCACCCGAAACGGGATCGGGACGTTTCGGCCTTGAGACGTTTCGGCTCTGGGACATTTCGGCCTGGGACGTTTCGGCCTCGAAGAAAGAGGGTGGAGGGAGAACATAAATAAAATAGATTCAGCCGCAGAATGCTCTGACAATGTGTGTATACTGATTTTCTGCCTGAATTTTATTTCACTAATTCGAAAGAAGATGGGTTTAAACGACATAAATAATATTAAATCTGAAAAAGTGTAATAATATGCGTTTATTCGTTGAAAATGCTGCAGTGGAGCTTTTTCAATGAATAAACACGAAATTATTTGTGACAGATATATATAAAAATCAGGGTTAGTCTTATCTAGCAATGCATTAGATTATATTAAATCTGATAGAATTGAAATAATTTTGCGTTGATTCATTGAAGCCTTTCAATGAATATTTAAGCGACAAATTTAGACTTATCTAGCAATATATTAAATTAAACAAAATCTCGTAAAAAATGAAATAATTTTTCGTTTATTCGTGGAAAAAGCTGAATGGAGCCACTTCAATGAATAATTACGCAAAGTTACTTGAGACAAATATAAATAACAATGGTACAGACTTATCTGGGCATAATCTAGCAATTTATTAAATTAAATCAGATCAGTAAAAAATCAAATAGTTGTAGCTTATTTTATTCACTGCCAAACAACGAGAAATTCATTTAAGATTGTGTCAGGTGGGGGGGGGGGGGGGGGGGGGGGGGGGGGGTATGCTCCCATTTACCCCAAGCTTTCTTCAGTCGTTTTTCAAGTTTGACATATGATGGTTTGCTGTTTTTCAAAACAAACTGAGTTGTGAAAACCAAACTCAAGAATCATCTATATGGGTGACAGCTGACAGCTTGTCATTGTGTTTAATTATGTACCGAGCTGTGAAAAAAAACCTCCAGAGGTGAAAAACTGTAAATGTTGAATTATATTTGAAAATATTTATTGCGTCTTACGCAAATATTTATTTATTGGGGCCGAAATGACTTGGTAAAAGCTTAAAAATTAAGACGTTTCGGCCTCCCAATGTGGAACGTTTCGGCCTTTTATATAATTATGGGGCCGAAACGTCCCGGCCGAAACATCCCAGGCCGAAATGTCTCAACTCTCAAGGCCGAAACGTCACGAACCCCCCGAAGGCCTAAACCAGCTGGGACAACCCGCCCTGGGACAACTCGCCCCAAGTTTTTCATGCGCCACAGTTATGAGCTATTTGACTATGGTATTGGACTATGATTGGATTATAAGTAATAACACATGAACTATTCAGCTGTTATTACTTATAATATGATCATTATTAATTAGCGAACAATAGATTTGTTTATTGGACTTAATTATGATGATATTAAAATTAATATCAGGAATAATTCCGAATGAATTATTATTATCAGAAGTATCTGTGGTAATGGTATCTGTGGGAGTCTCATTAATGGATGCTTCAGTGGCTTGACTGTTTGTTGTCTCGGACGTGTCCATGGCTTCATCTAAGTCAATGATTGTTGTGGACAGCTCAAAAGGCACATTTATTGTCTTATTAGTTTTAGATAAAGGAAAAGCGATCACAGCTGTGATGAATCCATATCACGCTGAAACGACATGTCTGTTCATTTGATTTTTCTCATCAAACAAATATCATTCCCCTTAGTGGGTACCCGACTGAAACAACATGACTAAAACAACACTCCACTTCTGACTTGTCTCTACATGCAACAAATTCAGTATACAACTATTATTAGTTTAATTCAGTCATTCTGGGATGTTTTAATAGGATCACTGTGGATAATTTTCGATAAAATTGGATAATTTTTCGATAAAAAAGTGAGTAAACATTTGTTTTATATATTACTACATGTATCCCCAAAAACTTTTTCTTCAAAAATCAGAAAAAAATCGGGACAACCTGCCCCAAAAAGTGGAACAACCCGCCCCAAAAATAGGCGTCAGGCAGTTTGTCCCTGGGGCGGGTTGTCCCTGACCCCATTTCGTATACTGACTTTCGTTTTCAAAAGAAGACATTTCGTACATATACCATCACTAGTACACAGGCAAATTTTTGGAGTTTTTAAGTATTTTTTATATGAAATAATAGACTGTAAGGCATTATAATCCAGTATAAATTATTTTTACATACGGGGTTGTTATCTTTACTAGGCTCAAGGAAGTCATAACCCCGTGTACGAAACGTCGTAGCTTGTGCACGAAACGTCCTACAAGTGTACGAAACGTCCAGCCCCATTTCATGGTAGGGCAGAATCACGTGATTTTCAAAATGGTCAAATGGAGAGATCTATTCTGAACGTACATATTGAATATTGGGCTTATGACTGGCATGAGAAGAAAGGAATAAGTCGGATTTATCCAGAGTCAGGACAGTGTCTGTCGATCTGTGTACGAGTTCCCACAGGATTGCTATGAGTTTTAAATACATGTATATAGGATTTAATCTTATTGGGAGAATATGTAGTATTCCATGCAGGGAGAGTCAATCTGACACGGGTGATTCCGTTCTTCCCACTGAGGAATGGACTGCACAAAATGATCGGATAAATTGTCTGGGGAGTTGATTTGGTGTCGAGTTGACCAAGAACCAAGAAACACAACCTCGCATTGACATTCTAATTGCAACTTTGCAGGGTTCGATCACGCATTTTCATGGAATTTAAAACATCGGAATCGGCATCGGCCGATTATTAAATTTTTAACATCGGTATCGGCCGATGGTTTGTTTACCATATCGGTTCATCACTATTTATCATAACTCTAAAAGTTCATTTATGGTAATCATTTAGTTGGTAAAAGCGAGCGGTCGAGTGATCGACTATGCAGCAAGCATAGATCTAAGGATCCGTTATTTCATGTCCTGGTATATCCAGAATTCAGAAAGTACCTACGGTTGGTCATCCAAGGGATAGTATTTCAGTTCCGAGTGATATGCTTTTGTCTGAATCTAACGCCCTGGGCTTTCACTCGAATAATGAACTCGGTAATGTCTCACAACAATCTGGTTCGTCTGCCGTCAAACAGAGCAAAATTAGTCAGTTGTTGTCTCCCGCTTTTTGAAAAAAAAGAAGATATTAAATTCGGGGTGGCCTTTCCGTCCTTCCGTGTTTTTCGTTTCGAGACTGTAACTTTCCATTCCAGTGACCGGATTTTGATGAAATTTGGGTAGTAGATCTCTTTCCTCAATTGTGGGTCCAAGTTTGAATATGGGCATTTTCCGAGCATATTTAATTAGGTTGCAGAAATTTGATTGGCTGACGGTTTCCAGACTCTAACTTTCCTTCGATGCAATTTCATATATGGATTACTTTTATCATACCCAGGTCAAGTTCGAATGTGGGAAATTTTGTACCTAAAATCTGTCCGTCTGCCTGTCCGTCTGCCCCACGCATCAAGACACCTCGACTAAAAGCCGTATTTATGAACCGATCTTCACAAAACTTCTTGGGTATCTTTGTTATCATTGTGAGACCAGAATATGTGTTTTGGGGTATAGTCCAAAATTCAAGATGGCCGCCAGTGGCCATTTTGTTCCAAAATTGGGTGTAATCAGTTTTTTGTACAGAACTTCTATATGAAGGTTCGGATTTGAATATATTTTTGTATGAATGTTTAGTAACATGCAATACATCACATATAATACAGGTTTTGTTCTCGCGCAAAAATTATGCAAATTAGGGAAACTTTGATTTATTCAGTGCTATTACTAATACACAGTAAGTGCACATCTTCCGTGTTTTTCGTTTCCAGACTCTAACTTTCCTTACAGTCAGTCGATTTTGATGAAATTTGGGTAGTAGATCACTTTCATCAATTGTGGGTCCAAGTTCGAACATGGGCATTTTCCGAACATATTTAATTAGGTTGCTTAAATTTGATTGGCTGATGGTTTCCAGACTCTAACTTTCCTTAGAGTCAACCGATTTCAATGAAATTTCATATATGGATTACTTATTTATCAATACCTAGGTCAAGTTCGAATGTGGGAAATTTTGTACCGAAAATCTGTCCGTCTGCCTGTCCGTCTGCCCATGCATCAAAATGTATCTTTGTTATTGTGAGACCAGAATATGTCTTCATCATTACTTCTTTTGCAACTCTACAAAGTCAGACTCTCCCAGTACCATATACAGACCACCATATTATCTGGACACCACTTCCAAGGTTTCATTAACTTCCATTCACAAGCTTTACAGGTTGGTTAACACTTTTCACATCAATTTAATGTAATATGTCTTATCAAACAGTCTTAATTTTTAGTGATTCTCACAGTTATACTCCACATCACTTTACTTGCTTTTACCGTGACCTCCGTGAAAATAAATCTGATAACCACTGTCTGAAGCACTGTCTGTTCTGTCTCTTCTAAATAACTTCCACTTGCAACTCCACTATATTCCACTGGATGCATTAATTCCCCTTGAAACTGCTGCCCAGCGGGAGACATGAATTCACTGAATTTGCTTGTTATGCTCGCTTTTGTCTACTCTCAGACGCATTAACAGTGAGGAATTTTATGCGACTGATGGGGTTGTGCGGAGCGGCTATGGATCTTATTCCGATAGGTCGCTTACGCACACGTCTCATCCAGTTATTCTTTATCCAGAATTGGAGTGTGAAGACGCATTCGCTCAAGACCAGTATTGTTTTAATGGATCTAGTAAACAAAAAGTCCATATTGGGGCAGATATTCAGTGATTAACTCAAAGAGTTCCGCTGCAACTGCCAGATCTGGCTTTCACGGTTATGACGGATGTGAGTCAATAGTTTGGGGCACAACCCTGAGTCTGACAGACTCGAAATGCAAGGGTCTTGGGACCCTCGGTTCCTGAAGAAAATCATAAACATCAAAGAATGATGTCAATATTGTTAGCGCTACGATAGTGGAAGCATACATCAGTATCCAGGGCGGCACCCATTAATTTCCGTTATGACAGCTAACAGAGAAGATTTTTCTTTTTCGTCATGTATCATCATGTTCATCTCTCTATCCGTTATATACCGGGTCGTCTGAACATACTAGCAGACTCTCTCCTCGGAAAGGTTGCCTGTTACATTTGCATTGAATGCTCAACAAAAGAGTATTTGGACAGTTTTCCAGTTTTCCTACCAGTCGGATCGACCCATGATAGTTCAGTTTGCGACGCACTGGAACAATTAGTTACCGTCATTTGTGTCGCCATGCCCAGACCATTGAGCGCATGCAGTAGATGCTCTGCAGAATTCATGGGGATGAATCATAGGATTCGCGTATCCTCCAGTTCATTTAATTCAGTAGATTACGTTTAAGATTAAACAGTCTTGTTGTGTATCCTACTAGTAGCACTAGGGACCTGTGAACCTTCGATTATTCAATTCGATTTCGAATCCTTGCAGCTATTCGATTCGATTCGATGCTGGTGTCATGGGTTCGGAATTTTCGAATCTCGTCGGACTAGGTCGAGAAAACTTTTTTCACGCCACTGTGCCGATACGTGTGTTTCTGCTCCGATAATAGGCTTGCAATCACGTTCGTTTATCAGTTAGTTAGGCGCGTGCATTGGAGTAGCACACCCACCCACCCCCCATCCGGTAACATTCCCGTTATAATCTAACCTTGCAACTTGGTCTTAAATCGGCATGCTTGCATGATCGCATCGTATATGCAATATGCACACCACTGCGTGTTACGGGAGTTCGACGAAACCAGCATGTTTTACAGTAAAGTGCAGTATAATAGAATTACCCCCCTTACATTGCAATTTGCAGTGAAGCGGTCACGTGTTTACATAAAGACGCCGACACGGAATGTATATAAAATGGAGAGGTCAATGTGCGTTTATATGCGTTGTGAATCACTCGTGATTAAAGATCAGGGGAAGTTGGTAACAGCAGTTATTGTCGATACATGTGATGACCCAATGAAGTTGAATGAACGTACCAGTACAAGCTAACTTATATGATATACCAGGCTGCAGAATTGCGTTTCGTTTAGTTTGAATGGTTTAATTTAGCTTTCGATATTTTAATTCGCGCGTGACGTGTGTTTACAAAAGTTCAGTATGGCCAAGTATGTTTCCGTTTCCCGCCAGTTATCACCGCCGGTCTATTATCCAAAAATGCCAACGATCCTACGGCACCCGAAACAACAATTGTCAGAATATACACGACCACTATTCGATATTCAAGATTCGATTCGATTCAAAATCCTCGTTCACATTCGATTCGAGATTCGATTCGAGACAAAATTTGATATTCGCAGGTCCCTAAGTAGCACCTCTGTCATCACAGAAACTTTGGATCAGTATTCTCAAGTGTCTGTTATGGGATGCTCCCCAGAAACTTCCTCCAAGAAAGGGCCTTCTTTCAGGAGAAGTTTTGTTCTTCACATCCTTCTCCACCCACAGTGGCATAATGGAGTCGTTCAAACTATGTGTTTAGAGGCAATTACCGGGCAAGACATAGTTTTTTTCCTGCAAGCCGCATAAAATTTAATACATACATACTATGCATTTGGGTCGTGTTCTATGGCGACGTAATGGGCACATCCGCTTTTTAGTTGGATTAGTTTCCTGTGATTATTTGTTGATTTGTTATATACGTGCGCTTATTAAAAAATCATCATAATTTAATTGCTACTCTTGAGTACCTCGGAGGCTGCATAACCATTTAACTGGTATTCAGATGATTACATGCTAAATATAAATTCTCTCGCGCATTATATTATTAGGCTAACGCTTTATTGTATTTTGTAGACCTTGAAATTATAATCTATTTCGGGGGGGGGGGGGGGGGGGGGGGGGGTGGGGGGGGGGGGGGTCCGTGTCGGAGCCTGTTAATCATACCTATTTCCATTTCTAGATCCAGGTTTCTATTATGTCAGTACTCATATCGCATATTCTCACGTGTTTACGGTCGTAGATATTGGATAGTACACATTGGAGAGTGTTGTTACTGGAATTTATTGTACAGAGGCCGCCTGTGGATTACCTAGGAAGTGTGTTTTCTCTTCAGGGATCATTCAGTGTGGCTCGATTGGACATGTGTATGTTATATTTTATATCACCGGGTTTTGACGTATCTGTGTACGCCATCTGCAGTGTACATTATATAGTGGGCAATATTAATTACCAGGATCTTTGCTATAGCCTTAACTTCTGAAGTGGCATTAAGCACCATTTATTAATCTTGAATTAATGAGTGCCTATTCAACGATTATTTATATTGTTTTTTGGTTCCGCTCTTATTGATTCCAGCGCTCTCCCCTCTTTCTTTTGAAGATTCCTTCAAAAGAAAGGGGGGTGGGGGGTATTTTTACCTCTTCTCTGGCTTAATGGGTATGTAACTATGAAGGAAGCTGTTTTATCCGTAATTATATCCTGCATACAGCTGAAGTGTTTTTGTATGGCATATGTTTGTGGGGGATTTTCTCTCATTCTCAGATGCGCCATCCTGATTTTTGGGGCTTAGTCCAGACTAGCCTTAAAAATTAGGAACTCGTTACATCCTAATTAGCATAGTCTTCATGCTTAGAATAATGAATTACTTAAATTGGGTTCCTTATTTATGATATGTCTCCTCTGTTATTGTATAGAGAGACATACATGTAATTCCTAATTATTCTAATTTCCTTTCATCTTGGATTGCAGGATTGGAATTATGTTGATCTACTATTTCGGAAGTCCTAGGCCCTCCACCTTTTTACAATTTCGCTAAGTCTGGGCCATTGGTTTACAGTGTAAAAATATTATAAATTTAAAGTAATTTGTCAGGCTGCAAGCCAAGAGGTCCTCGGTTCAAATCCCACCTGCGGCAACTGCGTCGTGTCCTTGGGCAAGACACTTCACCCCCATTGCCCACGTGAGGGCACGGTGACGTTGTGTACTAAGGCGTACTGCACGTTGATGGTGCACCTGTCTTCAACCAATGCTAACCCTTGCTCGTCATTGCTTGGTGGTTCTCTCCGGGTACTCCGGCTTCATATACCCGTAAAACTATCATGGTCATGGTTAGCCATTGTGCAGAAATATGTGACCTTAAACACCAATAAATAAATAAAGTAATTTGTATATTTTTATACTTACCAATGGCCCAGACAGAGATGTCCCTCTCATGAGTGGACACTCATATACCTCCCTGCTGAATTATTATGTAATACTCTCTTTTACAAAGAATGATGTTGCTGCCAATTCCGGACACTTCCTGGCGTCTGCGCATGCGTGGAGAGTAAATGTATGGAGGGCCAGATAGGACTTCTAATTTTCGGTTTTTCATGCGGATTGGGGGGGTCAAAATTTGTGTTTGGACCTTGATATTTTTGAGTTAGCACCAGCTAAGTCTGGGCCATTGGTAAGTATAAAAATATAAAAATTACTTTAAATTTATAATTTTTCATACGATGAACAATTTATGGATGCTATGTGTGAAATAGAAAACCCAAATTCTGACAACTGACAATAATAATTTTAATTGTTCAAGGTCAAATATTTCTGACCTATCCGCTTGCGATGTTATAACATCAATTTCAAGTGCAAGTGGTCCTTTCATTTTCTAATTTGTCACTTGCATTTCATGGCACCAACATGTGCAGCTGCATCAATGCGTTTACCACTGAGAGAGGTGAACTATTTGTTCTGCAACAATTATGTCAATACCAGTAGCCTAATTCCACAAGCCATCACTTCCCAGAAACAGTTTGAAATGAATAACTGTTCTGTAACCATAAGTTATTGTTACTGTCAAACAAGTGCTTCCAATCAAAGCTCCCAATTTTTTTTTACTTTAATGGTAAATCCTTGAGTGCTTTCCAACTCAGACTGAATCAACATCACAAGGTGAACTCTAAACTTTGAACAGGGAAACCAGCCAGCGTATTTTGTTTTCAGATTGTCACAAACATTTAAACATAATAAATGTTATCAGTTCAAATATAAATATATTTTGTTATTGCTGATAAAATGACTAAAACGTTTGGAACTATTTGTATAGTGGCACCGTAAAATATATTTTGTGATTTAATTTGGAACTCCCAAATGACGTCACAAAGACTGTATTTTTAGATTTAAAAAATTATTGTCTTCACCAAGGCATTGTTTTATAGTTGGGAGATAAAAAACTATCCCTGTTTCAGCCGAATTACATTAGAATGGTGTTATCTATGTTCTATTTGATTCTTTGGTTCCATAAACGATGGTTTTACTGTTTGCGACAGTAAAACCATTGTTTACGACCCCAAACAATCAAATACAACATAGTTATCTCCTAATTTCACATACCTTCATGAAATCTGTGGCTAAAAATCTAAAAGAATTTCTCATGTCCTTCTTTTAAAACTTTCAGGGACAGATATTTGTTGTTTGCTATTGAGTATCTTTGTGAATGGGTGATTCAAACAGGCTAGAAAAATGGTAGCTTATCCTGGCACCAACAAATCAATAATAAGCTTCCACTACTCACACACATTCCCTGTCCCATTTCTTGTAGAGTGCTTGATCTAGGTGAGCAGTTTAGGCTCACTTGAGCCTCTGGTTTTATTTTCTGTTTACTTAGGAAATTTCAAGAAGATGGGTACTTATGTTAACCGTTACTGGGATCTAAAGAAAATTTTGGCACCAGGATGTGAACCAATGATTGTAAAAAATTTAATGGATGCCATGAGACCTCATTCACATGGAATGTGGGTGACTGGTGCTGGAGGTGGAGGCTTTATCTGTATATTAATGAAAGAGCAAGGACCTCAGCGGTATGCTATAGTTGAAGATGTGATTAAAGAATTGGAGGTAAGACATTTTCATACAGTTGAGCCCTCTTATTGAAGATTGCTTAACCCTTTACATAACACAGTGGCCACAACTGGCCAGTGAATTGACCAAAATAAGCCTAACACAGCATAAAATATCTTACAAAGGTCTTGATAAAACCATACATATATGGTTATCATTAGAACCGGCCTGACAAGCCGGTTCTAATGATATCCATAAATGTATAGTTTTATTGAAAAATTCTGAGAATTGTTTTTGAAAAATGTGAAATTTAATTTATTTTTTAAAAAAGCTGTGTTAGATAAAGGGTTAACTGAATAATCCTTTTAATTGAATTCAACTTCCAAATGCAAAACCATTTACAATATCTTCAGTTCAGTTTTTGACCTGTTAATTGCATATAGATTATAGAGGAAACTCCTGTTAATTGAATAAAAAATGTTTGAAATATGTTGAGAAATGATTCCTGATTATCACCAAATTCCCCTTGTTTGGAGACCTGTTTGGCCTCAGTACATCCAATACACATATTTAATCTTTTATATCCTGTTTGATAGAGCTCTCGAGCTCTGTCAAACAAGATTTAATAGAATAAATAATTAGTTTATCTCTAGAATACAGGAAAGTAACAAAATCCCTGTTGCTTGAATACTACAGTTAACTGAATAATTTTCACTGGCAAAGTGGTTATTTTGTTAACAGGCTTCCACTTTAGGAATGGAAGGGAATTCATTTAAAATTAATTATTTTGCTTGTGATACTTTTATACTACTGGTGACTGAGGTACGTAAGAAATAAAAAAAGGACTATATTTAGATAAAACAAATTTGTTTCAAGTGTGCTGGATCTGAGAGATGCAAGAGCCTAAAGCAAAAGAAATTTGTCTAAATAAAGCTCAAACAGCACAGGAAAAAAAAAATTTTCACCTAGCTTTCGGTCTGATGAAGACCTTCTTCAGGGTACAGACACAACAAGAAAAAATACACACAGATGATGAAAGAAATGAAATGTGGCGATAAAAGTTCTCATAAGCCAAATTCTTACTGAATGGGTGTGTAAACCAACCTGAAAAGAAAAGAAACCGAGGTAAAAGTAGAAAGCAAAAGGTTAAAAAAAAATAGTACTATTAGACAAATTCTGAAAATTTATTCTAGAAAGTCCTAACTCTCGGTAGAACCTGATTTTAATGTACCCTTCGAAAATTAAAAGGAACTGGAATTTTAGAAATGTCAAGATACTTCCATGTAAGTATGATAACTGAATGATTTAAACAAATTTGTTTGCAGTCCATTGCCTTAAAATGCACCAAGTAGCCCGCTAGGAGAAAGGCTTGTTATTCACTGCTACTGGTGCAGGGAATCGACTAAGTAAAACTTGCATCTACAAGATCATTACTAGTGGGTTCCAGCGCTGCCTAACTTCTGGCGATCATCTAAGTGTTTTAGGTAGCATTGGAACACAATAGTAATGGTCTTTCATTTCTTTCGTAGTCTGTGTGTATTTTTTCTTGTGTCTGTACGCTGAAGAAGGTCTTCATCAGACTGAAAGCTAGGTGAAAAGTTTTTTTTTTTCTGTGGTGTGTGAGTTTTATTTAGACAAATATATTACAGTTTTAATTCATTTATGTTACATTGAATAAACTGTCAATTTGCACTCAAGACAGTGTGTAATTCTGATGAATATATATGTATAACAAACAAAACAAAAGCAACAAAAACAAAAGCATATTTCAATATTTTCAGACTTAATACAAGACCTAACAGAGATGCAGGATTCATGTATTCCTGGCTATAATTTTATTCCTCCTGAGACTTGTATACTGATGCCCACACTTTGCCTGTCAATTCCAGAGACTTGTTTGCTCATATCCAATATCAGACGTCTCACTACGTTACCGCATGTCTTCAATTATTTTATATGCATGTGAAAAGACACCTTTTTTATGACTCAGCTGATTTGAAAAAGACTCTTTAATTTTTAATTAGAATGTGGAAATCTGCATCAAATGCTAATATAATCTGATCATCTGCTGACATCTGTTACCTCCAATCGATTTTAGTTAACATATTGAATATGTTTGACTAAAGTATATCAAAATTAGAAAATTCGACTACCGGTACCCATTATGTTATTTTTGTTAATTTAAATACACACATAACCTGTCTTCTTATGAAACAGCACTTATATGCCAAAAGAAACAATGGACAGAGTGAGTTGATTTCCGAGGCCATTGAACAAATTTGTTTATGTATGAGGCAGAGAGGGCACACACTAAAATGTAAGTCCGGCTCTGAGACCCTTTTGCAGAAAATCATGTACAAATTTGTGATTCTTACTCAAGAAGCACTCTGGTTATTTTAGGATATCAGTGGACTACTGACACCGACCCACTGGCGTTAGTCAACTATATCCCTAAAATCCTCAGATCACACAAACAGTGAAATGGGTCAGTCCAATATCAATATACAGAGAGGATACTATAATAACTGCAGTCTGCAGCTGTCTGGCTGCAGACCACAGTTATTATTTTATCATTAATGCCCTGTGTGTAGACCTCTCATAACAAGACAAAAATGGGACGAAATTATGCCTTAGCCCGAAAAATTGTTCTTATGGGTTCAAAGAGTTAAGGCACCATCTACAATGCATTGCAGATTCTGCCTTGTTACACTCAAAGTACAATATTATAATTGAGTATTTTATTACACATCCATTCAACTTTAAACCGTTGTATTTAATGGAATGGGCGCTATGGCATAAATGATTCTGTATTCAATGGGTGATGTACAAGCCGGAACTTTTTTCCCAGCACCGTTCATACTAGTTCCTTTCTTATCAACCTACCTTACAATTGTTTACTACAGGCTTGCACTACAGTGGAAGACCCTAACTCGGATAAAATACTCTCTTTCCCAAGAGATGTGGGAAAGAAAAGTGGTGTAAAAAACACCTCGAAAAAATAAGCCAAAACTGGGCCGAGCACCATCGGCGCACACCCAGTATGGGATGCTCTTCCCTTAGTACAAATCCACGACTTCCGTTAACCAATGCGCAGTGCGTCATCAATTCACCATTCTTTTTTTGTCCGAGACACGTGAAGGATGTGTCTCTGCCATTTGCCATATGAAACAGTGATAATTCAACTCGTCGATAATGGTTTTCCTGTGACTGGAATTATGGATCTGAAGATCGTATAATAACAGGACTGTGTTTTATATATTCTCGTTAATATTTTCAACCACATTCTCACTGTATATTATTTATTATTCCGTTTTCGCGAATGTTTTTTTCGACATCGTATCAACGCGGTTCGACAATGAAATTTTTCGGTTGATAAATTTAAATTGTTATTGGAGTTAGGTGTCAATGAGGGACTGTCTGGACAGGATTTCCTTATTCTGTTGAGGGCTGAATTTCTGTTTTTTCTGTCCTTGTCGGCCGTCTGGGTTCTGTCATGTACCCACCGGTTTTGTTTCTGCCACCTTCTCTCGTAGTTGAGTGTGTTCTTCTACTTTCTGTATCTGTTGAGTTCACCTTTTTCTTCTACTGCTCTCACCTCTGTTATTTCCAGTTCGGTTCCTTTTGGGCAATTCCTTTTGCCCTCACCTTGGTGCGTTCTTGTGGCTGTTTCTCCCGCACCCACGGGTGGTCTGGAACGCTGTTGTTTTGGGCCCTCCCGACTCGACCATGTCTGGTGTGAGTTATACCCCCTCCATGGGGGATGTGCAGCTCCTCCTGCACTTGTCGGAGGGGGAGGGGGACGCTGTCGTTTCAAGGCCTCCCGACTTGACCACGTCTGGTGTGAGTTATACCCGCTCCTTGGGGGATGTGCAGCTCCTCCCGCACTTGTGGGGGGTGGGGAACGCTGTCGTTTCGGGGCCTGCCGACTGGACCATGTCTGGTGAGAATTACTCCCCCTCCATGGGGGATGTGCAGCTCCTCCCGCACCAGCAGAGGGTGGGGAATGCTATCGTTTCTGGGCCTCCCAACTCGACCGCATCTGATGAGAGTTATTCCCCTTCCGTGGGGATGTGCAGTTTTTTTTTACCGTGGTGGATACTGTGGGAGCTGTTGGATTTCTAGTGAAGAGATTCCTGGTTCCGGGACTATGCGCCCTCTCCAGTCGACATCTGAGGCTGTCACTAGGGTTGTGACTCCTCCTTTGGAGGCTGAGCTAGGTGGCTCTCTCCCCTTTTCCGCCAGTTCCAACAGCTCCCATCGTATCTTCTACTACTGCTGTTCCGTCTACATCATCGGGCACCGTTTTTAGCCGGCCTCGGCTTATCCCTGCAAGGATCTGCAGGGATGTCTGTAGTGTTGTTGTGGGGTATCGGCCTCAGCCTTCCCTAACTTCAACTCGGCGAAGTCGGAAGTGGCTGTTGACTGAACCCCCCTGCTGTGTCCTTTCAGCCGTTGAGCACAGCAGTTTTATACCTGCAGTGGTCTGTAGCGGTGTCTGGTAGTGTAGACGTGGGGGTATCGGCCTCAGCCTTCCCTGACTTCAACTCGGCGAAGTTGGAAGTGGCTGCCGGACGGACCCTCTACTGTGGTCTCTGCGCCGTCGAGTACCACAGTTTTGTCATTGGCGTTTTCCTTCCACTCATTCTGGTCACATGACCAGTTTTGCGGGACCAACGCCTTCTGTGCAGCCTGGACCTTCTGCCCCGCAGAGGTCTGCGGCAACTCTCCTGAGTTCCCCCATGTTGATCCTCGGGGTGTGTCATACCCCTATACACGTCTGCCCTCAGATGTTTCGGCTGCCACCCGTCGCCCCGCTTCGGGTGTATTGGAGGATCGTGACCCTTCGCTTGTTCAGAGGGTCAGGTGTGAAGCCACTTTGCAGGTTCATCCCCATGTCAAACCGGCTGGTACGGGCAGTGAGCTTAGGGAGGCCCTCTCCTTACTCAGGTTCTGTCCATGAGCCTTCCTGTTGCTTCCAGCGAGGAAGCGAGTGGTTTCCAGGCACCACCTGGGTGGTTTCAGGTGGGTGGGTGGGTGGGCGGGTTGGCAGATGGACGGACGGACGGACGGAGATGGGGAGGCAGCCTGCCTGCCTGCCTGCCTGCCTGCCTACCAGCCAGCCAGCCTGCCTCCTACCTGCCCCCCCCCCCCCCCCCCCCCCCCACCCACACACACTCTTCCTGTCCTGTCCACTTGGAACATAGTGTGACACTTTAAAACAAAGTGAAATAGTTTAACAAGTATTAACTGAACTAAATTAGTAGCCTGGATTAATTTTGCCAGTCTGAATACTTTTTTTTCAAATGGATAGTCAATCGGCCATGAAATTTGCCATAGAATTCACACTTTTTCTGGAGATATAGCCCGAGCTGCTGAAAGTGGCCATATATTATTATTTATAAATGTATGTAATAACCTATAATATACATGCAGGGGTATGTTCATTCTAACAAATACCTTTTTGGAGACACAATTTCCTGTATTCATTGGTAGAATGGCTCTCCAAAACTAGGTGCCGGCCAGGCTCAACACAAAGCTTCTGATGACACAAGTGGCTAACATCTAGCTGCTGTCCATTTGCACCAAAATGTGGCATTTCATCCTTCATCAGTGCATTGACAGCCATGTAATGGTTATGTGTACATATTTCAGTGAATTATTAGAATCGCCCCATGTTACTCTAATTAAGCCATATCCTTGGCTGTTTTTTGCCCCCCTCCACAACAAACAAGCATGTCCACCCCCTCCCTTGATGATCTAAACATAATTCTTTCTTTGAGCTTGTCAAAAAATGATGCCATTCTTGAAAATAGACAATAATGCACGTGCATCTTCATTCTGTTAGCAACAATCACCAAGGAAGTGCAGAAAAACAGCATTTCTATAGGTCTCACAGAACTAAATATTTTCCCATAGGCGACCATTATAACACTTATGTGGAAAAAAATATGATCGCATCACTTTAAATTAAATATTTAAATACCTACATAAAGTACAGACCTTCACACAACTTTCTCTGGCCAGAAAACATGGGGTCATGCAACAAATAAGAGAGAAAATGCACCAGGAAGTGAAGTACCGTCCTTGAACTCATTTTTTTCTGGGAATTCCCAACAAAGATACACGAATAGTTAACTGAATTTTATAGACCCAGAAAAACCTTAGAAAATCTTGTTTTTTGGGGGAAATATTCAGTATTGTTGTAAAAACCTAATAAAATGCTTTAACAGTTTTCTCAAGCAATAAGTTTTTTTTAGGAGTCTTATTTTAGACTATGATGCAATATCCAAGTGCAACATTTCAAGGCAGATCTATCTAAACTAAATATTTAGTTTCACGATACCATATGACATGGACCTTTGACCTCAAGGTCAAATAACTGATTTTCTTTTTATCTTTTCATCTTGGCTTATGATATTTGGCATGTGGGTGTATCAACATAAGACAACATTGTATTATGTACTGTTGTGATGACAGATGACCTTGATCTTTGACATCAAGGTCAAATTATTGAATTGTTCAGCTAGGTTTATGATATTTGGCATATGAATACAACAGCCGGGCTGATGTGTCACATTCTATCTTGAACCTCCATGATCTTGACATTTGACCTTTAGTTTGTTCTTTGTTAGTCATAAGTTGGAAGCATGGAACTAATCTAAGGGGAGACGTGTTTTAGTTCACTAAAACAGTTCCCTCTATTTTTGCGTATAGATTGCTTGACAGGCGTGAATACTTACTCACCTGTGTCTTCAGACAGCGATTTTATAAAAAATGACAAAACCTTCGAGACCTTCCTCAAGTATATTTTTTGTGCCAAATTTTGCTTGGTGCTAAATGCTACAGTTTTGGTGCCAATTGAATTCATGTAGTGCAGTTGGTACCATTGGCACCCAACAGCATGAACAGTGTTTAGTATTAACCCTTTACCTGACGAATTGGTTAGTCATATTCCACCCACGTAATTTACAAATTGCGCAATTCAAGCAAATATATTTTTTCAAAAAATTTCAACAAAACCATGTGACTCATTTGAATGAGCTCATTGACGTCGTTCCAATGAGGGGTCACATGATATAGCATTTGTTGAATTTTTTTGAAAAAAAATGAAAAAAAACAAAAATTAAAATAATAAATTTGGATATTGTCTGCATTGGGTAAAGGGTTAAGGATAACAAATAGAATAACAAGTATTCAATGTAGATACAGCTATGTTAATAATATGAGTGTTATCAAAATTAATACTATTTCCATTTGTTTTGAACATGGTAAAGATGTAGAATGGGGGACCCTGAAGTTTAAAAGAAAAATAAAGAGTCCTACAGCCTTTTTGAGTTTCTTTGCATTCTCTGTCTTGGTTTTTTTTTGGTTGAGTTGTGTTAACAACCAAGATCTAGGGTTTGGCGATGGTTGTGTGCATCCAGGTGGGCCTCTGGGCATCCTCGCACTGTTAGCACAATAACTTGAACAAACTTTCTCCAATTTGACTACTATATGCCATACAAGTTTTTGCAATAATATCCCAAGTGAATTAAATAACTGTCCTGTACAGATTTTTTTTTTACAGAGTTATGGCCTCAGTTAGTCAATTTTTACAAATTTTGAGCTTGTCAGTGCAATAACTTGAACAGACATACTCTGATTTGACTAAAATTTACCGTACAGGTGTTTTGCAATAATATCTCAAATGAGGTTGAAAATTGGCCTGGCACGATGGACCTTAATTCGTCATTTTTTACGAATTTTGAGCTTGTTAGCTCAATAACTTGAATAAACCTTCTCCGATTTCACTAATATTTGCCATACAGGTCTTTCGCAATAACATCTCACGCAAGTTCAAAAACTGTAGTTTGTTATTTTTTTTCATTACAGTATTCAAACAAAATGTGGATATATAAAACCTGTATTGATATCAAAGGAATGGTTTCATCAGTTGAGGAAGAGAATCATAATTCTACAAACGCAGAAGAAATGTGCTGTGGAAACCAGTCTGAAAATATACAACATGAGACTTAGTACAACCACAGAATAATGTAGTCCATGAAGAAGATGATCTCAGTGAATTCAAGATACCACACACAGTCCAAAATGATGATAAATTAGACGATTGAGAATCTCTAGATTTACCCTCCACATACCCATGACAAAATACTGAAATTTTAACATGCAAAGTTTTCCCACAATGCAACTAGGTATTTAAGGCTTGAGAAAATTAATCTTTTGATTCTTATGCATTGGCACGTTCGTTTTTTTGGTCCAGGTTCGTCATTTTTATTTCGGAGGCAAAATTCAAAATGTCCAAAACTACCATGTGATTTTAGCGGTATCACATCGCGATTTGTGATGCATTGTGTTGTATACATTGATACAGTATTGTCATTCTTCGCGCAATGCGACACAATTCTCATATGTACACAAAATAAATATTTATTTAACTGGTTGTGGACTAAATTATTTTGGTGGTTTGAATTTGTTCTTTAAAACTTGTTCTATTACAAATTATTGGAGAGTGCCAACAGGCACTTTCCAATAATTTGTAATAGAACAAATTTGTATAAACAAGCTATTAATATTTACTTTTAACTGAATACGAAACATGGGTAAGGAAAATGTTACTTTTGCACTGATACTCTCATTTTTTTGAAAGGCCTAATTGTGGCTTCTAGCACTCAATCAGTTAAAAAAACTCCTTATTATTTTTTATCTCCATTTTAGTTGTTCTATATTGATTTTGTGTTGTGTGATCGCTATTACAAAAAAAAAACTATCTGTGAAATCAGTATGGAAGCTCTAGTATTTAATTTTAGCCTCTCACAATTGGATTTTAGGCACCAGCTACCATTCTATCAGGAATAAAAAATAAAAATAAAAACCGCCCTCCCTCATTCATTTTAAAAATGAAATGCTTGAGAATCAATTATTTATTCTTGTTTGGCCTAACTGGTAGAGTGCTAAATTATTTTTCAAAGGTGATTTCTAATGTGAATATTTTTTCAAAGGTACCATACTACAAGCAAAAGGAGCCCCAGTTTTGTAAGATTTTGTTCATGAACAATTGTTTTGTTACAATATATTGGAGAATGCCTCTTGGCACTTTCCAATAAATTGTAATAAAAGAATTTTGTTTAAACATTTTTTGTGTTTCAATGGCTGAGCAAACAAGATCATGAATACAGTGTAAAGCCACTATAGTGACTTTCAGCACTTTTCAGTAGAACCCTGACAATGGCTTTTGCACCCAGGCAGTTAAATAATTTACTCTTGTTTGACAGAGCTCAATGACCTCTATGAAACAAGTGTAGCAGTTGAGGTGTAAAGGCCATTTACCAGCCAGTCTGGTTGGTCCAGATCTCTTAGTCATGTGAAAAATCGGCCGCTTTGTGTGTTAGAGGTTGATGGTTTGAGCCTCATTTCCCACTCTTATCTCTTGATCTGTTACATTTTTGCCATTAACCAGCCCTCCACTGTTGGTGGCATTGTGGATGCTTGGATGAAACTCTGAGGTGGAATCTGGGCTGAAATTCAATGCGGGTGAATCTTAAAGACTGTGAGAGTGGTGTACCGGTCGAAGTATAAAGGCCATTTATCAACCAGTCTGGTTGTCTGGATCTCTTAGGCTTGTCGTAAATTGGTTGTTTTGCTCGAGCCTCGGGTCCCACACTTCTTCCTCGATCTGTTGCACAAGACTGAATTTGTTAAATTCCTAGTTGCATTATGGGAAGATTTGCAGGTCAAAATTTTGGATATTCTGCTGACATCAGTGTACAGAGCTTTAAAAGAAAATTTACTAGTAAAATGCTTATTTTTGATAATCAAATTTTATTGATCAGTCAGTTACTTACTAATTGTTTTGTTCAAGTGTATTAGAGCATGTCTGCAGGCACCCTTCCAGTGTTTTTTTTTGTTGTTTTAATTAGGGTTTAACGGCACATTAACAGCCAGGGTCATATCATGTCGGTGAAAGTTTTACAGGTGGAGGAAGCCCCCATCGTGCCCACATGTAGGCAATCGGGGTTCAGTGCCGTGCCCAAGGACACAACGCGGGAGCGTGAATCAGTCACTGAAATGGTCACCCATCCAGCTACTAACCGTGCTCGACATTGCTTAACTTCGGTGATCTGACGAGAACCGGTTACCGCGACGCCACCGCGCCCCCTCCTTCCAGTGTTAAAACACTTTATCAGCTGGTCAGTGTTTACGTGATTCGCAGCTTAGTCGACTTGTAAATTCTCTTTTAAGCTTGTCTATAACATGAATATCCGACAGTGTAATTGATGCAGGATAATGAAATAAAGTAACTGTTTGAAAATATCACTATTTCATCTAAGTTTTTCTAAAATAAAAATAGTATATGTTTTAATTGTTAACCTGCTGAGTATTTAAAAAAAAAAAAAAAATTTCATCAAATTTATAAAAAATTTGATGAAAAATTAAAAGAGTAACTTTAAAAATCAATGGCGGAAGAGTTGATTCAATTTACAATGTAATATTTCGTTAAAAGTTCCAAAATAAAGCTTACTTTGGTGGCGAGAGATTTACTGTGCAGAGCAGGAATATCTGTAAACAACATGCAAAGATTTTTGTGTCTGTGATAACTATGAAAAGGGCAAAAAAACTGTCTGAATTTATTATTTCATTGTTATTTCATTGTTAGTGTTGGTACTAAATATTATTTACTTCAGAAAGGGGAAACTTAATCGCACCCTTTAAAATAAACAGAATAATGTGTCCACTAGTTTTAAAAAGTGTTGCTTTACCCCTAACCCTTTGAACTCCAGAGGCTGTTTTTCTGGCTGGGTCACAAGCTACGTCATAATGTTATTAAAGGGGATGACTGCAAGGTAAATGTGTGTAGACCAATCAATATTTTCAATGTGCACATTGAAAATATTAATTGGTCTACCCCCAAATAATAAAGGAGCTGACAAGATACCACCAGAGTTCAAAGGGTTAAAAATAAGAAGCAACTTACCACTGATGAGTGTTTTTTTAACTGATTGAAAAACTTATTCAGAATAGACAAAATACAACACACCTTTTATTTAAAAAATAGATTTAAAAAAAATCATCATCAGAAATCTCTGTGAGAATCAGCCTGAGTCAGACATGTTAACCCTCCCGGAATGCCTGTGTTGTTCCCGGCATCCTGGAAAAAGATCACCTTGGGCCAAAAATCCTGGAAAATATCAATCAAAACATTTGACAGTTTTGAAATGATTCGAGGGCCCAATTTGCAATCAGTTTCAAAAGATTTATAGTCTTGTTATTACCCTGTTCAAAAATCATTAAAATTAATCATAAAATACATCAATAAAAGCAAAAAAAAGATGTCTGTACCTTTTTTAAAATGTACAAAATTTGTCGCGATCAGCTGTTTACATAGTGCCAATTTGTGGTTACCCAGTTTCAAACACCTGATCATCAACAACTTCAGAAGTTTGGTTTGTAAAAAAAAGTTTTATTTAACAGAGAATTTCCCTTTAATAGTGTTCAATTAACATTTTTCCTGCATTTGAATAATGGTGCCCAAGTTTTGCTTTACAAACTGCAACACTATGCTTGGACATTTAAAAGAGAACGTAAATCACAACTGAGTTGATGGGCGCCGCCATTTTTAACTTTGAATTCTGGGAGATATTGGGAAGTTCCTTTGATCTATTTCCAGTAATAAAAATATCTGTCTGGGAATCACCTCTTTCTTTCATGTAAATCTTTCAATCAAATGAGCCAGTGTTTAGGAAGTTGAACTGATGACAACTCTGGTTTAATTCTAAGTTAAAGGCCTCTTTTGGAAGTGTTTTTATTTTATTATTTTATTTATTATTATTTCTTGCAAAATGATATTAAAGTGGATAGGATCTACAGAGAAATTAATTTTGTGTTTTACATTTTTCAAGAGGTTCTTTGTTCAGTAATCTTTTTTATACTACTGAGAATTTTCTTCAATTTTTATTTCTTTCAACTCATGTCTGCACTTCAGCAGCCATGAAGTGATTGTAGCAGAACTGCAAGAAATTTTTTGAAGTTTCTGAACATTTGTGGGAGTTAATTATGCCTCATTTTTTTATAAATTATTTTTCTTTAGATTACTGCGACAGTCATGAATTGATTGAAGAAGTGCAAGAGAACAATTTTTGTTTGTTTTCTCACACGTAGTCTTGTTTTTCCCCTGCGTGTTAAAACAACCATTGTTGTTCTGTTTTCCGTCGGCGGGAAGCTTGATTTCATTTATCATATATTATGCCTAAGAGAATTCCTTGTACCTCTTGCTTGCAGGTGAAACATGTGGACTACTCTCATTCCACATGTGTCACTTGCAACAATTGTACACATGCCCAATCACATGGTATTTGTGGGGTTTGGTCCTCAACATTCTGGGCATCTGTAAACAAGGTGGTTCTTTCTAGAGCTAGAACCCCTCGTTCTCGGGGTAAGGATAGCCGTGCCTTATCAGACTTTTCTGTGAGTGCACGTGGTGACTCTTTCTGTAGCGAGTTCTTCTGCAACTGTTGACGTTGCTAGTGCGGTGATACCTGAAGTGGAGACCGTGGTCTCTTTGTCTTCTGATGTCACTCTTGAGGCGTCTGTTTTCATCGAGAGCATCTCCGAGGTCACCTTGGTGACACTTTCCGATTTGCCTCCTGCGCTGTGGACAGTTGCTGAGGAAGTTGTTACTACGGATCCTATTCTGTATGATGGTGGCTCTTCCATCTCTTCTGGGGATGGTGTACAGTCTCGGGGGTCCGAGACTGTATCTGCTCGTGTGTCTCTGGCTCTCAGCCTCCCCTGGCTTCGCGGCGCAGCTGTGCGGTTTGCTGTCTGGTCCGTCTCATCTGGCTGGGTTTGCTCCTGGGCGGTTGAGCCGTTCGGTCGCTTTGGCAGCGATTCCTCGCCCCTCGAGCGAATCGTTTGTTGTTCCTCCTTCCCCTGCTGGTGTGCTGACTAGTGGGATGGGGCTGGGACATCGGCATCCAGGGCCTGCTGTTCGGCAGAGGTCAGTGACTGCTCTGGTTAGCTGTCAAACTTGGAACCTTCCTCCGGTGATTCCCCACTGTGTTCCGAGTCTGGCTGTCGATCGATGCTTGTCGTCGGTCTCAGAGGATGGGCAGTTGGGGCCTTCTGCCGCGCAGAGGCAATGGCAAGTTCCTGTCATTCTTGGGACAATCCTCCAGTGTCTTCTCATCGTGTCCCAGGTCCAGCTACCGATCAACGTACGCTGTCGGTCTCTTTAGAGGATTTGCAGGGCCTTCTGTTCCACAGAGGTCATTGATTGCCCTCTGGGCGTCACAATCGGGACTATCCTCCGGTGTCTTCTCACCGTCTCCCTATTCTATCTGCCGATCGATGTTCATCGTCGGTCCCTTCTGAGGATTTGGGTTCTTCTGCCAGAAGGGTTCATTGGGAAGACACTCCGTCAGGCGATGCTGCTACGACAGATTCTCAAGGTGAACTGCGTCAGGTCGTTTTGGTGCTCACCCGGTTGCTTTCTAGCAACCCTCAAGTTGGCTTCCCTGTGCCTCCTGAGGCACAACCTTCTTTGGTCGATCGCCAAGATGCCTCGCATAGGCCCTTTGGCTACTGCACAGTATTCAAAGGAAATTTCTGCTTGTCAGCCCGAGTTGGGCTACGTCTCTTCTGCTACAGAGGATGACGATTTTCTTGAAGGCTATGGGCCCCCTCGTCAGTCTTGGGACAGGCTTTGGATTTTGTCTTTGGCTTATTGCCGGACATTCAACCTTCAGACCAGCCATCAGTGACCGTTCGGCTGCGGTCCTCTGTGGAGCGCCATAACCCTGTTGAGCCTTCAAGCTCTGGGACTTTGCATCCTCTGCAATCGGCTCAGGTTGTTGAGTCCTTCCAGGGCTTGGACGCCAAAATGCATTCTAAGGCCCTCAAGGGTTCTTTCTTTTCACGAGCTGATGCCTTTCTGCCTCCATCGCGGTTTCGTGTTTACGATTCCGTCTGTCCACCAGTCTTCCAAGGGATGACCACTGTGGATGAGGATTCTTCTTCCCTCGGGTTAACTAAGCCTAAGTCAGCAGTTCTCCCGATGTCGGTAGTTGAGTCTATGGTGGGCCTGTCCCGAGAGATGCTGGGTATGTTATCTCTCGCGGACCATGTCGTCGCTGCCCTGGCTGAATATTTTCCACCAGGGGAGTTTGATGATGCTCAGGCGCATTTTTGCATTTTGTCACAGGCTCTAACTTGACACACGCTCACGCCTGTAACACAGCTAATTTGGAGCTGGCACGCCGGGATGCGGTGTTGGATTCTTTTCCATCCCTTCCTTCTGAGCTTCTTTGGTTGAACCTCAGTTGTTCCATGGTTCTGTGGAAGCTGTCCGTGGTGAGGTTCTTCATCATTCGAAGGACCAGCTTTTGCTACGACAGCTGGACCAACCTGCTGCTGTGGGTGGTGGTCGTTCCAGGCCCGCCAAGCATCCTGCTGTATCTGCCACGTCGGCGATGACAGCTACACCTTCGCTCTGTCCGCTCCTTCTGCACAAAAGCGCCAACGTGGCCAGGCTCGCTGGCAGCCTCAGGGAGGAAAGTCTCAGGACTCTGTTGCTTCCCGAGGGGGTGGTTTCTCCTCTCGGGGGGGCCTCGTCGAGGCCGCAAATGAAGGTCCTCGCCTCGATTTGCCTCCAGTCGGGGGAAGGCTGTCACTGTTTTACGACCGCTGGACAGAGATAACGTCGGACACTTGGGTCCTCGACGTCATCCAATCCGGTCTGCGACTGTCCTTCCATTGGCACCCCTGTTTATCTCGGGTGCCCCTCCCGACTCAGGTCCCTTCCGATTCTGTACGTCGGGACCTTCTGGTGCAGGAGATCGACAATCTCTTCTCCAAAGGGGCGATCGAGGTGGTCAGGAACACCCTTTCACCGGGGTTTTACTCGAGACTTTTCTTGGTGCCGAAGAAAAACAGCCAGTTTCGTCCTGTCATCGATCTGAGTATCCTGAACGAGTACATTATAGCACCTCGTTTCAGTATGGAGACTTTCCGGTCGGTTCGACGTTCAGTACATCAGGGCGACTTTGCTGCCAGTATTGACCTGAAGGATGCCTACTTCCATGTACCCATTCATCTGGCGTCACGGAAATACCTTCGGTTCTTGATTCGGGATTGAGTCTATCAATTCAGAGCTCCCCCGTTTAGTTTATACCTGGCTCCAACCGAATGGATGCTGCATCGGTCGGTGTTTCAGGTGATTTGCAAGTGGTGGTGGCATCCTCTGGTCGACCTTTTCGCCACTCTCTGGAATCATCAGGTAGAGACCTTTGTCTCTCCTTGTCCAGATCCTCTGGCATTTACAGTAGACGCTCTGTCTCTGGACTGGACAGATTGGATCGGCTATGCCTTCCCTCCTACACCGATTCTTCCTCAAGTCTTGGCGAAGATTCGTGCTTGCAGTTGCAGGATCATTCTGATAGCACCTCTGTCTCCACAGAGGTTGTGGATAAATCTGCTGCAGCCTCTGTTGGCAGATTGGCCGATTCGTCTACCTCTACGTTGCGATCTTCGTTCCCAGGGTCGTCCCAGGAAGTATCACAACAACCTGGCGAGCCTGTCCCTTCGCGCCTGTCTTTTATCAGGTCCTGTCTCCGACGTAGAGGTTTTTTGAGACGAACAGTGGAGTGCATTTCTGCATCGCGGCGACATTCCACTGGCATGACTTATGCTGCGAAGTGGAAGGTTTTCTGCTGCTGGTGTACAGATCAAAATATGGATGACCATGATCCATCAATCGCTCAAATTGCGGATTTTCTGGTTTTTCTTTTTGACTCCAAGGGCCTCCAGCCTATTACGATTAAGGGCTATCGATCTATGCTGCCTGATACTTTCTGTTATGTGAGAAAGCGGTGCATCGGTCGTAATCTTTTTCTCACCAAACTCATTCGGCACTTTTCTTTGAAGAGGCCTCGAGTTTTGCGTCTTACACTCAAGTTGAACTTGGCATGGGTGTTGCACTATTTGGAGGGGGCACCATTCGAGCCTTTATCTGAGATCGATATGCATTTTCTCACCAATAAGACGGCTTTCCTTCTAGCGTTTGCTTCTGCCCGATGTGTCAAATAGTTGACTGCACTATCTGCTGATTCTGCTTTCTTCAGAAATGAGGCTAACAGTGTCACCTTCGCTACTGATTGCTCTTTTCTGGCCAAGAATCAACTTCCTGATTCGGTACCTCCTCCCATCTGCTTTCGGGCTCTCCCTGCTGTCGCTGGCTGGAGGTCTCTTCTTTGTCGTGTTCGTGTGATCAAGACTTACATTAATCGCACTCAGTTCATTTGGAGGGATCGGAAGAGATTCTTTCTGTCTCTCATTCCTAGGAGGCAGTCTATCTCTTCCCATTCTATTTCCAGGTGGATCGGTCTTGCAATCAAGCTGACTTATTCCAGCTTATCTGCTTCGGATCTTGTTTCGAACCGGTTTAATGCTCATGAGGTTCATGCCATTTCTACATCCTGGGCATTCTCCAATTCTGTTTCGCTCCGGGATGTTATGAATGCAGCTTACTGGAGGAATGCTTCTACCTTCTCCTCCTTTTATCTCCCCCACCTACAGCAGCAATCTGAGGACCTTTATTCTTTAGGCCCTCTCGTTGCTGCTCAGGCTGTTGTGCACCCTTGTTAAATTTGTTTTTATCAGGTTTGTGCTTCGCTCGGCCTTGTTCTTTTCAGGTGCCTTCTTCATTCCAGGTTTTGCTATTATTCTCTGCCCTCCTTGCTTTTCTTTCTGCTGCTCTTGTTGGTATTGGTTATGTGATTCACCTCCTCCTATTGTTTATTCAGCTAATTGTAAACAATTGTGAGTAGGTTGAAAAGAAATTAAAATTTTTTAGTAAATTTTGTTTCTTAATATACCTATCGCAATTGTTTACCGGAGGCCCACTCTCCTTGGGGATATCTTTGATATTGATGCCTTCCCGCTAAATCACAAACTTCTCTTTGGCGGAAATATGGAATTGACGTCACGGTTGTTGCACATGCGCTTGGTAAATGCAAGAGGTGTGCAGAGAGAGTACCTATAATGTCGAGCGCCGGTCTCGCTTGACCCTTTTTCAATCTTTTTCGTGCTTTTGCCCTCTATTACTTTTCCAACTTAGTTGGAAAAGTTTCTTAAGCTTGAGTTAGTTCTGAAGTAGGGCTTGCACTTATGTTATAGCCAATTGTAAACAAATGTGGTAGGTATGTTAAGAAACAAAATTTACTAAAAAATTTTAATTTTTTGAAGTTGAACAATTGAAATTTCTGAACATTTGTGGGAGTTAATTATGCCTCATTTTTTTTATAAATTATTTTTCTTCAAATTACTGCTACAGTCATGAATTGATTGTAGAAGTGCCAGAGAACAATTTTTTGTTTCTTTGAAGTTTGACATCTACATGTGTTGTATTTGAAACTAAAGCTCCCTGAAATCCATGCCATTTCCAGAAAATGTTTTTGGGAGGTTAACATGTCTGGCCTGAGTAAAATTTTTTGTGGACTCCCACAAAACTCATGACAAAGCACAGTTTCATAAAACTCAACAATAATTTTGTTTTAAACAGGAATTTAAAAAAAAATCTAGCGAATAGACATAACAGACGATAACAGCACTGACAACTGGCCATAGAATTGGCCTATAAGTAATTTTACTCAGCCAAAACTCAATTTAAAATTCTGAGACAGACTGTTGAGATGACAATTAGCTCAAAAAATGTCAAGGTTATGCATGCAATTGACCTCCTGGCCCAGGATTACATACACTAACCTGGCTGTATTCACACGAGTGACCGAACAAAGTTTAAAAAAATTTGTCCTTCATAGATTTAAACAGCTTCGTGATAACGGATTACACTGACCTATTTTATTTAGATTATCTGTGTTGAGAACAATTAATGTTCAGTCGCTGAAGTAAGCTAAGGGTCACAGTCTAATTTTGTTCAGAATTTGATGCTGTCATGGGCTGTTTGTTTACCCACTTTTCATGGAGTTTTCATGCAGATGATCACTGATACAATGTGAAGTCTCCACACTCAAATTGTATAGAGCTATTCTTTTGTGCTCCAGTTATAGATATTCCAATCAATGAATATTTAATTAACCTTGAAAACATATTATTACCACTTAACAAGGCATTCTCTAGTGCATTAACATTGTTTAGGAAGGCGATCAAATTATATAATGCTCGGCAAGTCACGTGACGTAACGGGCCGTGGATGGATAATGAAAATGATTTTCTGCCCACGGCCCAATACATCACTTGACCGAATTACATCATGTTTCTAATCTTCTGTTTCTGCTTTGTTAGTTTGGATACCACGCAAGAACAACAGACCTCACAGCAGTTATCTTGGTGATTACGCCAATTAAAACAGTTTAAACCTCACTCATGGAACATGAGGAGCCAAATAATGATATAAGGTCAGTACAGAAATGTATTGTTCTGTGTTTTGAAGCAGCCAAACTCTGGTGCTGGATTTTTGCTTCAGTTACTTCATACTTGGGTTTTTTAAAAACTTTAAAAAGTAAATGCCGACATCTCATGAATATTCAAAGTTCCAACTCTTAACTTAATGGTTCATTTTTTATACACATAAAGATGTCAGTATATTTCTTGATTAAAGGACAAGTATATTGAATAATTCTCGGATTTGATTAAACTTTTGATTTGCCATTATTTTGAGGTTACTTGAATGGCCTTCCCTATTAGTGGTAATAACACGACTTTTTCAGGCATTACAATTCTATTAGCAGCTTGCCAGAAATGATTAACAGCCCTCTGTCTTATTAGCGGCTCTCAACTTTGTTTTGGGCTACTTATAAGACCGTGGGCTGTTAATCATTTCTGTTGGGTCGCGAATGAACTGTAATGCCCTCGGAAATCATGTTATTGTTATATTAACACAATTAAGGGAACTATGCAGCATTTTCATAAACTTTCAGCTGTGCTGAGTCCTTATTCGTAATGATACAGTAGAACACTGTTAATTGAATAGCCACTTTGCCAATGAAAATTATTCAATTAACAGGAGAATTAAATTACCAGGGATTGTGTCACTTTCCTGTGTTCTAGAGATAAACTTAGCATTTATTCTATTATATCTTCTTTGACAGAGCTCAATGAACTCTGTCAAACAAGATATAAGAGATTAAATGCATGTTTTGGATGTACTGAGGCAGGTTACAAGATTTTTTATTCAATTAACAGGAGTTTACTCTATAACCTATATTCATTTAACAGGTCAAATTTGTACTGGAGGTATGGTAAATGGTTTTATGTTGGGAAATTATATTCAATTAAAAGGGCTATTCAGTTAAGATATATTCAGTGAAGTGGGGGCTCCACTGTAATGTCATCAAAGATTCAGTCAAACCCTTGACTGAGAAATATTTCTTGTGTTGATTCAAAGACAATGAAGTTGTGGTATTTTTTACGTTAAATCATCTGGAATTGTTCAGTTGATCGGAAAAGCAAATCCTACTGAAATATTCAAGATGGTTTAATCTAAATATGGGTGATAGACTATTTAGTGCTAGACTGGTTCCAGACCACCACAGTCGCTGTCAAACACGATATAATAGATTAAATGCCTGTATTGAGGCACAATATGTCTATACATGTTCATTGGATGTCAGAGAAATTCTCTGACAGATCACACAAATTTTTATTCATTTAACCCTTTGAATTCTAGTGCTATCTTCCTTGCCAGTTCAATGGCAGCAATTAAAAGAGTCACTATTCATTATTTAGAGTAGACCAATCAATATTTTCGACGTGCAGCCTAGAGGCTGCACGCTGAAAATATTGATTGGTCTACAGCACACATTTACTGAACAGCCATCCTATTTAATGACGTATCATGTTCCTGGCAGAAAAATGTCTGCTAGGCTTCAAAGGGTTAAGAAGAGTTTACTGTATAAACTAGATGCAATTAACAGGTGATATTTGTACAGAAGGTATTGTAAATAGTTTTGGGTTTGTAAGTTACATACAATTAACAGGGTTTTTCAGTTAAAAGAATCCAGTTAACCATTTACCTAACATTAAAAGCAGACAACACTTGCAAACCAAATTCTTGAATAACTAATTTTTTTCATTTTTTATCACAAAAACATAGGTTATGACCCCTCATTGGAATGAGCTCGACGAGCTTGTTCCAAAGAGGAGTCATAACCTATGTTTTTGAGACAAAAAATGAAAATATAATGATAATTAATTTGTGATATTTTAGAATAGTTTTGGCCGAATATCCGCCAGCTGCATGCAAAGAGTTAAAGTTTGTTGAAGCCATGTTTCTGCATCCACACACGGGATTTGTTTGGGAGCCAAAATGTCGCCTTTGGGCTCCCAAATTGGCAATTATTTTTGGGTGTTTTGTTAGGACTTGGTTAGTTACACTGCAACAAATGTTACTGCATCAAATGTATGTGCCATTCCTGATTTCAGGCTCCCCAAGGGGAGAGAACTTGGAAAATATATTTTTATAAAATTAATGCAATTAGTCATCCCACAGAAAGTGTTCTTTTTTTACCTTTTGACTCCAAAATGCAAAGGTTGTAATTTTTTTCATATTCTGATGTGACTTGGTTATGAACACTGTACCAAGTGTTAATGCATGTGACATGCCCTATTTTGGGCTCCCAAAAAGGGGATAACTTACACTAACTTGTATTTTTTGTGAAATGCATACTGGTTACAATTTGTTTCTCTTGCAAAACAGGTTGATTGAAATGATATTTTGCCAGTGATGTTATTTGTGTGCAAAGGATCAAGATCCATTATAAGGTTGGGACTCTTTTATTGCCATCCGACAAAATCAGTAGAGGGATATCGAAATGGTGTTCATCACTCTCTCTATTTGTCCATCTTTAGGTCGCAAAAGATTGTCTGCCTTAACTCTCCCGACATTTGTTATTAGATTTTTATGAAAATTGCTGTGAAGTATGAGTATGAAGTATTAACCTTTTACCTAATGAATTGTCAGCAACCCCCGTGTAACTAACAAGAATTTTTTTTTTTAAATTTCAACAAATCCCATATCATGTGACCCCCGATTGGAATGAGCTTGTTGAAGTCGTTCCAGTGAGGGGTCACATGATATGGTTTTGTGGAAATGTTTTGAAAAATTTGAAAAATCAATAATTAAAATAGTAAATTTTGATATCATGTAGTATTCAACCATTTATCAAAAATGGCCGCTGACCGATTACCGGTTATTTGAGCTCACAATTGGCCAATTTCGATATGCCAATTACGATTGTAATTGAGTGTTCTTGTGGCAATCACATACCAGTTGTGATTGTCAGTAGCATGCAAATTGGGTGGTACACGTGACTCTCACTCAGAGCCATGTGTACTGCCAAAGTGCGCACAACTGGTAATTTTACTACAACCTAATTCTATGAAGTTCAGCCTTTACATTTCCGGTATGAACTGGTGATTGCTGCAAGTACACTCAGTTGTAAGCGATACATGTCGTTTAACTTGTATATCCCGTAAAGGGGCATCTGGAGAGATTAGGAATACACGTTGTGGTTTTTTCTCAATTTTATGTTGAATGGTATCATTAACATCATTTTACATTAACAATTGAACAATTGCAGAAGATAATAAAATGTTTGTTTATGAAGCATTATAAAATGCTTGGCAACAATCGGTTGAACCGATGTTCCAGGGGCCGTTGTCATCCGATTGTCCACAATCGGCCGATTGTGGTGGCTAGTTCCGATCATTAGTTGAACACTATTAAAGTGTGCATTGGGTCAAGGGTTATTGTGCATGTGGAAGGGAATTTTGGATTCCATGACTTGTACTCTTTCTTTTTTTATGCCCTTGTCAAATGACGAAGGGCATTACTGTAGGTGTCACCTCTCTACATGTTTATCCATTCATTCATGTACATTCAGCTTTGTGGTTTTTGGATGATAAATTGAGTATGCATTCACACAGTATTTTAACCCTTAAGGGCCTATTTCTGAGTTTACGACCTCAGAACAGGTGCCCTCAACATGCCATCACGAGGAAATCCTGCTAAAAGTACACAAATTACCCAGGCAGTGGTTTCTAGTCAAGTCTTGACTGCACTAATAGACAGCCAAGACTTGACTAGAAATCACTGCTAAGCCACTGGATGTGTACAGGCTGTGGTCAGGTGTGAATTCAAAACAATTGTCCAGGCCCTTAAGGGTTAAAACTTTCACATATTGTAGAATGACAAAATACGGATCAAGTCCTCATTTGTCCATAATGGCATTCTGTTGTGGAGTTATTCCTCTTGAGTTAGTGATGTTTTATGGTTTCCAAACAGTAAGTTGAATTTACCTTCACTGATTTTTTTTTTTTTTTTTTTTTTTTTTTTTAACTATTTTCAGTGACACAATACAGCTCTCAAGTTTGCATTCAGATTCTCATTTTATATTCTGGAGTTATTCCCCTTAATGATGAAAAACGGTATATTTTGCCGTTTCTGTAACTCAACAATCATTCAAATAATGTTGCCACACCCATAGGAGGCACCAAAAGGGGCCTAACTCTGTTTACATCCATAAAATGTAAAAAAGTTTTTAAATCTTCTCCAGAACCACGAATCAAAATCTTTTTATATTTGCTATACAACATCTGTAGTGAATATGATGTTTCTTTACATCAAGTCCGTGGGTTCATATTTGGGTTGGGTAGGTTTCCCATAGGAGCCTAAATTTTAACTTAGTGCAATATGAGGAATGTTTGTTGTTGAAATGAAATATTCCGATTCACCTGTCAGAATCTTTTGGTATTTGGTGTACAGCATCCTTGTGGGAGCGGAGTGGACAGATTCAAGATTCAAGTTTAATCAAATCAAGAGCCTGGGTTCCCATTTAGGATTACACAGAGCAGATTTTTAGTTTTTTTTGTCGGGGTGGGGGTGGGGGGGGGGGGGAGGGCACACCAAAAGCGTTTGGAATTTAACAGAGAACCCTTAATTTAGTCAGATGTAGATGTGGGTGGATAAGATTAACATTAGTCCAAATGGGGGCCTTTGGGGGAGGGGGATTGGGCAAATATTTCTTTTTTTTTTCAAAATTATTTTGGGGGATTTTGAATATTTTTATGCAAAACTTTTTTGGTTTCACCCAGTTGACCTCATGGGGAGTGGTGGGGGTCATTGAGTTTACTTTTTGCTTTAAATTGAGTTTTTAAGGCTTTTTGAGTGTTTTTATGTGAACGCAATCAAAATTCACTCAACTGAACCAACCTCCCCATGGTATGTTATACTTATCTTCTGCTTTCTTGTATGGTAATCAATTGTCAACAGCAGCCACTGCTTTCATTTTGTCTTCCTTGTATTTTTTTTTATAGTTCTGCCCAAATTTGGTTTTTCAGCATGTACTTTTAACTTCGGGCAATATGGGAAATAAGCTTTAAAACTCTTCTTCTTCAGAACCCCCTGGATTACATACGTCCATCTGTGCGTGCATCTGTCTGTGTGTGAGTCCGTCCCAGAATATTCATAACTTTCATAACTTAAGTAAATTATTATACCTCCACTTTCAAAGAACATGGGGGGGGGGGGGGGGGGGGGTGTATACTGGAGTACATGCGTCCGTCTATGCGTCCGTGTGTCCATCCACATTTTTTTTTCAAATAAAGAGCCTGGGTTAATGTATGGGCTCCCCAAATTTTTACTTAATGTAATACGGCTAATAATCTTTAAAAAAATCTCCTCCTTCAAATTTATTTATTTATTGGTGTTTAAGGTCACATATTTATGCACAATGGCTAATCATGACCGTGACAGTTTTACGGGTGGAGGAAGCCGGAGTACCCGGAGAGAACCACCGAGCAACGACGAGCAGCTGCCAGCTCCCCAACATCTTAACTCCGCACTGCAGCACAGGCAGGGTTAGATTGGTTGAAGACATGCGCACCATCGACGTGCAGTACGCCTTAGCACACGGCGTCATCGTGCCCCCACGCGGGCAATGGGGATGAAGTGTCTTGCCCAAGGACACAACGCGGTTGCCGCAGGTGGGATTCGAACCGAGGACCTCTCGGCTTGCAGGCTGCACCTCTACCTACTGAGCCACCGCGCTCCCCCTCCTTCAAATTCACCAATCAGAATCTATTAATATTTGGTATTATACAGCATCCTGAAGTGGTGGGGGAAGGGGCCAGATTTAAGTTTATTCAAGTTAAGAGCCTTGGTAGCCTTGAAACTTGGGGCAAGGTGAAAGTGTGAAGAGTAGATGTGCATGTGGGAAGAACAGAGGAACATTTAGAGTGGAATTCTCTTGAGTTTTTCCTAAAACCTATTCAGCTGTTACTGTTTGACTACTAAACATACGGTACATTATTACATACATGTTAAAAATACTAATAACAGAGGTGGTGCATGGCAATTCGATAGTACTTATTAATTATTTTAATTTTTCAGATTAGTTTACATGTTTATATACAATATATTTAACTTCGTCAAATTGCCGTCATGCTCGGAAGTTTACTTCCTTCTAAGCGGCTTTCATTTTTGACTAATACTTATTCCGTTACGTTAAGTGCCGTTCCAATGTGTATCGTGTCAGTGGTGGAGGTCATATATATGCTGCAATAGTGGGTGGGGACAAGACATTTACACACCCTGGAAGGATCGGGCGGGGGGGGGGGGGGGGGGGGGGAGGTTATTACTACGCAAGGAGGGTATAAAAAATTATATTTTCCATCAGCGGTATTGATGTCTGATTAACGCGGGTTGGGTACTGGGGCGGAGATATGGAGGCGCACTTTTAAATGATTGAATGATTCAGGCCAAGGAGTGGTTGGATGTGTGAATACGGTATACGAACTTACTTGCCTCTGCCTCTGTTACCAGGGCGAGGTTTTAGAAATAGTGTCTAACTCATATTTGCTTTTTACGTAATAACGCGGAATATATCTTTACTTGTTGCCACCCAAGGAAGATATTATACGGTATTTTTTTCATAATTTACACTTGAATACAGAAAGCAAAGTGAAGCGCGGAACATATCTTTACTTATTGCCACCCAAGGAAGATATGATACGGTTATTTTGCGCGTAATAGACTCGGATACAGGGAACAACATGAAACGGGGAACATATCTTTACCACCCAAGGGAGATATGATATGGTGGTTTTACAAGCAATACACTTGAATATGGAAAACAACGCGTTTTAACAATTCGGGTAAAGGAATGGTTGAATGTGTGAATACTGCATGCGAACTCGCTTCTGCGTCTGTTACCAGGGCGAGGTTGAGATAAATGAATGAATGCTTCTAATTCTAAGGCTGAGAACAAAAAATGCACGCAATAACGCGGAATATATCTCCACTCGTTACCACCTTAGGAAGATACGATACGGCCTTGTTTGTCCATAATTTACAATTAAAAACAGTGAACTGCGGAACATATCTTTACTTTTACTTGTTGCCAGCCAAGGAAGACATGTTACAGCGATTTTATAGACGGGTTCGTGATTAGGAGCTAGGCAGCCACTTGCCAAATAATAAATCGATCTGTAAGACGTACGCGTATCACGATCAATTTATAATTCCCATTCAACAATTAGGATCAGCGTGACGCTAAATTTTACGTTCCCATGACGGCAATTTGACGAAGTTATATAAAATATTTGATGAAGTGTACAATATATTTATATACATTATTTATTTTTTATTTACACATGGGATTACTGTTTATAAATGAGGGTTCATTTTGCAATAAAAATTTATGACACTGAAATAAAAAAAAAAGTGAAATAAATTATAAAATATTTTGAGTTTTTTTTCTTCAGTATTTGTTCCATTTCTATTGCAACTGGACATTTATATTTAAAAACTCACAAACCTGTTATGAGAGGGACCACCTGTCTTGTGAGACTACTATACACCTGGAACTTAAGTAAGCACCCCCTGAAATGATTCATGACAGTCAAGTTGCTGTTACTGATTATTATGTTTTAATGATTGCTAATACATTTCATCTACTGAAACATGATGCTTCTGGTTGATAGCATACCCCAAAGTCATTCCATTGTCCATGTGAAGCATGCTTCCCACGACTGTCACAAAAAGCTCTATCATCCACATGCAATATCTGGTTATAAAACAAGAAAATTTGTCACTTCTTTTATCAATAAATGTTGACATGGCAAGGAAGAGACTGTCAGAGGTACTAAGATGACAAATCGCTGGCATGCATGCAACAGGCATGTCATTCAAAGCTGTTGGAATGCAACTTGGCTATAATCATTCTGACTTGTCCGAAAACATCAACAAACAAACGATGTTAAGAACTGGCAAGGCCTGGACAACCTCAAAAGACCTCTCCTCAGGAAGATCAGAGTCTGGCACGCCTTATAAGGCATAAACCCTTTGCTTCAAGTGGGGTTTTGAAATGCCTTTGGCTCCCCAATGGGAGTTTTTGCAACAGAACTGTCCGAAACCATCTCAAAGCTCTGGGTATGAGGTCTGGAAGGGTCATCAAGCATCCAGCTCTGTCCGATCAGCATCAAAGATGACGTTTGGAGTGGTGTCTCAGGACATGGAGGAGAGTCCATTGGTCAGAAGAGAGTAGGTTCCTGCTTCACGTCACAGATGGTCGCATGAGGGTGTGGAGGCATAGAAATACTGCTTACGTGCTCAGGAACATCAGACCTTCTGTTCTTTATGGTGGAGGATCAGTAATGATCTGGGAATGCCGCTCCCATGATTGGAAACTTGATATGGTGACTACGTGGGAATCTCAATGGTCATCAGTACATCCGGGACATTCTCAGTCCGGTTGTCGTGCCTCATTTTGACAACCACTTGTTTTACTACTCTCCCTGTATTCATGGATGACAATGCAAGGCCACATCGTTCCCATGCTGTGAGAGCTTTCCTTCAGAACAACGCAATTGCAACACTACCTTGGCCTACAAGGAGCCCGATTTGAATCCCTCCGAACACATCCAAGACTTTCTTGGATGTCTTGTGCAAGCAAGAGATCTGCCTTACAGAATTTGGCCTCTTTGGAAGCTGCATTGCATGAGGAGTGGCAGCAGTTGTCTCTGGACCATGTCAGAAGTCTCACTGGTAGCATTAGGAGGAGGGTTCAGGCTGTCATCCGGGCACATGGTGGATACACTCACTACTGACGTCAGACACTGCTATTGTGTTGAGATCACAAGTTACATTTTTTGTCAGTAATTACCGCCATTGTTTCATCACAGATATGTGTAATTAGCGCCATTAAAATACTGCATATTTTCATCATTGTGTTGGCTTTCTTATGTCAACAGACCATTCTTTCCGCAAACAATCACTTTTGGCCATGTGAAACAGCATGAAAGTAATGACAGTTTCTATTAACACAGTGCGAAAAAAAAACAGGGGGTGCTTAATTAAGTTCCAGGTGTATGTATTATGCAGCAGAAAGGAAGGGTGGGGTCTTTCAAGTCAAGTTCCACTGTACCTAATTGAATTTCTCTTGAAATGAATCCTGTTTTTACCCAAACAGAACCTCAAATGGCTCAAGATGTTTCATGTGCATGACCGCAGCACTAGGGCATACTAGGATAATTTCCATCCCATGCATTTTGAGCCACATATACTGTTGTCACCTAACATAATGATTCATTGTGTTTTAATCATCACTGACTAGAAAAGTAGTCATCAGTTGCCCAAGTTTATCAATAGATTTTGGCTTAGTGTCCACTTCTAACTAGTCACTAACCCTTTCATCCCTAATGGTACCTTCCATGTCAGTTCAATAACATCAATTGGAAGAGTCCATATTTGTTATTTCTGGTAGACCAATTATTATTTTCAATGTGTGGGAGCGCGGTGGCTCAGTGGTAGACTGTGGGACTTCCATGCTAGAGGTCCTGAGTTTGATCCCTGTCTGGGACGACCCGCATTGTGTCCATGGGCAAAGCACTTTATCCCGGTTGCCTACATGGGGGCATGATGATGCCGTGTACTAAGGCATACTGCACGTCGATGGTGCACATGTCTTCAATCGCTATAAGCATGCTTGAGCAGATCTTGAACAGAGTTAGAATGTTGAGGAGCTGACAGTTGCTGCTCGGTGGTTCTCTCCGGCTTCCTCCACTCGAAGAACTGTCTCGGGTCATGATTAGCCATTGTGCCTAAGTATGTGACCTTAAACACCAATAAATAAATAATAAATATTTCCAATGTGCAGCCTAATAATTATTGGTCTACCATACACATTCACTAAGCAGCCACCCACTTTATGTCTGGCAGATCGTATAACAGCTCTGGGCCAGAAAAGTGGGCTTTCAGGTTTAAAGGATTAAGGTTTAAGTAAGATTTCTTATCTTTTGCAAACATGCTCATTATGTTGTAGTTTGATTATTCTATTTTATGACACAAACACAAAAATGCATCAATATAGCTATATATGCTATCCCAACAATCAAAAATATGCTGGATATTGAAATGGGGTTCATCAGTCCATCTGTCTGCCCATCCATCCATCACAAACTTTGTCCGCTTAACTCCTCCTACAGTTTTCAGTGGATTTTTATGAAATTTGGTCTGAAGTATCAGTATCAAGTGTAGATGTGCTTGTGGGCAGGAATTTTCGATGCGACAAATTTTGCATGGTTACGGCCTTGGAAATAACAAAATTTCCATCACAAAAGATTGTCCGCTTAACTCCTCCTATATTTTTTATTGGATTTTTTTACAAAACTTGGTCTGAAGTATCAGTATCAAGTGTAGATGTGCATGTGGTTGGGAATTTTCGATGCAATAAATTTTGCATGGTTATGATGGCCCTTGGAAATAGAAAAATTTCCATCACAAAGACTTGTCCACTTAACTGATTTTTGCGATTAGATTTTTATAAAACTTGGTCTGAAGTATCAGTATCAAGTGTAGATGTGGTCAGGAATTTTTGATGCGACAAATTTTACATGGTTATAGCCCTTGGAAATAGCAAAATTTCCATCACAAAGGCCTGTCCACTTAACTGATTTTTATTATTGGATTTTTACAAAACTTGGTCTGAAGTATCAGTATCAAGTGTAGATGTGCATGTGGTCAGGAATTTTCAATGCAACAAATTTTGCATGGTTTCAGCCCTTGGAAATAACCAAATTTCCATCACAAAGGCTTGTCCGCTTAACTCCTCCTAGATTTTTTACTGGATTTTTACGAAACTTGGTCTGAAGTATCAGTATCAAGTGTAGATGTGCATGTGGTCAGGAATTTTTGATGCGACAAAATTTGCATGGTTACAGCCCTTGGAAATAGCAAAATTTCCATCACAAAGGCTTGCCCGCTTAACAGATTTTTAAAATTGGATTTTTACGAAACTTGGTCTGAAGTATTAGTATAAAGTGCAGATGTGCATGTGGTCAGAAATTTTTGATGCAACAAATTTTGCATGGTTACAGCCCTTGGCAATAGCAAAATTTCCATCACAAAGGCTTGTCCACTTAACTCCTCCTACATTGTTTATTGGATTTTTACGAAACTTTGGTCTGAAGTATCAGTATCAAGTGTAGATGTGCCTGTGGTCAGGAATTTTTGATGCAACAAATTTTACGAGGTTACGGACCTTGGTAATACCAAACTTTCCGTCACAAATGCTTGTCCACTTAACTCCTCTTATATTTTTCATTGCATTTTTATGAAGCTGATGTGAACATGTGCATATGAAAAGGAAGTTTTGATTCAAATAATTTTTCCAGAGTTATAGCCCTTGTCGACTTTGAATTTACCAAAATTGCAGGTATTTGGAAGATATCTTCAGTTGCGATTAAAGAAATTAAATGATTTATACCCCGCTGTCGAAGTTGGAGGGGATATTGAAATGGTGTTCATCTGTCCATCCTCCATTGGTCCATCCATCTGTCACAAACTTTGTCCGTTTAACTCCTCCTACAGTTTTCAGTGGATTTTTACGAAACTTGGTCTGAAGTATCAGTATCAAGTGTAGATATGCATGTGGTCAGATATTTTCAATGCAACAAATTTTGTGTGCTTATGGCCCTTGGAAATAGCAAAATTTCCATCACAAAGGCTTGTCCACTTAACTCCTACATTTTTTATTGGATTTTTATGAAACTTGGTCTGAAGTATCAGTATCAGTATCAAATGTAGATGTGCATGTGGTCAGGAATTTTCGATGCGGCAAATTTTGCGTGGTTATGGTGCTTGGTAATAGCAAAAGTTCCATCACAAATGCTTGTCCGCTTAACGCCACCTTCATTTTTCATTGGATTTTAACAAAACTTGGTGTGCAGTATGAGTATGATGTGTACATGTGCATATGGAAAGGAAATTTTGTTTCAGATAATTTTACAGTTATAGCCCTTGTCGACTTTGAATTTACCAAAATTGCAGGTTTTGGGAAAAAATCTTTAGTTGCGATTAAAGAAATGAAATAATATTTGGTGAGTGACATTATTGGGTATGAGTACATGTCCAGGTCGATAATGAGAGTATTCCTATCATAACATATAGAAGTCGGCGGGGGTATTAATGTCATTGGACTGTCTTGTTTGTATCTTTTTTTTATCAACAAAACTTCCAAACACATGCATAAAATAAATCTCTAAAATACTTCAAATAGCATTCTTTTTAAAGTAAGTTTCCCCAATATTTAATGAGAAAACAATTTTTCGTCTTGTTGGGATCGTCTTGTTGGGATATTTTACTCATTCGTCTTGTTGGGTTATCACCAATTTTACTTCCTTTCCTCTGGCAGATCGATTTGAAATTTGACAGTTGTATTTTTTTCAAATTTTTCTTATGATCACAAGTGGAAAGCAAAGTTTGATTTTCACATTCCTCGTGCCAGTATTCCAGTTATTGTTCTTGACAGTGCAAGACATTTATTTTTTGGGTTTCCATGTGGTAACTTTTGGTGCCTTGAAATTTCAGGGTTTTTTTTTATTATCATTACAAAAGGAAAACCAGGATAGATTTTCAGCTTTTTAGTCGAGTTTTCAAAACAAATTCGACTATTGGTATGGCGAGGGTCGGTCGCCGTGTGGGCGGTCCTTTTTGCTTATAACTTAGTTGTTTATGGATGGATGTTGATAATATTTGGTATGTGACTTGATATGTTCAACACCTGATGACGCGAAATAGAGCATGTCCATGCTTTTTCACAAGAGTTGTGGCCCTTTGTTAAAATCGACTAATTTTGAGCTTGATTGCACAATAACTTCAACAAACGTCAATCGATTTTACTGATATTTTGGCACATGGTTTTAAGGAACAATTTCTTGATCTAGTTTGAAAATGGGCTCGATCTGATGTACGGTTTTCACAAGAGTTATGGCCCTTTGTTAAAATTGACTAATTTTGAGCTTGATAGCACAATATCTTCAACAAACATCAACCGATTTGACTGATATTTGGCACATGGGTTTTAAGGCGCAATGTCTTATTCGAGTTCGAAAATGGTTTCGGTCCGATGTATGGTTGTCACAAGAGTTATTGCCATTTGTTAAAATCGACTAATTTTGAGCGTGGTAGCGCAATAACTTCAACAAACATCAAACGATTTGATTGATATTTGGCACATGGCTTTCAAGGAACAATGTCTTGATCGAGTTCGAAAACGAATCCGGTCCAATGTACTGCAGCAGAATTATGTGGCTGACTTGGTTATTTTTTGCAAATTTTGTGCTTGATAGAACAATAACTTAAACAAACATCAACTGATTCCATTCATTTTTAGCTCACCTGACTGAAAGTCAGGGTGAGCTTTTCTTATCACTTTTCGTCCGTCGTCCTGCGTGAAGGGGGTGTTTGAGCCTCTTTCTCCTAAACCACTGGCCACATTTTAATTAAATTTCATGTAAGTAGTGGTTATATAGGGGTATTTTGATTTTTATGCAAATTAGGTTTCGGCTCATATTGAGCAGAGGGGTGTGGAAAAAATGGCCAAATTTTTTGAAAATCTTGTAATGAACCACCAGTAGCACAGACTTGATATATGGTATACAGAGTCCTTTTGATGTTTAGAATCAAGTTTGTTCAAGAGAAGTTTGTCGGGCATTATTTGCCTTCGTTATGGGAGGGGCAAAAATTTTGGCCACGCCTAAAATTTCTATTTTCAGAACCGTGAGGTCGATTTGAACCAAATTTGATATGAGATGATAATGGGTCATAAGTAGTTGATTGATGCAAAAAAAAAAATTTCTCATTGCCCCTTGGGAACCTCGGGAGCTAAAAATAGGAAAAACCTTAAAACTGCCATATCTCCAAAACTACATGGCACAGAGAATTCTTATTTTGTATAAAGCTTACTTTTATCCAGTAGAATAGAATGGTTAAAAAAAATCCCTATCTGTTTGATCACAAGGTACTTTTTTCAGGACTTTTGAAAAAGTGCTGAATCAGCACTTTTTAACACGGTAGGCAATGGGAAAAACATTATAAAAATCTTCTTCTCCAGATCCAGCAGGCAGAATCTTTTGATATTTGGTATGCAACATTGTAGGGTGGATCTGATTCAAGTTTGTTCAAATCGGCCCCCTGGGTTCATATTTGGGCTCAGTATAGGAGCCCGATTTCGAACTTAGTGCATTTCATGCAAATTTCTTAAAAAATCTTCTTCTCCAGATCCAGCAGGCAGAATCTTTTGATATTTGGTATGCAACATTGTGGGGTGGATCTCATTAAAGTTTGTTCAAATCGGCTCCCTAGATTCATATTTGGGCTCACTGTAGAAGCTCGAATTCGAACTTAGTGCATTTCAGGCAAATTTCTTAAAAAAATCTTCTTCTCCAGATCCAGCAGGCAGAATCTTTTGATATTTGGTATGTAACATTGTGGGGTGGATCTGATTCAAGTTTGTTCAAATCAGCCCCCTGGATTCATATTTGGGGTCACTATAGAAGCCCGAATTCGAACTTAGTGCATTTCAGGCAAATTTCTTAAAAAATCTTCTTCTCCAGATCCAGCAGGCAGAATCTTTCGAAATTTGGTATGCAACATTGTCAGGTGGATCTGATTCAAGTTTGTTCAAATCGGACCCCTGGGTTTATATTTGGGCTCAGTATAGGAGCCCAAATTAGAACTTAGTGCATTTCAGGCAAATTTCTTTGAAAATCTTCTTCTCAAGATCCAGCAAGCAGAATCTTTTGATATTGGGTATGCACCATGCTTAGGGGGGTGAGATTCAAGTTTGTTCAAGCCAAGTCCCTGGGTTCATATTTGGTGGTAGCCCGAATTAAAACTTAGTTCAAAATGAGGAATTTTCTTTAAAAATCTTCTTCTTCAGATCCAGCAGTCGGAATGTTTTGATATTTGGTGTGCAGCATCCTTAGGGGGTTGAGATTCAAGTTTGTTAAAGCCAAGTCCCTGGGTTCATATATGGGCTCCCTGTGGGAGTCCGAATTATAACTTAGTTCAATATGAGAATATTCTTTAAAAATCTTCTCTTTTTTTTTTTTTTTTTTTTTTTTTTAGATCCACTGGTCGGGGGCGCGGTGGCTGAGTTGGTAGAGGTGCAGGCTGCAAGCCGAGAGGTCCTCGGTTCGAATCCCACCCGCGGCAACCGCGTTGTGTCCTTGGGCAAGACACTTCACCCCGATTGCCTACATGGGGGCACGATGACGCTGTGCATTGAGGCGTACTGCACGTCAATGGTGCGCATGTCTTCAACCAATCTAACCCTGCATGTGCTGCGGTGCAGAGTTCAGAGTTACGATGTTGGAGAGCTGACAGCTGCTCGTCGTTGCTCGGTGGTTCTCTCCGGGTACTCCGGCTTCCTCCACCCGTAAAACTGTCACGGTCACGATTAGCCATTGTGCATAAGTATGTGACCTTAAACACCAATAAATAATAATATGATCCACTGGTCAGAATCTTTGGATATTTGGTTTTAGTTTAGCTTTTCTTAGGAGGAGCAGATACAACTTGTTGAAATCAATTCTCTGGGTTGATATTTGGGCTACTATGTCAGGTGAGCACCCTCAGGCCCCCTGGGGCCTCTTGTTGTTATATGGTTTTCTTAGAAGATTATCTCAATCAAGTTCGAAAATGGGCTTGGTTGGATATATGGCAGCAGAATTATTGGGCTGACTTAGTCATTTTTTGCAAATTAGTTGTTTAGAAAAGGTACCTCTGATGCTTTTTAGTTCATAGCCACCGTTGCGTTAGCCACAAAAACTCGACCCCCGCATCGGCTATGCAAACCATTGTTTCCCATTAAATTGGTTGCTTGGCCCTTGATTGCACAAAATTTTGTTATTTTGGGGTTTTCCCCACAATGCCCTTGGGCCGGCATAATGATCCAAAATTTCATACTGTCACCTGGGGCCTAAAATTGTGCAAAACTGAAATATTCTGAGGGTTCTACACAGGAACATGCAGATGTGGCAACTGTGTGCCATGGACACATTCATTCTAGATATTGATGAAATCATTAATGCTCATAATTTCTTGGTGACCATGTGGGGCAAACAACACAACAAGGGTAGAGTACAGGGGACTGGAATCTTGTAATTCATGGGTGCCGAAGGGACCTGTGAAATGCAAGAAACACTCCCCCAGGGCCATCGATTCCTGTCTCCAGTACAATATTTGAGTTGTATTCTATATTTATAAGCATTAACATATGAGAACACAAGTTGGTATTGAATTTAAGCTTTGTTTTCCCCTTTTTGCAGGAGTTATGGACCTGTATTCTTACAAAATCAGACCCTTTGTTGTTTCTGTGCAATAACTTTAGTATGATTTGACCTACAGTTTTCAAACTTGTGTTGCTGCATCAGCACATGGGAATAGAGGTTGGTATCAAATTTCAGCTCCACCCACCCATTTTCTCTACAGAGTTATGGCCCTTTGTACAAAATTGGGCTGTTTGTTAGTTTCTGTGCAATAACTTTAGAATGATTTGACCTAGAGATTACAAATATGGTTTGTAGTATAAACATATGGGCATACATGTCGGAATTGAATTTCATCCCTGCCTACCCATTTCCCCTAGAGTTATGGCCCTTTGCTAGAGTTTTCAATTGATTGCAGCTTACATTAAGTCTAGAGAAAGTTTTTGTTAATCCATTTATTTTCAGCAGAAGAACCCCATTTATCTCAGTTACAAGTGAGATAATTTTCGGTATCCACTCAAAAGCACTAGATTTTCTTTTTATTATACGCTTTTTATAAGAATCTGATAATTCCACTTGTTTCATCCTTGAATTGATGCATGAAAGTAAACAGCGGAATGAATCATTGATGCGCTGAAGTGATTTGATTGACACTTGGAGCAGATAACGTATTGCAATCTGCTTTAGCTGGCAGGTTTCTAGTCCAAACATGACCTGAAAGTCTGTAATATAAGTTTTTGGTTTGGTACGTCCTTTGAAAGGACGTACCAAACCAAAAAACTTATATTTCAAACTTTCAGGCCATGTTTGGACTAGCGGGTTTCATGCATCAATTCAAGGTGAATGTGTGTTGAATTATTGCTGGAAATGATTGGTATCCACTCAAAAACACTTGATTTACTTTTCATTATACGTTTTTAGAACAAATTGATCATTTCCAGTGATAATTTGACTCGTATTCACCTTGAAGTGATGCTTTGAAAGCCCCCATTTTGCTTGATACTGTGAAACTGAAAATTTCTATATCTTCACAGTGGGGGATACGATTTCTATCCTTTCGCAATTCCTTCAATAATCTATCATTTAGTGTATAATAAATTAAAATATCTTTTAAAAAGGGTAGAAACTAGAAAACAAAATGGATGTGAATTGAGCATTTATTTATACTGGCCTCCTTCTAATATTATCACATCACAAAAATGTACAATTCAAACTGCTCACCGGGTGTATTATGCAATGTCAGGCATGGCTTGACACTGTTTTGTGTGAAAGCATTTCATTCACGTTATAATGTTATTCAGATGCATAATGCCCAATCAAATGAATTCTTGGATGACGTTCTTATATGCAATCCAGATCTATGCGTGGTATATATCAAATGCATTTCCCAATGTGTTGTATCACCAAAGGTTGATTACACATGGTAATCTTAGTGTAATGAGTCTTTTCTTACGAGAATATTTACTTTCTGCAATCCTCAAGGGACGGATCCTGTGTATTGAAAATGAGAGGTTCAGATAAGGTTCCATTACATAATCCTTCTTGACTTTCAATGCTTACAGTGATGTTATTGTGAATTGTTGTGCAATCACTCATTTAAAGATTTTGCCTTCCTATGTCTGTGAAAGGAAAGATTTTATGCCTGTGTGGAATACATATCGCAAACCATCCAGAATAAAAACCCAACCAAAAACGTTATCTGAATGTTGCTGAATCTCTGCTTCCAGTTGTCATAGTAGTAAATGAACAAGAACTCATAAATCTTGCCAGGTATTTATACTATTAGCTGGTGAGTCAGTACTATCATGTGTAAAACTATACTCATTTTATCAAATATAAGTTTTTTTAATTTGACTTATTAGTAAAGCCTTTGACCTGGGAATTATTCATGTCACAAGATTTGTCCTTTTATGTCAGCATCAGAGACTGTGACAATGTAATGTACACCCAAATTGACCCCATCTAGTCAGTTTTTTAGCTCACCTGACCCAAAGGGCCTTGTTTGCTATTGCCATCACTTGGCGTCTGTCGTCGTCCGCCTCCCGTAAACTTGCAACCACAGAGCCGATGTGAACCAAACTTGGGAGGAATGGTCTATGGGAGGTCCTCATTTTGTTCCCGTCGGTTGTAAAACATGGTCTCCAGAGCCATTCTTTGATTCTGGTTGGTGAATTTTCAAAAATCTTCTCTGAAACCACAAGCCCAAATGTTTTTAAACTTCACGTTTGATGACTGGGACACCCTCTACCAATGATTCTCATTTAATGTTGTCGTGTTGCAAACATGGCCGCAATTGCGGCTTAAAGTTACCATGGAAACCCTATGAGAAATCACATGTTCATCTTCTTCTCTGGTACTAATGAGCCAATTTGAACCACATTTGGTAGGAATGGTCTTTGAGAGGATGGAAAAACGTGGCCACCAAAGGCATTCTTGACTGGGATACCCATGCAAGAGGAACAACTTTGCTGTTATATGTTATGAAAATATAAACCCTTGGCTGGCAGGGTAGCTTGAATAGTACAGTACGTGGAGAGTGGATTGTAACTAAATCACCCATGGAGTGGAATAATCACCCAAAGTATCAGTTTCAAATTCTGAACAGATAGACAAAAAAAACGCAAGCAATGTTTCAGCCAATGGACCTCTGGGCTTAAACCCGGAGGTCCATTGGCTGGAACTTTGCTTGTAATTGTTTTGCTTTGCAACAGATTTGCAGTTATTGCTTGGGTGGAATTTCCACTCTGTGGGTGATTTAGTGTTAATACACTCTCTACATACTGTTGTACTATTGAAAAGTGGTGATTTGTTACAAAATTTGACAAGTTTGGCTTGTGTTTCCCCATCAGTTCTGAAAACAATTTGCATATCTGTTTGTATCAAAACTTGTTGATAATATTTGCTTTTGTAGGCTCTTTTTTAATGCTTAACCCAATGCCTCTCCTGGCTGCATGAAGATTGGTACTGTCAACAAAACACTCATTTTTCTGAGAATCTGGTATGGGTTGGTTCCAATTTTCTCCACTGAAAACTGGGAAAATGACAAAATATTGTGTTTAGCTTTATGTTGGGATGTAACCTAAATGAAATAACTTTGTTGCTGTATGTTACAATTACTCCAAGTCTCTTATTGGAAACAGTCAAGCTGTGATTGATGACAGGTGTTTGGAAAACTTAGAAGTGTTATTTATTTGTATACAGACCAGTATTCTCCAGTCAATTATTGCTTTTGATTTTATCATTTAAGATAGACATAATGACAGAATAAAATGTGCTTTGTGTAACCCTTCTCCTATCCTATCAAAGCTACTTGAAAGAGAGTACTGTCTGAAAAAGTGTAATTTTCAAAATATTCTTTTACCTTCCTGTACTGATTTTTATTGAAACGGAATTCAAATAAAATGTGTGCTGGCACTATTTTGCTAAACAGTATTTCTATGATACTGTTGATTTCTAACTTGACCCTGAACACGTTTTCAGAGTCGATATGGATTTCCAGCATTTATGGCAGGAATAATATGAAATGCAGTCTGTCTATCTGCCCTGTCACATCCATCTGTCTATGCCTGCCTGAAAACAAGTCCGCCCTGGCTTCAACTTTAACCATACACCATTCATGCCAAAATTAAAGAGTACAGTCGGAAGAGTTGTTAGATACAATTTTCTATCAGTTATGCACTTAGTATAGCCTTACAAACTCTATATGTAATATACTTCATTGGTGCCTAAAAAACCAGCAAAGTAGGTGAATCTCACAATTTCTAGAAATTGAAAAATGGTGGATTTTCAAAAATCTTTTCCTCTGAAACTACAATACCAAAAGTTTTGAAACTTCACATGCGTGATGACTGGGGCACCCTCTACCAACAATCCTCATTTAATGTTGATCAGGATGCAAACATGGCCGAAATTGCAGCCCTTAGTTACCATGGAAACTCTATGGGAAATCACATTTTCATCTTCTTCTCTGCATCTACTGAGCCGATGTGAACCAAACATGGCAGGAATGGTCTGTGGGAGATCCTGTACAAACAATCCTCATTTCATTCCCTTTGGATGAAAAAAATGGCCGCCAGAGGCATTCTTTGATTCTGATTGGTGGATTTTCAAAAATCTCTGAAACTACAAGACCAAAATTGTTTTGAAACTTCACATGACTGGAAGCCCCTCTACCAACGATCCTCATTTAATGTTGATCGGGTTGCAAACATGGCTGCAATTGCAACTTATAGTTACTATAGAAACCCTATGGAAAATCACATTTTCATCCTCTTCTCTGGCACTACTGAGCCAACGTGAACCAAACTTTGCAGGAATGATCTATGGGAGGTCCTCTACAAATGATCCTCATTTTGTTCCTGTCTGATGGAAAACATGGCCACAAGAGGCATTCTTTGATTCTGATTGGTGGATTTTGAAAAATCATCTCCTCTGAAACCACAAGGCCAATTATTTCGAAACTTCACATGCTTGATGACTGGGACACCCTCTACCAACGATCCTCATTTAATGTTGATTAGGTCGCAAACATGCCTGCAATTGCAGCTTATAGTTACTATAGAAACTCGATGGGAAATCACATTTTCATCTTCTTCTCTGAAACTACTGAGCCAACGTGAACCAACCTGGGCAGGAATGGTCTATGAGAGGTTCTCTGCAACTGTTCCCCATTTTGTTCCTGTTGGATGAAAAACATGGCTGTCAGAGGCATTCTTTGATTCTGATTGGTCAATTTTGAAAAATCTTCTCTGAAACTGCAAGGCCAAATGTTTTGAAACTTCGCATGATTGATGACTGGGACACCCTCTACCAATGATCGTCATATCATGTTGATCATGTTGCAAACATGGCCACGATTGCGGCTCATAGTGTTACCAAGGAACCCCTATGGGAAATCACATTTTTATATGTAGTTGTGTCGGGTGAGCGATTACAGGCTCTTTAGAGCCTCTAGTTTTATCTCCCTGAAAAAATTGGAGGGGTATATAGCTGTGGCACTGTCCTTGGTATCTTCTTATTAAAGGTCTGCTGGGGTGATTAAAACCAAACATGACAGTGGGTTGGGTATGATGAGAGGAAGAATCCTGTTCATTTTGGGGTCATTGTCCAAAAAATCAAGGTCACAGTAACCTTCAATTAACAAATTTTCTTGTTTCCACTAATTAGACTTGTTGGGTATGATGAGAGGAAGAACTCTATTTATTTTGGGGCTCATTGTCTCTAAGGTCAGGGTCACACTTACAAATTTTCAACTCTCTAATGAAAGTTCTACTGTGCCGATCGAAATCAAACTTAACATTTCGGTTGGGTATGATGAGAGAAAGAAACTTCTTTATTTGGGGTCATTGTGCCAAGTCAAGATCACAATGACTTCAACTTCCATTTTTTCCTGGTTTCCACTCACTAAAGTTCCAGTGGGCCAATAGAAACTAAAGTTGACATGTGAGTTTTGTATGATGAGAGAAGAACCCTATTTATTTTATTTTTTTTTTTTTTGGGGGGGGGTCATTATAGCATTAAAGGTCAAGGTCACAATGACCTATGACGTACAAATTTTCATAGTTTCAGCTCTCTAAAGTTCTGCTGTGCCAATCAAAATCAAACTTGACATGTGGGTAGCATTTAATGAGAGGAAGTACCCATTTTTTTTGGAGGGTGGGATGGAATCATTGTGCTAAAGTTAAAGGTCACAGTGACCTTTAATGTACAAATTTTCCTGGGATTAGTTACCTCTGGCTGCCAGCTCTAGTTTTTTCTGGGAGATGTTAGTTTACATTTAGACACTGAGTGTTCATTTTTACAATTAACACACAAATGGGCTAGATTGCAAGTTTTGTAGAGGCAACCAAATGTTGAGTTGAAGTGGTAAACATGTTAACCCTTCACCTGACAAAATGGCAGCATCCACCCGTGCAATTTACAAAATGAGCAGTTAAAAAAAAGCTTGTCAAGCTCATTCCAATGAAGGAAGTCACAAGATATGGTGTTGTTGAAATTTTTCTAAAGATTTGATAACAAATTAAAACAGGTGCACATCAGAGATGTAGTTGTTGAGTTGTGGCTACTTTCTTCATGCACTCTCTATTGAAAATCAGAAAAGTCATTGTGCTAAGCTCAAAGTTTGTAAATTGATGCTAATGAGTTCAAAATTCGTAAAAATGGACTAATTAAGGCCCATAACTTGGTAATGAGAAATTGGACCTAGCCAGTTTTCAAACTCGCTTGAGATATTATTGAAAAAGACCTGTATGGCAAATATCAGTCAAATCGGAGAATGTTTGTTCAAGTTATTGCACTAACAAGCTCAAAATTCGTAAAAAATATTTACCACTTAAGGCCCATAACTCTGTAATGAAAAATTGGGCCGGGCCAGTTTTGAACTCGCCTGAGATTTTATTGCAAAAGTCCTGTATGGCAAGTATTAGTCAAACTGGAGAATGTTTTTTAAAGTTATTGCGCTAACATTGCGAGGACACCCAGCTGCCCACCAAGATGCCCGCCCCGACGCAGACCAACTGTCACCAAACCATACGTCAAGGTTATTAACAGAACTCAACCAATAAAAAAATTTAATACTGTGTAAATTATGTAAAGGGTTAACCTCAGAAAAATGTTTTTTCGGGGAACTTTTGCCAGAGTCCAGCAAGATGTCAAGCCAATGAAAGAAGCACAAGTGTTACCTCAGCTGACAGATCTCATTGTTGGACCTGGAGATTTCAAAGCAAAAATCGTTCATCATTCTGTCTGTACGTTTTTATAGTTTAAGGTGCGGAATGTTTGGATGGTTTTTATGCTACTTTTATTGGAGTCATACAACAAAGAACTCCAAGCAAATAAATCAAATAAATAAAGCAGTGAGGCCATAAAAAAATAAATACCTCAATTATCATCAACCCCGCCCCACCCCATATTTAGTATCATTCACCCAAGAACCCCAGTAGTTGAATCGGTTTGGGTAAAAGTTCACTGCCTCCAATGTATCATTCTGGTTGTGTGGACAAAACTAATATCATTAATTACTATTTATTGGGTGTGTGGTGGCTCAGTGGTCACAGCATTGGATTTTAAACTGAAATGTTCACAGTTCGACACCCAGCAGGGGTAACTATGTTGTGTCCTTGGGCATGCCTGGAAATAAGCAGATGGTCACCTGCGGAATGAGGTTCCCAGAGGGTGAATTTGGTGATGCTACCCTTTGGGGATCTCATTCTGCAAATGACATATTGCTTATTTCCAGGTTTGTCCTTGGGGCAAGGCATTTAATCCCGATTGGCCATGCGGGGGGCATGTCTTCAACCAATGCTAACCTTCGTTGTGTGGTGTTAGTATGTTGGGGAGTCTGACATTACTTGCCACTACTCGGTGGTTCTCTCCGGGACTCCTCCACCTGTAAAACTGTCTGACACGAGGTGATCCTGGCTGTCGACAGTGTTGATAATCCCCCAGTAAATAAATAAATTATTGATGCAACTGCTGCATTAACCCTTAAAGGCCGGGAGAATGTCATATTTTGTTTCTACACTCTGCATCATGCTTTGCAGTTGCTTCTTTGCAAGTCTTGCCTGCCTATATAGGCACTCAAGTCTCGCCTAGAAACAACCACCAAGATACTTGGAAACTAACTTTTGAAATTTACACCCCCCCTCCCCTCTCCCAGCATAGATGGCATGTTGCCGAAAAAAAGGGATCAAAATAAGCCTTTCAAGGGTGAACACACGAAGCTAGTTTAATGCATACATAAATGCATACAGGGAAAGACTTTCGCAGCCTCCCTTTGATTCTCTGAAAATAAATAAAAATTATAATCTTCCCCCATACCCCAATTCAAAGAAATGAAAAAAAATTGATGTTAATCTTGGTATTTATGGCCTAATACATCCTTTTGAGCATACCAGGGTGAAAGAGCATAAGAAGAATATTACCAGAAGATTTTTTAAACCATTTCTTCATATGGGACTTTATTAATTTATTTATTTATTTATTTCATGAAAGCAGCATAGGTATGAATTCAAGTTGAACCAATCATTTGATTCCAGACCCTGTTTTACCAGGAAAGCAGAACTTGATTACCACAGTAAATAAGCACTGCTCCACTTTCCAGGTGCCCATGAAAAGATATTGCACTGAATTTAAATTTTGTTCCTATAAGAAGCCTAAATATGAACCCAGGGACTTCAACTGAATAAACTTGAATCTGGCCTCAAAAAGGAAGCTGTATACCAACTATCACAAGATTTTAACTGGTGGATGTGGAAAAGAAGATTTTAAAGAATATTTTACATACTACCCAAGGTTAAAATTCAGAAGCCCAAATATGAACTAGTGGACTTGATTTGAACAAAGTTGAATCTGATCTCCCCCACCACCCACTAAACATGCTGAATACAAATTATGAAAAGATTCTGACTGGTGGATCCAAAGAAGGTTTTTTTTTATTCCCCTGCATGGGAGGGGTATAGCAAAGACCTCCATCCAAACTTTGTTTATGGCATAACTTGAACAATAGTTAATGGATTTCAATTCTTTTTGGTATATGTCTCTATAGCAACAATGTCTATGTCAAGTTCTTTGACTACCGATATGTCTTGAAAATTATGGAAGTTATGGCCCTTTGTTACAAAGGGAGGGATATAGCGAAGACCTCTATCCATCCGTGCGTCCATTCATCCTAAAATTCCTAATATTGCACTAAGTTAAACTCATAGGGAGCCCAAATATGAACTCACAGGCCTGATTTGAGCACACTTAAACCTGACTCCCTAGTATACAAAATGTTTTATCACATAAGCACTGCCTCATAACCAAGTTCAGAACAGGAATATTATACACGGGTCATAAACCCACGAGATTTTTCACGTGAGTTTATTGACCGGCGAATCACCTTAATTGATATGCATCTTCCTACGCGTTGAATATTCATATTGCAACCCACACAAATCAGTTCAACTAATGAACATGAAATCCGGAGATCAATGGTTCAAGAGGCAGCCAATAGGCAAAAACAAACTTACCTCTATAATGAAGCGTATGGCAACGATTGGTGGACTTTCCACTCAAAAACGCCTCACAAATCACAGTGCTAGAAAACACTTGGTCCAAAAGTTGAGGGAATCAGAAATTCCAGCCCATTAGTTTACATAATGCAGATAACAGGGCATAAGAACATTGCTTCCATCAATAATTATAGCCACATAAATGAAAATCAGCACAAAAACATTTCCCGTATTTTAAGTAACACTTCCAATAAACTTAATAATCTCTCAAGTACGAACGAATGTCATGTTGAATCCGACTGTCGATCTCAGTCTTACTGTCACTGTCAGGCTCAGCTGCCATTGCCGACGACAATGCCTTCAACTTCAAGCTTAACCTCAGGATACAATTCCACAAATAACACATTTGTACATACTGTTGGTGCAAAACACACGGCCACTACAGGCGAAATGTTCACAATGTTTTCAGGGAATATTTATGGTGGTAATTTCAAAATCCATGTCCGTGAGAATAAAAGCCCGGCTAAACCTGAGGCGAAACGACAAAGGATAATTGTTTACACTGATTCAGACAGTGATTGAGACCGTGACGTAACTTTCCTTTGCTGGCTCCAGCACGCGACATTCCAAAGAAAAAGAAGCGTTTCTTTTTCGAATGTCTCTTATAAAGTCATCTGCATGGAGCTGTAATATTATCATCATTAAATATTGTTCATATTGTTATTACTAACTCATGAAAATCAGAAATGAATAACCTTTAGTCATTGACACCCGATGTACATAAACCTTACCGGGTCTATATTTCAACGAGAAAGTGGCTGGCCCTCAGTAACGTGATTGGGTTACGAGTGCATTCAAAGGAAGCCGAAACATTGTAGCAATGTGGGTTTGGGTTAAGGAGGCTCACCAAATTCTGTCAGAATGTAAACAAATTACGGTGATGTGATAAAAAGAATCTCAAACTCGTCCCCGATAAGTATGTAAAATATGAACCTCGTCCACTAAATTCGATTTGGGCCTCGCTAAAGCTCGGCCCGAATCGAATTTAGTGGACTCGGTTCATATTTTACATACTTATCGGGGACTCATGAGAGATTCTCTATATATGATTCTGACTGATGGACCTGAAGAAGATAAGTTAAAAATTATGAACACAGGGACTTGGTTTGAACAAATTGGAATCATTCCCCCCCCCCCCCCCCCCCCCCCGCCCCCCCCCACACAAAAAATAAAAAAACAAAACAAAGATTTCTACCAGATGTATCTGAAGATGATTTTCAAAAAATAATTTTTCTCATATTGCACAAAGTTAAAATTCAGGTAAAAAATAATTTTTCTCATATTGCACAAAGTTAAAATTCAGGTTCCCATAAGGAACCAAAATATGAACCCACAGACAAATTTGAATATGCAATCCATATAAGGATGATGTACACCAAATGTCAAAGGATTCTTAGTAAGCGTATATGAAGATTTTTATAATGATAGTACTCAAATTGCACTAAGCTGAAAATTTGGCTCACCTAGGAAACCCAAACATTTTCTCAGACTTGAACATATGTGAATCTGAGCCCGCTAAGGATGCTGAATATCAAATATGAAAACATTCTGACAAGTGGATCTGACCCCCATAAGGATGCTGTATACCAAATATGAGAGATTCTGACTCATGGATCTGAAGAAGAAGGTAACATTCAGGTTCCTATAAAGAGCCCAAATTTGAATCAAGGGACTTAATTTGGAAAAGGGGGCACGGTGGCATTGCAGTAACCGTTTCTCGTCAGATCACCGAAGTTAAGCAACATCGAGCCCGGTTAGTTCTCGGATGGGTAACCGTCTAAGTGATCGATTCGGACTCCCACGTTGTGTCCTTGGGCAAGGCACTTAACCCCGATTGTCCACATGGGGGAACGATGACGCTGTGTACAAAGGCGTACTGCACATCGATAGTGCGCATGTCTTCAACCAATCTAACCCTGCCTGTGCTGCAGTGTGGGGTTGCAGCTGCTAGTTGTTGCTCGGTGGTTCTCTCCAGGCACTCCGGCTTCCTCCACCAGTAAAACAGTCATGATTAGCCATTGTGCATACGTATGTGACCTTAAACACCAATAAATAAATAATTTGGAAAAATTTGAATTTGACCCCACAAGGATGTTAAATATCAAATATCAAAAAGATTCTGATTTGGGGACTGAAGAAGATTTTAAAGAATTTTGTTATATTGCACTAAGTTAAGCTTTGTGCTACCATAGGGAGCCCAACTAAGAACCCAGGTACTTGACTTGAGTTGCACAAACTTGAATTGAATGCTCCTAAGTGTGTTATATTATATCAAATATTGAATACCGTAATTCTGGTTGGAAGTTCTGGTGAAAATTGTTTTTTTTCATTTTTTAAAAGTGTTGACAGCATTTTTCTTCTTATAAATGTCACAAAATTTTATTGTTGTGTCTTTTATCAATTATCAAATCTTTGCCGTGTCTTATTGTAGCCTTATTTGACTCAGTTTGTCTACCCCAAACACAACACGTTTTTAGGCTAACAAAGGAATGTGAAATGTTATAAGTTCCAAAAACACTGATTACCAAAAATGGCCACTGGCCAATTACTGGTTATTTGAGCTCACAATCAGCCGATGCCTGATGCCGATTCCGATTGTAATACCATGCACTACTAGACATGTTGAGGCTCGCAAAAAACTACATTAAAGTCAATATATTTTACAGTGTTTACAGTCTGTACACTACTAGATAAGTCGAGACTTGAGAAGAACTACATTAAACTGAACATATTTTACAGCGTTTCCAGTCCATTCACTACTAGATAAGTCGAGACTCGAAAGAACTACATTAAATTGAACGTATTTCACAGTGTTAAACTCCATTAACTCAGGTCCAGTAAAATTACCAGTTGCGCACTCTTGGGCGGTAAACATGGCTCTCTGAGCCATGTTTACCACCCAAGTGCACGCAACTGGTAATTTTTACTGTGACCTGAGTCAATGGCATGCAAGCTTCACTTTTCTGGTATGAACTGGCGCTTGCCACAAGTATGCTCAATTGTAAGCTTTACATGTCGTTTAATTTGTATATCTTGTAAAGGGGCATCTAGAGAGATTAAGAATACACATTGTGGTTGTTTCTCAACTTGACTGAATGGTATCATTGACATCATTTTACATTTAGCAATTGAACAATTGCAAAAGATAATAAAATCTGGTTTATGAATCTTCACAAAATGCTTGGCAACAATCGGTTGAACCGATGTTCCAGGAGCTGTAGCCATTGTCATCCGATTGACCACAATCGACCTATTGTGGTGGCCGGTTCCGATCATCGGTTGAACACAAAACACCAGAACATGACAGAAGCCAAGTGCTTAAGAAGTGGACTTCCATGCTTGTGCAAGCTAGTGAAACATTCCATTTCAATGGATAAGTCCAATATCTGATAGTTAGAATGGGCATACCTGTTCACGTTATTGACAAAGGTGAAATTAATTAGTATTCCGATATATCCAGGTGTTATTTTCCAAATCATGGGCGCACAACATACAACAAGCCTGGATTGTTTTTAAAATGAAGGTCTGAAGCCGCATACCAAATTTCAAAGCATGGTGACTGGTGGTTTAAGAAAAGATTTTTGAAGAATTTCATATTTTTAGAGCACTGCACCAAGCCCAATGGGCTAAGCTACTTCTACTACTGAACAACTTGGAAGGCTATCCCCAAAGATAATTTAAGGCAAGTTTGGTTGGGGTTGATTCAGTGGTTTTGAAGAAAATGGCTGATTTGCAAAAGTTAATTGGTGATGGCAACAGCTCACCCTTTCAGTCAGGTGAGCTAAAAAGGAGTCCATTTGACAGTGGCTGGTGGTTGTGTAAGACTTATCCCAGTCTGCAAAACAATAGGGACTTTAAAATGGGCTGTTAGTCCATGTATCCATTACTTGAGAAAACTGTCATTCCTGCAATTATTCACTGATTCCTTTGAAGCTTGATATGTTCACATACATTAGGTTCTTGATGAAGTTCAATTTTCACCATTATCCAAGCATAATTACTAAAAGTTATGCCCCTTGTTAGTTAAATTTATTGTTATTTCACTTCATTTTTTTTTAACTCTGTGATTCCTTCCATTTTCAAACAATTTTTTAGCTCACCGAAGGGAGCTTAACTTATCACTTACCGTCCGTCGTCGTCGGTCATGAACTTTACATTATCGCCTTCTCCTCCCAAACTACTGAACCAAATTTGGTGTGCATATTCCTTATCATATGTCAATTCACGCTTGTACAAATAAACTTTCAGCATCCACAGGGGGCCCTACAAGGGGCATTACTCTGATAGCACCCATAATTTTTTTTTTTAAATTAAAAAAATCTTCTCCAGAACAATCATTTAGAATCTTTTGATACTTGGAAAATAACATCTCTGTTGGGGTCAGATTCAAGTTTGTTCAAATCGAGTCCCTGGGTTAATAATTGAGCTCCCTGTAGGAGCCCAAATTTTAACTTAGTGAAATATGAGGAAATTTCTTTAAAAATCTTCTTCAGATCCACCAGTCAGAATGCTTTCATATTTGGTATACAACATCTATAGGGGAGGTCAGATTCAAGTTTGTACAAATCGGGTCCCTGAGTGAGTATTTGGGCTCTTTATTGGAGCCCAAAGTTTAACTTCGTGCAATTTGAGGAAATTTCTTAAAAATCTTCTTCTTCAGATCCACCAATCAGAATCCTTTCATATTTGGAATACAACATCTATAGGGGGGTCAGATTCAAGTTTGTACAAATCGGGTCCCTGAGTTAGTATTTGGGCTCTCTATAGAAGCCCAAAGTTTAACTTCGTACAATTTGAGTAAATTTCTTTAAAAATCTTCTTCTTCAGCTCCAACAGTCAGAATCCTTTCATGTTTAGTATACAACATCTATAGGGGGGGGGGGGGGGGGGGGGGGGGAGTCAGAATCAAGTTTGTTCAAATCTTTGAGCCCAAAGTTTAACTTAATGCAATGTGAGAACATTTCTTTAAAAACCTCCTTGTTCAGATCCACCAGTCAAAATTCTTTCATATTTGTAACATCTCAAGAGGGATCAGATTCAAGTTCGTTCAATTTGAGTCCCTGGCTTATTATTTGGGCTCTCTATGGGCAGGGTTGGGGGGGGGGGTGGGCAGGGGGAACATGTTAGGTTCAGGTTTGTTCAGATCCATTTCCATAATATTTGCCTTTGCATGGCTTCATTCCTTTGTAGTGTTGATGAACCATGTCTAACTGAAAGTGACCCCAAACACTTCTTTGAACCACTTTGGCCGGTGAGTGATTAAGGCCCCTTGTGGCCTCTTGTTTTTGGTACTTAACCCTTTACCCAATGAATCGGCCACATCCGCCTGCATAATATGCAAATTCCACAGCAGAAAAAATACTATTATTCAAAAAATTTCAACAAAACCATAACATGTGACCCCTCTTTGGAATGAGCTTGTCGAGCTCATTCCAATGAAGGGTCACATAATATGGTTTAGTTGAAATTGTTTGAAAAATGAAAAAAAATGATATTTAAAATATTATAAATTCAAAGTAATTTGTATATTTTTATACTTACAAATGGCCTAGACTTAGCTGGTGCTAACTCAAGATTATCCAGGCCAAACACAAATTTTGCCCTCCCCCCCCAATCCCCCAAATTTGCATGTAAAACCGAAAATTTGATGTCCTATCTGGTCCTCCATATTTTTGACATCTGCACATGCGCAGTGTCCAGGAAGCACTGAAATTGGTGCCCACTCATGGGGGGGGCATCCCCATCTGGGCCATTGATAAGTATAAAAAATATACAAATTACTTTGAATTTATAATATTTTTATACAACAACTAATGGCCCAGACTTAGCTGAATAGTAAAAAGGCTGGAGGGCCTAGGACATGAAGGAAAATCCAATTACTCAATCACTTCTTAAAGGATATCTCCTACAGGAGAATAGGAAAGAAAGGAATTATATATGTCTTTCTCATTTACACGAAATAAGAAAGGCAAAACACCAACAATGTAATTGAGCATTACATAATATATAATTCTCCATTTTAATACCAGCATAACTCCATTATGCTAATTCGGTGAAGGGAAGCCAATATATAAAGATAGTCCAGAGCAAGAGACTCTTTAAACTCATTTAAAACTGTCCGAGGATTGTATACTAACGCCCGTTTGGCACGTGACATATACAAATGCTTGACACTGAGCTACACTTCAAAAATATTACATAAATGAGACATATTAATTGCTTCACACTGAGCTACACATTAAAACCAACCCAGCACCAACTCGGGACTACTGACACCGGAGGAGGTCTTCCCTTGCTTTTCACTATAAAGCCAGATGATATTAAGGGAAAAACCATCCCCCTCCCCTTCCCCTTGTTCTGGGTTATATAACCGCAGAATGAAGAGGGCAAAAGAACAGCGTCACTGCTGGAACGGGAAACTTAAATAATTATAGCTGTAATCCTTTAGTGGACAACATTCTGAGCAACAGATAGAGGACCTAAACACCTAAGGTCACCAGAGATAGACTCTATATTTCTTAGGTAAAACTTTGTAAATGTAGAAGGCTGTGTCCAGTATGCAGCTTTCATGAGATCAGTAATGGCTATACTGTTAGAATAGGCCCTAGAAGTGGACATCGCTCTAACTTCATGCGCTGATATCTTATTTACGGAACGCTGATCTGAAGATAGACTTTCATAGGCAATGTGTATTGCCAACTGAATCCATCTAGCAAAAGAATGAACAGATATATCTTTTCTGTTAGGAATCAATGATAAAATGAAGCAATTTCTTCCTTTTCTAATAAACTCTGATCGGCGTTTATATATGCGCATAGCCCTGACTGGACACAGCAAAGGTCTACGGTTGTCCGTAGACAGCAGAGCCTTTATGATAATAGGCTCAGGCCGTTTATCTGGAGCCTGATTCTTAGCCAAAAAATCCCACTTGTGTAGTTAAAGTGATGGTATTTCCATCACTACGGTAGTGAGATTCGTCAACAGATAAAGCATGGAGTTCACTAACTCTTCTAGCGGAAGCAAAGGCTAAGAGAAATGCTGTTTTATAGGTCAAGAATTTGACCTCTACAGCATCTAATGGCTCAAACAGAGCTTCTTTAAGCTTCAACAGAACCCAAGCTAAATTTCACTTAAGAATTAATCTGAGGGTTCTAGATCTATTTATAGAGAAATTTCTAATTAATTTGGATAATGAAGCATTAGATCCAATTGCCAAGCTATCATGATGAGCGTAAGTGTCCGATAGCATAGACCTATAGCGCTTAATAGTGACAGGCTGCAGTTTGAGATCGTCAAACAGGTAGACCAGAAAGTTGGCAATATCCGGTATGGACAGATCATAAACGTCTATCGACTGATTCTTACACCAACGGAAGAAAACCTTCCACTTTGCTGAAAAATTCAGCGAAGAGGTCCTCCTACAGTTAGAAATTGCGTCCACTGCTCATCCTGTAAAACGCTTGCCGTGCAAGAAAGATCGCACAACAGAAATATGTGAAGGTTGAGACCTTCCAGGTTGTGATGCAGTGTGCGTGACTTCCCCTGATAAAGAAGGTCCTCCCGTGGAGGAAGCTTCCGGGGAGCATCCCATAACAGACACCTGAGTAGATTGATCCATGGTTTCTGTGACAACAGAGATGCTACTAACAGAATCTTGCAATGCGATTGCTTGATCTTTAACAAAATCTATTGAATTAATGGAGTTAGAGGATATGCGTATCCTATCATTCCGTCCCATGGAATTGAGAGAGCGTCTACTGCGTATGCTCAAGAATCTGGGCATGGCGGCACGTAAGTCTGCAACTGATTGTTGAGGTGTGTCGCAAATAAGTCTATCATAGGTTGATCCCACAGGTAGCAAATCTGTCTGAACACTCACTTGTTGAGAGTCCACTCCGAAGGCAACCTTTCCGAGAGAGCGAGTCTGCTAGTACGTTCTAATGACCCGAAGAATGTCATCCATGTAAGCTGACGTTACCGCAGATGAATGAGCTTGGAAATAAGACATTACCGAGTTCATTATTCGAGTGAACGCCCAGGGTGCTAGATTCAGACTGAAGCACATTGCTCGGAACTGATATACTATCCCTTGAACAGCAAACCGTAGGTACTTTCTGAATTCCGGATGTACCAGGACATGAAAGTACGCATATTTTAAATCTATGCTTGCTGCATAGTCGTTCACCGTATGCTCGCCCTTACTGACCGAATGGTCTCCATATAGAACTTTGGAGCTACGATAAGTTTGTTTATCCAGCTCAAGTCTATTACTGGTTGGAATGAGCCGTCTGGCTTCGGTACGAGGAACAGGTGACTGTAGAAAAGTAGAGACTCTTGGTTCTCTACGACCTCTATTGCTTCCTTTTCCAAGAGAGACTTTACCTCTGAAAGGAGAGACTCTCTCTTTTTTGCTCAGAACAAAAGCCTTAGGCCATCCGAGATCACACTTCTCACCCACTGGTCTTCCGTAATAGTTATCCAGTTTCTCACAAATCTTGATAACCTTCCGCCAACTGGAACGCAATAGAGATCCTGACCATCACCTGTAGGACCTGCGAGGCCTGCAGGAGAAACCACATCCTCCCCATGATGAGCCTCGACCAGCCGGCTTGGACCAGTTGCCTTGGCCAGACCCACGCCCTGAGTCGCTCTATTGACGATATCTAGAGTAAGAATATGAGGATCTTTTGTATCCTTGCGAGGAGTTCCCTCTGGCCGATTTTTGTCCCGAACCTCCTCCTTTACTCTTCTCTGCTGTTGCGGGTTTATTGGATGCCGACTTCAGTAGCAGAGTATTTGATGCTTTCTTTGTGGCTTGTCGTCAAAGGTATCGTGACCCGATACCAGAGGGACCCGAAGAGTTTTTCACCCTGTCATCTACTAAAGATCTCGTCTAATTAACTCCAAATTAGCTACTGTTAGGGCAGAGTTATACGTGGTAAACATTATAGCCCTGGAAAGAACTCTTAAAGAGGGCTGAACGTCCTCAAATTCCTTCCCATTGAGACGTTGCGCCATAGCTCTCGTAAGGTGATCTGCGTAAGACAAAGCGTCTAAATTCGCGCTCTGTTAGAAGAAATTGCCGTCTCAATTGTGTCCGAGCAAATTGTGAATGACGGATGTAAGGACATATCTAGGTCCTTAGCCTGCTCATCCAAACACAGAGGAACTCTCTGAACACCTTCCCCTACTATTTTAAATGGACGTGGTCCAATAAACGGTAGACGTATGGAAGATGATAAAAAGCTGCCTTTCTTCTTTCCACTGGAAATATTAAATATAGCGTCGTTAAGAAGACCAAAGGTCTGTGACACCTGTCTAGACTGCACCGGAAAGGAAAGGACCTCCTCCTTTGACCAGATATAGTCAGCGTCGAATGACGCTAGCAGCTTCTTATGAGTGGTCACAGCACTCTGATTTTCAGGAACAAATTCAGGAAAGTATTGATGAATTAAATCCATCGCTACCATATGTTGTTCCAAAAGGGAAGGGTCATTTTCCTCCAAATCCCTTTCACCATCTGACGGAATCAGATAAGACTCACGGTCATCGGCATCTGAACGCGCAGATGACTGGACCGACCCAGCGTCATCCGACAGCTTGTGTTCTGTAGGTTGCTCCTGTACCTACTGGGATGCTGTGATAAGCTGCACGATCTGCGACAGCAAGTCCGTTATAGAGGCGTGGGTCTTTTGTTGCTTGGCCGCCGGCTGCTCCTGAGTGTCCGAGATGGCTCTTTTCTGCAGACATCCCGATGAATGAGGCCTCTTCTCCTTGGCTACCTGATGGTGTGACTTTCTTGACGAAGAGTGCTCCCTTCTCGGCGATGCTAGCTGGATATCCGAAGTCACGTAGCCAACATGCGGTCGTGTGTGTTTTGTAGAGATTGAAGAAGCCGTAATTGTAGCCGACCCCGGCTGTGTACTGAACAGAGCATCCCGGACAGGAGGCGTGGACGTAAGCTCCGACTGACGCAAGTTCCGAACTACAACATCTGGCCCCAGATGTTGTTGTGAAAGAGAGTGGACTCTCTCGCTCGCGGTCCTATCAGACCTCGCCGAGCTAACTGTTGAACTTGCCGGCTTCTTCCTTTCCGTCGTCGCAGGGTGAGCCTGTTTGTATTTTATAGTGCTCGCTCTACCCTTTTTTCTCACCTCGACCGCAACAGACACACCCGGTGTCACGGTACCCACCACTTCACCGGTCAAGCTAGCTGTTGACAGGGATCTGAAACCACCGGCATGTGGTTTACTGCCGTCTAATATTTAAGAGCACTTTAGCCACCAGCTCTGACTGACTATCTAATTGCGACGACGGAAGCACACATTCTGACGGCGTCACATAAACATCACCATGTTCTTGTTCCTCTGAAATTGAAACTGAAAAACTAGAGCAACTCTGTGGCGAGAGGACCGGCATTGGCGTCTCGCCGCTAACAACATACCGTGACACACGTCTCCAACATTTGTCATCCCAATTGACACAAGTTAAACAGGAATTAGTGTGAGTACACTGACTACAAGTGATACAATTATCATGTGAATCAGAGGAAGACTTCCTCGAGTTACGATTTGAGCAATAAGCTTTCATTTTGAATAAAATAAAAGTCAAAAGTACTCGCACCAACTCCCAATAAATATCTGAAAAAGATACATAATAATATTAATCAAAAAAATAATTCGAAAAATAATTCAAATAAAAAAAATTTTCGAAAAAATTTTGACATGAGCCCAAGTTCCCAAAGGGAATGATGAGCCCAAATGGATCCCGATAAGTGTGGACAAAAATTTTTTTCCTTCTCCAAAAATTAAAGCTACACTACCGGAATATATAATGTACCTTACAATAGTCCTACCATTAATAAATAGGAAACTACATACATAAGCAGAGCATTGTCAATGTAAACAATGTCAAATGAAAATCGGAAACAAGACTCCAAGCACTGAACAGCATGGCCCGAAGTGAGTAACAGATTTTAAACTATCTGATGCAAAGCAAGATCTTCATTAGAAGAAAATACGATACATCGGATGGATGATGCATGACCAAAAATGCCTAAACACCCCTAGGGTGAGAATGTAACCATGGGGGATACATAGAATAAACATTCTGTGAAACACGTTAAACTCCCAAGAAATTTACCAAAAAATGTCAAAATCATTAGCAAGAATGATGACGTCAGGCCCATGTCCCAAAATTGGGAAACATGAAATAATTTTGTCAAAAATTATAAAGTTACAGCCCTGAATACTCAAAACCACCATTTCTCCCTTCCGTCATCCTATTCTGTCCTTGGATCCACCATTATCACCATTGATTTGTGTCTGGCATCACTAAAACTGAGATTTAAAAGCACAGAAGTCAGTTTGTTGTTATCTGCCAGATGGCCAAACAAGGAATGATGCTTGGCGCCAATTTTGGTGCTTCCTGGACACTGCGCATGTGCAGATGTCAAAAGTATGGAGGACCAGATAGGACATCAAATTTTCGGTTTTACATGCAAATTTTGGGGATTGGGGGGTGGGGGGCAAAATTTGTGTTTGGCCCTGGATAATTTTGAGTTAGCACCAGCTAAATCAGGGCCATTGGTTGATGTATAAAAATGAAAAAATTTATAGTAATTTATATATTTTTTATACTTACTGGACTTAGCTGGTGCTAACTCTTAAAATTCAGGTCCAAACAGGAATTTTGCCTCCCCAATCCCCAAAATTTGCATCCAAATCAAAAAAATCTAATGTCCTATATGGTCCTCCATACTTTTATCTACTGCGCATGCGCAGTGGCAAGGAAGTACCGAAATTGGTACCAAAGCCTCATTCTTTCAACCAGTGCCTGCTAAATGTTATATAATCAGCGGGGAGGTATGAGTTCCCACCTCATGGGAGGGCCATCCCCGTCTGGGTCATTGGTAAGTTTAAAAACTATATAAACTGCTATAAATTTTTTAATATTTTTATACTGTAACCAATGACCCAGACTTAGCTGAATAGAAAAAAGGCTGGAGGGCCTAGGACATAAAGGAAAATCCAATAGGCTCAATTACATATAAAGAATTATTCCCTCAAGGAGAAAAGGAGAAAAAGGATTTACATATATCTTTCTTGTTTATTAAAAATAAGAGACACATTACGAGTCAGTAATTGAGCACAATATTTATTTATTGGTGTTTAAGGTCACATATTTATGCACAATGGCTAATCATGACCGCGACAGTTTTACGGGTGGAGGAAGCCGGAGTACCCGGAGAGAACCACCGAGCAACGACGAGCAGCTGCCAGCTCCCCAACATCGTAACTCCGCACTGCAGCACAGGCAGGGTTAGATTGGTTGAAGACATGCGCACCATCGACGTGCAGTACGCCTTAGTACACGGCGTCATCGTGCCCCCATGCGGGCAATGGAGATGAAGTGTCTTGCCCGGACACAACGCGGTTGCCGCAGGTGGGATTCGAACCGATGACCTCTGTGCTTGCAGCCTGCACCTCTACCGACTGAGCAATTGAGCACAATAACATCAATGATCTCTATTAACATCCAGTATAACCCATTATACTAATTTCTTAAAGGAAAGCCAATAAATAAAGATAATCCAGAGAATGAGACTCTTTATACTCATTTTAAAGTGTCCGAGGATTGTATATTAACGCTTGTATGACACATGACATATACAAATGCTTCACACCGAGCTAAACTTTAAAAATATTACATAAATGAGATAGACATTAGCTTTACACTTTAAAACCATCCCAGCACCGACTCGCAATTACTGACTCAGGAGGAGGTATTCCCTTGCTTTTCACTATAAAGATGGTGATGTAAGGGAACACCATCCCCCATCCCCCCCCCCCTTCCCTTACTCTGGGTCAATCACCACAGAACGAAGAGGGCAGCAGGACAGAGTCACTGCTGGAACAGAAAGCCTGCATAACTATAGTTGCAACTGTTTAGGGGACGACATTCTGAGCAACAGATAACGGACTTAAACACCTAAGGTCGCCAGAAATAGACTCAATATTTCTAAGGTAAAAATTAGTGAAAGTAGAAGGCTGAGACCAGTTTGCAGCCTTCATCAGATCCGTAATAGCAATACTGTTAGAATAAGCCCAAGATGTAGATAGCGCTCTAACTTCATGCACTGAAATCTTAAGCACAGACCGCTGAGATGAAGATAAACTTTCATAAGTAGTACGAATAGCCAACTGAATCCACCTAGAAATAGAATGGACCGTAATGTCCTTTCTATTAGGAAGCAGAGACAGAAAGAAACGTTTACGCCCCTTTCTGATAAAATCAGATCTGCTTTTGTAAATACGCATAGCTCTAACTGGACACAGTAAAGGCCTATGGCCATCTGAGGACGGAAGAGCCCTAATAATAATAGGCTCAGGATACTTATTAGGAGCCTGATTCTTAGCCAGAAATCCCACATTGGTAGTTAAAGTAATAGTATTACCAACACTAGGATAGTGAGAATCCTCAACAGATAGAGCATGAAGCTCGCTAACTCTTCTAGCGGAAGTGAAGGCTAAGATAAAAGCTGTCTTATAAGATAAGTATTTGAAGTCTTCAGTGTTAAGAGGTTCAAAAGGAGCTTCTTTGAGCTTCAGAAGAACCCAAGCTAAATTCCACTTAGGAATTAACCTAAGGGTTCTAGGTCTATTTATCGAAAAGTTTTTAACTAATTTAGATAAAGAGACATTAGATCCAATTTGTAAGCTATCATGATGAACATATGTATCCGATAGCATAGACCTATAGCCCTTAATAGTTACTGGCTGCTGTTTGATCTCGTCAAACAAGTAGACCAAAAATTTAGCAATGTCTGGAATGGAGGGATCATAAACATCAATCGAGTGATCCCTACACCGAGATAAAACCTTCCACTTTGTTGCATAATTTAGCGAAGAGGAGGCCCTCCTACAGTTAGAAATTGCGTCCACTGCTCGTCCTGTAAACTGCTCGTCCTGTAAATTGCTTGCCGTGCAAGAAGGACTGCACAACGGAAATACGTGAAGGTTAAGACCTCGCGGGTTGTGATGCAGTGTGCATGATTTCCCCTGCGAGAGAAGGTCCTCCCATGGAGGAAGCATCCGAGGAATGTCCAATAACAGACACCTGAGTAGATTTATCCATGGTCTATGGGGGGACAGAGATGCTACCAACAGAATCTTGCAGTGAGATTGCTTGATTTTTAGCAAGATCTGTTGAATCAATGGAGCTGGAGGATACGCGTATCCTATCATTCCATCCCAAGAGATCGAGAGAGCATCTACTGCGAATGCTCGAGGATCTGGGCATGGCGACACATACGTCTGCAACTGATTGTTGAGATGCATCGCAAAAAAGTCTATCATAGGACGATCCCATTGGTAGCAAATCTGATTGAATACTCACTTGTTGAGAGTCCATTCTGACGGCAACATGTGACCGTTCCGAGAGAGCGAGTCCGCTAGAACGTTCAGACGACCCGGAATATGACAGACCGACAGAAGAACCTGATGCTCTAGAACAAACAGAAGGATTCTTTCTGTTAAGTTGAATAACGGAATGGAATGAGTGCCTCCCTGGTTCCGAATTTACGCTACTACCGTCGAATTGTCGGACAGTATTTGAACATGTGAATTCTGAACTATGTTCATCCAATGACGTAGCGCAAGCCAAATTGACATCATCTCTTTAATGTTTATGTGCTTGTTCAGGAACTCCGGATCCCAAAGACCCTGGCACCTCGAATCTGTTGGGCTCAATGTCGAGACTCGCATCCGTCATAATCGTAAAAACCGGATCCGGCAGTTGCAGTGGAACTCCCAGAGTCAACCACTGAATATCTGCCCAAGTCTGAATCTCTTGTTTTACTTAGTTCGATAGTTGTTTCGAGCGAATGAGTCTTCACACTCCAAGTCTGAGTGAAAAATATCTGGAGTGGACGTGTGCGTAAGCGCCCCATCGGAATAAGGTACGTGGCGGCTCCACACAAACCCATTAGTTGCATGAATTCTCTCGCTGTTACTACGTCTGAGTGTAGGCAAAAGCGAGCATAACAACTGACTAATTTTGCTCTGGGTAACGGAAGACAAACCAGATTGTTGTGCGTCTCGAAGTTCATTCCCAAGTGAATGAATGACTTGGACGGAACTAGATCCGACTTCTTTTCGTTTACGATGAAACCGAGATGTTGGAGCAATTGAAGCAGACTCTGAACATCGTTCTGAAGAGTTAATCTGTCACTGTATCTCTGAAGAATGTCGTCCAAGTAGGCCTTAGAATCCACCCTAGTGGATGAAGCCAGGGCAGCATCACGTCTGTCTAACTTCAAATTTGCCACCGATAGGGCGGAGTTATACATGGAATATGCGATTGCCCTAGAAAGAACTTTCAAGGAAGTTTGAACATCCTGGAATTCATTACCATCGAGACGTTAAGCTAACGCTCTGGTAAGGTGATCTGCGTATGATAATGCATCTAAACTGACTCTATTAGACGAGATCGTCGTCTCCAAAGTACTAGGGAGAATCGACATAGACGCCGGCAATTACAATTCCAAGTCTTCGGCCTGGTCGTCTAAATGCAGAGGAACTCTCGGCACACCCTTTCCTGCCATAACAAATCTATTCTTATTGTTGATGAACAGCAGATGTAGAGCTTGTTGCGATAAGAAACTGGTTTGCCTGTCTTAGAGGCTAATTTGAAAATAGCATCATTCAGCAATTCAAACGTCCGTGAGACATTGCCGGACTGGACCGGATACTCAGGAACATCTTCTTTAATCCAGCCAAAAAAGTCAGTATCCAATGACGCTATCAGTCTCTTATCTGGTATTGCAGCACTCTGGTCCGATGATAAAGTCCATCGCCACCTTATATTGTTCCAGAAGGGAAAAATCCAGCTCCGTAGTTTCCCTTTCACCATCCAACTGGACCAGATGCGAATCTCGGTCGTCCCTGTCTGACACTGCATAGGAAAGGACCGACTCAGCTTCCTTCAACAGTTCCTTATCTGAAACTGTTTCCGAAGGTTGCTGTGATGAGTTGAGCTATCTGTGATAGCAAGTCCGTCATGGCGGCATGTGGAGCTGCGGTCTTACGTTGCTTAGCCGCTGGAAGCTCCTGGGACGGTATGTCCTGCATAATCCTTTTATGCGATCGTCTTGACTGGCAAGGCCTCGTGTCCTTGGCTACTGGATGGAGACACCTAGACGACATAGAATCCTTTGTTGGTGAAGCAGCCTGGATATCTGAGGTCACAAAGCCAAGGTGCGGTCATGTGTGATGGCGTGTAGAAGAGGAAGCCAATAGACTAGCCGACGCCAGTTGCCTATGCGACGGAATGTCCCGAGCAGGAGGAATGGACGTTTGCTCCGACTGATGAACGTTATGCACAACCACATCTGGCCCCAGATGCTGTTGTGAGAGAGAGGGGCCTCTCTCGTCCGTGGTCCGGGTAGATCTGAATGAGCTTGCTACTGGACTGACTGGCTTCCTCTGATCCATCCTCTGTTCCATTGTCACAGGGTATGCGTGATCTGAGATTATAGTGCTCGCAACACCCTTTTTCCTCTCCTGGACCGCAATGGACATATCCAGCGTCACACCACTCACTTGACGAGTGATAGATCCACCAGTCGAGCTAGCTGGCGACAAGACCGTAAATCCCTTTTGGGACCTAGGCACTTGTCTGATTTCATTGAGCACTTTTGCCGCTAGCTCTTCATTGATTTGCGACGATGGCAGCACACTTCCGGAAGACATCACAGAAACATCACCCTGTTCTTGTTCCTCTGAAAAAGAGACTGGAAAACTACAGTGACCCTGTGGTGAGAGGACCGACATCGACCTCTCACCACTAACAATGTACCGTGACACACGTCTCTAACGTTTGTCATCCCAATTGGCACAAACTGTACAAGAGTTAGTGCGAGTACAGTGACTACACGAAATACAATGAGCATGAGAATCCGAGGAAGACTTCCTCGATTCACAATTTGAACAATATTCTTTCATAATTAAAAAATATTATACAGCTGTAGTACTCGCACTAACCCTCAAAAAATACAAAGATACATAATAATAATACAATCCATAACAAAATTTCGAAAAATAAAAGGAAAATTTTCAAAAAAATTTTGACATGAGCCCAAGTTCCCAAAGGGAACGATGAGCCCAAATGGATCCAAAAAAAGCCTAAGTGTAGACAAAAATTTTAAAACAATTCTAAAAATTAATGTTACACTTACGGATAATATTAATGTATCTGACTACATAATAAACCAAACAGATGACAAGGAATCACTAACAGAAAGTAACCGTTGTCAACGTAAACAGGAGCTGGACTTTCATCCGGTGCATACCCCCACGTGATGTATCGCCTAGTGTGGGCATACCTATGACCAACAAATATTATTTATGAATATTCTCGTACAAACTGATGGACGGATGCACAGATGGATGGACAAAATCCAGTGTACCCCCCCCCCTCCCCTTCCATTTTGTTCGAAAGTTTTCAACAATTTCTAAGTCAAAAGGTATGGTAAATTGTTTGGTGTTTGGAATTGTATGCATTGAGGCAAAAGCCTTTGTCATAGGCAGACTGCATGCCATTTTTCACTGAAATCCGATAACCCCAATCCAGTATCCCCCCCCCCTCCCATTTTCTTCGAAAGTTTTCAACAACTTCTAAGTCAAAAGGCATAGTAAATTGTTTGGTGTTTGGAAGTTTTATGCAATGAGGTAGAAGCCTTTGTCATAGGCAAACTGCATGCCATATTTCACTGAAATCTGATAGCCCATCCCTGAGATACAGGCTGAACTGACAAATAATGTCTATTTCCTACAATTTCTAAGTCAAAGAAGGGGGATAACTCTAAAAAGGAGAATGTGAGAAATATCGTTGAATCCTTTTTTTAAAGCCTATACCATAAGCAGTGTTCATGGCAAATTTCATTGCAACAGAATATTCGATACCCGAGATACAGGCTGAACAGACAAAATTTGGCTCCGACAAACAGAATTTCTAAGTGAACAAGTAATAAACAAGAGGCCCCAAGGAACCTTAATCACTCACCGGCCAAAGTGGTTCAACGAAGTATTTGGGGGTCACATTCAGCTAGACATGGTTCATTAACATTACAAAGGAATGAAGTCATGAGAGACAAATTTTATGGAACTAGGGACATGGCTTGAACAAACTTGAATCTTACCCCCCTAAGCATGCTGCATACCAAATATCAAAAGCATTCATCTGCTGGATCTGAAGAAGAAGATTTTTAAAGAAAATTCCTCATTCACAGTGAGCCCAAATATGAACCCAGGGACTTGGCTTGAACAAACTTCAATCTCACCCCCTAAGGATGCTGCATGCCAAATATCAAAACATTCCGACTGCTAAATCTGAAGAAGAGTTTTAAAGAAAAATTCCTCATATTGACTAAGTTATAATTCGGGCTCCCACAGGGAGCCCAAATATGGATCCAGGGACTTGGCTTTAACAAACTTGAATCTCACCCTAAGGATGCTACACACCACATATCAAAACATTCTGACTGCTGGATCTGAAGAAGAAGATTTTTTAAGAAAATCCTCATTTCGAACTAAGTTATAATTCAAGCTCCCACAGTGAGCCCAAATATGGACCTAGGGACATGGCTTGAACAAACTTGAATCTCACCCCCCTAAAGATGCTGCATACCAATTATTAAAACATTGTGACTGCTAGATCTGAAGAAGATTTTTAAAGAAAATTCCTCATTTTGAACTAAGTTATCATTCGGGCTCCCACAGTGAGCCCAAATATGGACCTAGGGACATGGCTTGAACAAATTTGAATCTCACCCCCTTAAGGATGCTGCATACCAAATATCAAAACATTCTGACAGCTAGATCTGAAGAAGAATATTTTTAAAGAAAATTCGAATTTTGAACTAAGTTATCATTCGGGCTCCCACAGTGAGCCCAAATATGGACCTAGGGACATGGCTTGAACAAATTTGAATCTCACCCACCTAAGGATGCTGCATACCAAATATCAAAACATTCCGACTACTGGATCTGAAGAAGATTTTTAAAGAAAATTCCTCATTTTGAACTAAGTTATAATTCGGGCTACCACAGTGAGCCCAAATATGAACCCAGGGACTTGGCTTGAACAAATTTGAATCTCACCCCCCCCTAAGCATGCTGCATACCCTATATCAAAAGATTCTGCCTGCTGGATCTTGAGAAGAAGATTTTTAAAGAAATTTGCCTGAAATGCACTAAGTTCAAATTTGGGCTCCTATACTGAGCCCAAATATGAACCCAGGGGCCGATTTGAACAAACTTAGATCAGATATACCCCACAATGTTGCATACCAAATATCAAAAGATTCTGCCTGCTGGATCTGGAGAAGAAGATTTTTTAAGAAATTTTCCTGAAATGCACTAAGTTCGAATTCGAGCTTCTATAGTGAGCCCAAATATGAATCCAGGGGGCCGATTTGAACAAACTTGAATCAGATCCACCCCACAATGTTGCATACCAAATATGAAAAGATTCTGCCTGCTGGATCTGGAGAAGAAGATTTTTTAAGAAATTTGCCTGAAATGCACTAAGTTCAAATTCGAGCTTCTATAGTGAGCCCAAATATAAATCCAGGGGGCCGATTTGAACAAACTTGAATCAGATCCACCCCACAATGTTGCATAACAAATATCAAAAGATTCTGCCTGCTGGATCTGGAGAAGAAGATTTTTTAGAAATTTGCCTGAAATGCACTAAGTTCGAATTTGGGCTTCTATACTGAGCCCAAATGTGCATCTAGGGGGCCGATTTGAACAAACTTGAATCAGATCCACCTCACAATGTTGCATACCAAATATCAAAAAATTCTACCTGCTGGATCTGGAGAAGAAGATTTTTTAAGAAATTTGCCTGAAATGCACTAAGTTTGAATTCGGGCTCCTATACTGAGCCCAAATATGAACCCAGGGGGCCGATTTGTACAAACTTGAATCAGATCCACCCCCACAATGTTGCACACCAAATATCAAAAAATTCTGCCTGCTGGATCTGGAGAAAAATTTTTTTTAAGAAATTTGCCTGAAATGCACTAAGTTCAAAATCGGGCTTCTATAGTGAGCCCAAATATGAATCCAGGGGGCCGATTTGAACAAACTTGAATCTGACCCCCCTAGAGATGATGTATACCAAATAGGAAAGAATTCTGTCTGATAGATCTGAAGAAGAAGATTTTTTTGAATTTTGGAAAGAAATTCATGGGTGCTATCAGAGTTATGCTCCTTGTGGTGCCCCCTGTGGGTGCGGCAAGTTTATTTGTACAAGTTTGAATTGACATATGATGGGGAACATGCACACCAAATTTGGTTCAATTTGATCCAGTAGTTTGGGAGGAGTAGTCGATAATTTAAAAGTTCACGATGGACACCAGACGACGACGGACGGCAAGTGATAAGTTAAGCTCCCTTCGGTGAGCTAAAAAAAAATAACTAGTGTTGGCATACCTGTGACCAACAAATATTATAAAAAATAATAATTTACTTAAGTTATGAATATTCTCGGACAGACTCACACATGGACGCACACAGATGGACGGATTGACGGACGGACAGATGGATGCATGTAATCCAGTATACCCCCATTTTCTTCAAAAGTGGGGGTATAACAAAAGTCAATAAAAACCAGAAACAAGACTCCAGGCACTGAAAAACACCGCTCGAAGTCAGTAACCAATTTTTAAAACTATCCGATGTTAAACAGAATCTTCCACAGAAGAAACTGCAATACATCAGATGGTAGATGCATGACAAAAACGCCTAAACACCCCAAGGGTGAGGACATAACCATGGGGATAACAGAATAAACATTCTGTAACTAAGCTAAACTCCCAAGAAATTTCAATAAAAAAATTTCAAAAATTATTGCAAAAGCGTGGGAGATTAACTGAGGGGGGTTTCAAAGAAAGGGAGAGAGGAAACACTTAACAAACAGTGGAGATTTCATAGCAAGAATGAAAACATCAGGCCCCTGCCCCGAAATTAGGGAACATGAAATAATTTTATATAAAAGTTAAAAAATTTATAGTAATTTATATATTTTTTATACTTACCAATGACCCAGACATAGCTGGTGCTAACTCTTAAAATATAGGGCCAAACACAAATTTTGCCCCCCAATCCCCAAAATTTGCATCTAAAACTAAAGAAAACATGTCCAGAGAGGCCCTCCACACCTCGCCCCCACTGCGCATGCGCAGTGTCAAGGACGTTCCGAAATTGGCGCCATTTATCATTCTAATAACCAGTGCCTGGTAAGCGCTATGTACTCAGCGGGGAGGCAAGAGTTCCCAACTCCTGGGAGGGCCATCCCCGTCTGGGTCATTGGTAAGTATAAAAAATATATAAATTACTATAAATTTTTTAACATTTTTATACTGTACCAATGACCCAGACATAGCTGAATAGTAAAAAGGCTGGAGGGCCAAGGACATAGAGCAAAATGGAATACGCTCAATAAAATAAAATAGAGTCATCCCCTGTAGGGAAAAGAAGTAATAGGCCTTACATGTATCTTTCTTATTTATGATAAATTAGAAAGATACAACACCTTCCAAAAATTGAGCTTCATACATCCATGTACTCTATTAATATCCAATAATCCTTATACTAATAATTTTTAAAGTAAGCCAATAATAAAGTAAGTCTAGAGAATAGAGACTCTTATACTCCTAAAAGTGTGTGAGAATTGCATAATCATGTCCGTTGACATATGCAATATTCAAAAGCTATACTTTAAAAACTAAGACTTGAATGAATTTTATAAACTTAAACTTCTCACTAAACAACCATCCTAAAAACAGCTCAGAATTACTAACTCCGGAGGAGGTATCCCCTTGTTTTCATAGTAAAAACAGGTGACCCAAGGGAACACCCTCCCCCCCCCCCTTTTTCTTGCCCTGGGTCAAATAGCCCAGAGCAAAGAGGGCAGCCGAACGGAGACACTGCCGAAACAGACAGCCTACCTAGCTATAGTAGCAACTGTTAAGTGAATGACATTCTGAGCAGTAGATAATAGACCTAACAATAGAGGCCTCCAGAAATGGACTCGATATTTCTGAGATAAAATTCATGAATGGATGGCTGAGCGCAATGAGCAGCCTTCAAAAATCTATAATAGAACACTATTAATGTAAGCCCAAGAAGTAGAAGAACTCTTACTTCATGAGCCGAAATCTTAAGCACAACTGCTAAGCCAATGATATACCATAAGCAGTACGCTAGTTAATAGAATCCATTAACAATAAAATGGAGCGTAACGTCCTTCTACTAGACATCAAAGACAGAAGAAGCTTACGCCCTTGTAATAAACAGATATCTGTTTATAAATACATAAACTGAACCCGGAAAGAGTAAAGGCCTATGCCCATACGAAGACGGAAGGACCTTAAAATAATAGGTTCCGGATAATAGGAGCCTAACTCTTATGCAACAATCCAACCTAAATAGTAACGGAAGTATTGATTCCGAAACTATGAAAGTGAAAATCATCTATCGATAGTGCATGAAACTCACTGACTCTACAGTAAAAGAGAAACCAACAGAATTACTGTCTAAAAGGTCAGAATTTGAAAACTACTGTTTCCAGAGGCTCAAATGATTACTTAGCTAAATAAGAACCTGAAGTTAAAATCCGTATAGGAATTTAATCTAAAGATTCTAAGTCTATTTATCAAAAAGTTACTAACTGACTTAGATAAAGAGACAAAAGACTCAATTGTAAACTATCGTAGAGTGCATAGGTATGAGGTAACATAAACCTATAACCTAAATAACAACAGGCTGCAGTAGATCTTGTGAAACAAGTATACTAAAAAATAGCAATGAGTAGTATGGAGGGATCAACCATATGAACATAATGATCCCTACACCACGACGGAAGAGCCTCCACTTTAGTCGCATAGAATAGCGAAGAAGAGGATCTCCTAAAGTAAGAAATCGCGTCCAAAGCTCGTCCAGTACAGTGCTTACAATGCAATATGGACCACACAACGGAAAACATGAAGGTTGCGACCTTGCTGGTTGTGATAAAAATGACACGATTTACCCAGTGAAAAAAGATCCTCACATAGAGGAAGATTTCACGTTAAGATCCACAGTAGACAAGAGAGTAAATTACTCATGAGAATGTATAAATCAAGCAATTCATGGATTGCCGGAAAGTTGCCGTCGAAGAGAAGCTCCTCCGAGAACGAAGCGACTCTGAGAGAGTTCTTAACCTACTATCCACGCGTGGATGTAGCTAGGGCTGCCTCACGTCTAACCAACTCCAATCAGCCACTGAAGGGCGGAGTTATACGTGAACAAACTACTGCCCTCAAAAGAAATTACATTGAGAATAATATCCCGTAAATCTTTTCTTGAAGACGTAATGATAACGCCTCAGTAAGGCGGATTACGTATAATAAAGCGTCTAAGTTAAGTCTAATATACATAATGTCGTTCCCAACATTGAAATTGGAAAAGACATAAACGGTGAAAAAGAATATATGCAGTCTTTAATCACACCGTCTAGACGCATATGAACTCTCGGTATGCCCTGCTCTGCCAAAATAAACTATATGTAAAAAAGATAAAATGGCAGAAATGAGCCACGCGGACAAGAAACTAAACTATCATGCTTAGTAGCCGTCTTGTATATATATAAATATATAGCGTCGAAAAATAAAACACATGTTGTAATGACAATATTGGACTGCGTCGGTAAGTCAGGGTCAAAGTCCCTGTACCGATCGAAAAATCCGAGTCCAATGACGCTATAAGTCTCTTATCCAAGATCGCAGCAATGAAGTCCGAAAAATAATCACTGGAAGAAATGCCAGAAGATATGAAAGGCATCTTCCGATACTACTAAAGGGAAAACTCGAAATCTTTCGAATCCCTTTCGCCATCCTGTCGGACCCTATAAAGCGTTCGGTCGTCCGTAGCTTGATGCAACCGTGGACCGCACCGACCCAGCGCCGTCGGATAATTCCTGATTCGACCGAGAAACCGTCAATTGCTGGGATGCTGCGAAACAACTGTGCTAACTCGGATAGCACGTCCGTCACTGAGGCCTGAGGAGCAGCGGTCTTACGATGCATTGCCGCAGGAAGCTCCGAGATCGTTACCCCGTGCATACTTCCAATATACGAGCGAACGGAGTGTATAGGCCTCGTGTCCCTTGGCTACCGGATGGCGCGACCTATTCGCTGTGGAATCACTGAATGCCGAAACTGATCGGATACTCGAGGTCACGTAGCCAATGTGCGGTCGTGTGCCCTGCTGTGAGGATGAGGAAGCATTAAAGACAGTCTCTCGGACTGTCAATATAACGGAGCGTCCCGAGCAACGGACATATGCTCCGAATGTAAAATATCTGAACCACAACATGCGGTCCCCTATGTTGTTGGCTTCCTCCGATCTGTCCTCAATCTGCCGTCACTGGGTGAGTACTAAAGTAATTAAAGTGCTCGCATCACCCAAATCTCCTTCCTAGACCGCAACGGACGAACCCGGCAGCCGAACCATTCGATGAATGTACGCTACACCGGGTGAGCTAGCGAATGTCACTCCGTAAGCGATAGACATATTCCATGAGCACTTATTGCCGCTAACTCTTCATTAACTATGACGACAGAGGCACACTTTTGAAAGACATCTCCATAACTCTTCGAACAAGAAACCAGAAATGCTTGGATAGCAAGCATAAAATAATAATATATATAGCGTCGTTCAATAATTCGAAAGTTTGTGTGACATTATTGGACTATGTCGGAACTGAGGGACGATGTCCCTGAACCGAACCAAAAATTTCTAAGTCCACCGACGCTATCAGTTTCTTATCCGGCATCGCAGCATATGTTGTTCCGAAAGGGAAAGCTTGAAATCCACCGAATCCCTTTCGGTATCCCGTCGGACCGGATGAAACTTTCGGACGTCCGTACCCGCTTCCGCGGAGCGTCCCGACCCAGCATCGTCGGATAAAATATATGCGACAGATTCAGTTGATGCTGGGATGCTGCGATAAACTGTGCTATTAAGGAAAGCACGTTCGTTCCCGAGGCCTGTGCAGTAGCGGACTTACGATGCATTGCCGCTGGAAGCTCCGTGTACGTTGACTCCCGCATACTTCCTATGCGAACGTCCGGAGTCTGCAGACCTCGAGTCCCCGGCTACCGACCCAGCGCTGTCGGATAATTCTCGATCCGACACCGTTTCTGTCGGCTGCTGGGATGCTGCGATAAGCTGTGCTATGTGCACAAGAATGTCCGGCGTCGAGACCTGCGGAGGCGCAGTCTATCGCTGCTTCGCCGAGGGCAGCTCCGCATCAGATGGCTCCCGCATACTTTTCCTATGCGAAGGTCCGGAGTCCATCGGTCTCGAATCCCTGGCTGCCGGATGGTGTGACCTGGTCGCCGAAGAATCCTTGATCGGCGAAGCTGGTAATATATCGGCGGTCACGCAGCCAAGGTGCGGTCGTGTGCGCTGACGAGAAGAGGAAGCCTTAGCAGTCTCAGCGGACTGCCTATACAACGGAGCGTCCCGAGCGACGGACGTATGCTCCGCTAACGACACATTTGTACCACAACATCTGGGGCCAGATGTTGTTGAACGAGAGAGGGGCCTCTCTCGCTTGCCGTCCGGATGGACCGGAACGAGCTATGAACCGGACTAAAAGGCTTCCTCCGTTCTCCCTCCGATCCGCCGTCACTGGGTGTGCATTAAGTTAATTTTATAGTGCTCGCATCACCCCAAAATTCCTTCTAGACCGCAACGGACGAACCCGGCTGCCGAACCATTCGGTGAATGGACGCTACACCGGGCGAGCTAGCGGACGTCAAAGGCCGTCGAACCTACTAGGGTCCTCTTAGGCAATTGGCGTATTACATGAGCACTTTTCCGCTAGCCCTTCATTAATTGTGACGACGGAGGCACACTGTTGGAAGACATCACAGATACATCACCCTAATCTTGATCGTCTGAAATAGAAATTGATAAAGTAGAGTGACCCTGCGGGGAAAGGACCGGAGTGTCCAAATCCCCAACAACATACCGTGACATACGCTTCCCATATTGTCATCGAAATCATACGATACAGAACCGGAGTTAATGCGAGTACACTGACCACATATAGAATGATAATAAGGTCAGAGGAAGACTTCCTCTTAAAACAATAGATCAATATCCTTTCAATGTGAAAAGAAAACAAGTCCTGGTACTCGCACTAACCCCTGGCAATCAAAATACATAATAATAATATGATCCATTAATATAGAAAAAATAATTGAAATCAAAATATTTTGAAAAAATATTTTTTCAGAACAGCCCAAGTTTCTGAAAAGTAACGTTGAGCCCCAATGGATCCCAAGCCTAAGTGTGGACAAAAATTTTTAAAATATTTTAAACAATTTATTCAACACTTACGAACAATAATAATGTATCTAGTTATGATTGAAATAACATAAAGATATTATTATTTAGAAATCCCCCCCTCACACAGAGGGCTGTTGTAAATGTAAACAATGAGTGTAAAAACACTAAAATAAGACTCCAGGCACCCAGGCCCGAAATCAGTTACCAAAAATACACCATCTGATGCAAAACAGAGACTTCCAGGGAAGAAACTGCAGAACATCAGATGGTAGATGCAGAACACAACGCCTAACCACCCGTAGGTGAAGACGTAAACATGGGGAAAGAACAGAATTCATTCTGTTATTCAGCTAAACTCCCAAGAAATTTTAGTAATAATAATTACAGAAATTATGCCAAAAGCATGGGAGAATAGCAAGGGGGAACTTAAAGGACAGGGAGAGAGGAAAAACACTTGTAAAAACAGTGTAACTAAATAATCAGAATGACAACAAAATGGCTGCTGCCTTGAAAATAGGTAACTTAACATAATTTCATTAAAAAATTTTAAGTTACAGCCCTGATAATATTCTGTCACACATTCTTTTCCTCTCCTCCTTTTCTATCCTCCTTAGAATCACCATTTCACTAATATTTATTTGTCTGGCATCATTTAAACTGAGATTTAAAAGCACAAAGATCAGTCAGATGTTAACTGATGAAGGGCCAAACTTAGAATGATAAATGGCGCCAATTTCGGAACGTCCTTGACACTGCGCATGCGCAGTGGGGGCGAGGTGTGGAGGGCCTCTCTGGACATGTTTTCTTTAGTTTTAGATGCAAATTTTGGGGATTGGGGGGCAAAATTTGTGTTTGGCCCTATATTTTAAGAGTTAGCACCAGCTATGTCTGGGTCATTGGTACAGTATAAAAATATTATAAATTGCAGCCTTGAACACATCCAACCACTGATTCTTCCTCTCATCCTCTTATTTCATCCTTCGATCCACCATTTCCATCATGATTTTGTGTCTGGCATCATTTTAACTGAGATTATAAGCACAGAAGTCAGTGAGATGTTACTGACAGAAGAGCAAACAAAGAAATGAGGCTTTTGCGCCAATTTCGGTACTTCCTTGCCACTGCGCATGCACAGTTGGTAAAAGTATGGAGTACCAAATAGGACATTAGGTTTTTTGATTTGGATGCAAATTTGGGGGGTGCAAAATTTGTGTTTGGCCCTGAATTTTAAGAGTTAGCACCAGGTAAGTCTGGGTCATTGGTTACAGTATAAAAATATAATAAATTTTGATATCGTCTGCATTGGGTAAAGGGTTAACAGTTTGAGGGCTGTATTATTTTTGGTGGTCTTATTGTGTTATTCAAAATTTGTTTTATTACAAAGTATTGGAGAGTGACCACAGACACTCTCCAATAATTTGTAATAGAACAAATATATCTTACTACTTTCAACAGCCTCGTATACATTTATTTATTGGTGTTCAAGGTCGCATATTTCTGCACAATGGCTAATTGTGACTTCAAAATGGAGATAAAGTCAAGTTTAGTCAATTGTTTGTGCCCATGTTTTCAATTTTAGAGACTTCAACCCCAAGATAGGTGGTAAGACTAGATCTTACTTTACCAGTAAAACAGATCTTGTTTACCACACTAACTTTACCACAGTAAACAAGCACTGTTTCATTTCCCAGGGTTCCCATGAGTGCCTTGGGTACATACATTTATTATTTCAATGCCATTTCTTTTTATAGTCTTCTGTATTTATTTATTATTATTTATTGGTGTTTATTCATTTATTTATTTATTTTGCTCGGTGGTTCTCTCCGGGTACTCCGGCTTCCTCCACCCGTAAAACTGTCACGGTCACGATTAGCCATTGTGCATCAGAATGTGACCTTAAACACCAATAAATAATAATAATTATAATAATTTATTTATTTATTTATTTATTTATTTATGTATTGGTGTTTAAGGTCACATATTTTTGCACAATGGCTAATCATGAGCACAACATGAGTATCAACTGAAGACCTGGGGTGAGCATTAATAAGCCATGTTGCCCATTTTAGAGAGGGTTTGCACCTCCCAAGCATTGGTGACTGGGTTCTATTTTACCAGTAAAACAGAGCCTGTTTACCACAGTGAACAGGCACTGCTTCACTTCCCGGGGTTCCTGCTGGGATTATTGGTGTTTAAGGTCACATACTTATGCACAATGGCTAATCATGACTGTGACAGTTTTACGGGTGGAGGAAGCCAGAGTACCTGGAGAGAACCACCGGGCATCGACAAGCAACTGTCAGCTCCTCAAAATTCTCTGTTCAAGCTCTGCTCAAGCAGGGTTACAGCGGTTGAAGACATGTGTACCACTGACGTGCAGTATGCCTTAGTACATGGCATCATTGTGCCCCAATGTAGGCAACTGGGATAAAGTGCCTTGCTCAAGGACACAAAGAAGGGCGTCCCAGACAGGGATCGAACTCGGGAACCCTAGCAAAGAAGTCTGACAGTCTACCAGAGAGCCACCGTGCTCCCATAGTCTTCTGTAATTACTATTCATTGTAACAGTATATAAGAGAGAGAAATGGTCCACAGACAATGGCATTTACTGCAATGAGGGGAACATTGACCCTTTGGGTCATTTACATTTCTAAACAAGCATATGCCATTGTCTCACAAAGAGAGAAGTGGCTCTTGATGTTTGTGACAAAAAAACAAAATCAGGGTTCATACAGGCAAGGCACGATCAAATTCAAGGACATTTGTCAGCTTTTTAAGAACATACATTTTGCACTGTAATACAGCATGCCAGAAATTTGCATGCCTGTAAGGTTGTTTCTTAATCCTTAAGGCTTCAAATAAATTTTTCAAGTAGCTACTACCTTATATGTTTATACAGTTGTACATGTAGGCGACTTGGCAGTAGTTCCACATCATTGTTGGCTGCCTGCACAGGAAGCCAACAATGATGTAAAACCAGTGCCAGGATAAATTCAGCCTGCACCGACACATCAAGGATGATTACACTTAGGTGCACATGCTTCAAGGTAATATAAAAGTGGCAGTTTGGAGCAACACAGGTCACTAAGGGGTAAATTCACTGGCGATTCAAGTGTTTTTTCAAGGCTGATGGTAAGTTTTCATGTACTTTTCAAGGCCAAAAAGGGATTCAAGGACTTTTCAATACAAAAGGGAAATTCAAGTCTCTGTGCAAACCCTGAAGATCTTCTCACAATGCATGCCTGTAGTAAGTTTCATAAAAAAAATTCTGATAACATTTGTTCAAGTTAAGGTATTCACAAAGCCATTATCAGACAAACACTGAATTTCCAACAAAACGGAGCATAACTCTCATAAAATTTGGTGAATACTGAACTTATCTGAGAACTTCTCACAATATACGCCATTCAAGTTTTATGAAAATCTGATTACATTTGTACAAGTTATGCACTTACAAAATCATTATTAGAGGAACGCCAAATTTCTAACAAAATTATTATACAAAATGTGGCAAATATCAAACTTGACCGAAATCTTCTCACAATATATGCCAATAGCAAGTTTCATAAAAATCTGATTACATTTGTTCACGTTAACAAAGTGATCATCACATAAACACCAAATCGCCAACAAAAATGGGCATAACCCATACGAAAGCACATAAAATTTTGTGAACATTGAACTTGATCGAGACCTTCTTACAACATCTGTCTAAAGCAAGTATCATGAAAATCCTATTACGTTTGTTCAAGTTACTGTGTTCACAAAGTCATCATTAGTCAAACACCAAATTTCCAACAAAAAGCATAACTCCAACAAAAGCAGAAAAAAATTTGAAGATCGAACATGACCAAGATCTTCTCACAATGTTTGTCTTTTGTCAGTTTCAACAAAATCAGATCACATTTCTTCAAGATGTCACATTTACAAAATCACACTGGATATCCGGATAACCGGGCCAACCTTTTGATCGGACGGCCAGAGGTGAAATTCGCGGTAAAAAAACTTGTGGTCGCTCGGTATTTTAGCCGTTTAAAAGCATTCAACATACTGGAGATTAAGGATTTAACCATGAAGCAGTCGGTAAGTTAATATTTTATACATTTATGCTTCAATTTGCTTTATTTCATGACAGTTATAGGCAATATCAACAAAATATGTTATTACTAATCACGGAAATATCACTTTTTGACCCAAATTCACAGATTTAACACCGTATTTTGCGATACAGAATGGTGTTCTCCTAATTATTTAAACGCTTGTTGCTGTAGTAAACATTATTAAACATTATATGTCAGTTTAAAAAATATCCCGCGCATAGTATGAGGTGTTTTGGTATTTCAAACATCGGCGTAGTTACAAAGTGTGGATAAGACGTCCACATGGCGTTAATAGGACGTCCGTCAATATTATTTCTTCGGTGGATAAGACGGCTGCCGAGTCGTCAATATGTTTTCAGCATATAGTTTCATATAATTTCACACCCAAAACAACGCTCGATGTGTGTTATAATGTTTCTAAACGCTAAACTATATACGAAAGTCGTATGCAACGTCTGTATTCATTCAAAGTCACACATATTCTTGTTCCTATACAAAATTTATTCTTATTTCAGGGCAAGCATGAAAGCTACAGGAAATACCGTTGTTGTAAATGTAAATTAGACTGCGACCAGTTGCAACAAATGGTGGACCATATTAGTGACATACATCCCGATGATGTTATAAAATACAGAGAACTCGTCTTGCATACATCGACAGGCAAGATTCAATATCAGTCGAAGTCGCATGAGGGCATGATGGTAAACAGTGTCCGGAAACAAGGAAAACATATTGAAGTAAATGAAAACAAAATGTACCTTGTTGAAAATGTTAAAAGAAAAAAATTAAACACGCCTGTTAAATTGAGAGAACAATTTTCAAACAGTTCCCAATCAAAAGTGTCTAGGAAGGCAATGTCGTTTCAATATGCTGACAATACAAACATTGACAGCGATGACTCAAACAAAAGAGATCATGTTACACTGATAAGAGAACTTGAATTTCTGTTACCAGATATAATAGAATACTTAGAACGCTGTGGTGAAACGGAAACATTTATGTGCTTCATCAATTTATTGGCAGCAAGGAAAATACCGTTAACAAATATTTGTTACATTTTGTTTGCTGATGTTATCAGCTGGTACTCTTTAGAAAATACTTCGATGATGAGGTACAGACCAGAAAGTGTGAAATTCTGGCAGATTGGATACCGTATTTTCCAAGGAAAGTTCCTACGATTTATGTCTGGGGAGCGAAACTTAGGACAGATACTAGAAGGGTTGTCTGCAAAAGGGTGCAATCAATCACAAAATTCAAAAATTAATTTTGCTGTGCCCAGTAAAAACAATCTATACAGAGAATGTGAAAAAGGAAACCCTTTCTACCCAGGTATTAATACTTCGGCCATTGAAGAACTTGCTGTCAAATATAAAGGAAAAATAATGAAACTGGGAGTGGATGGTAAAAAAATTTGTCGTGGTAAAGGGCGAACCATTGGTGATATAGACTGTTGGGACTATGAGGGTAGCCCTACGCTCAGTGATAGGAAAAACCAACACGACAGTGAAGTTCAAGAGATGGATAGGTTCATTAAAAAAATAGAGCTTATGGATTGCGGCGAGCTAGACCTGACCGAATTGACAGCAACCACTAGAAGCGATTTTGTTCAAAGGTTGAAAGTGATTGTGAAGCTGCTAGCTGAAAAGAACAAACATCTAAGGGAAAGACTTTCATCGCTTAAACGTTCAGAAGAGAAATTCCGCAAAACGAGTGGAGAAAATTGGATGAAATCGAAGTTCTATCCATTAATTTGTTCTATTCGAGTGAATATAAGTGAGGTTAGGAAACAACTTGAAGACAGTCTGATATTTTGTGACAAGTTTGCCTTTTTTGGAGCAACATTAAATTTAAAGCAGTGTCTATTTTGTGAGTCAACTGAGGTCCCAATCAAAGAGCAGCAGAACTATTTTTGTTTGAACAAAAACTTTAAGAACATCGATCATAATACAAGGTACATACCACAGAGGTCCGAAGAATGGCATGAAGTTCGGAATAAGGCCCGAGTGACAGGTAGTACCTGCAATAAAGCTGTTGGGATGGATCGACTAAAGGATCAGCAAATACACTTTGACCATATGTTTCGTGAAAAGTTGAAAGAAGCCCCCACAGCAATAATGAAAGAAAGAATGGCATATGGCGTTGAACACGAACAGGATGCCATTGCCACAATGGTGGGCAAAGTTCTTCCTTTCCTGTTTCCAAACTTGAACTTTTTTGAAAAAGGATGTGTCTGTGTATCTAATGGTCAGCAAGAGTCATTTATGGTTGTAAGTCCAGATGGATCTTTGAGAACATCCCAAGACAGCACTCCAACTTTTATGCTCGAAACTAAATGCAAGGCTCCAAATAGCTTCTCCCCGGATGCATATTATCAAATTCCTAAGTATTACGTCATGCAGCTATTAAGTGAAATGAGTGCATATAACTGCAAGACCCTTCTGTTCACTTGCTGGTCTGCAAAATCCATGACAGTTTTTCGCGTGAAGTCCGATGAAGATCTGTGGAATTCATGTTGGGAAGAACTTAATCGCATTTATGGATCAGATAAAGGTGAACGACCAACACGATTCTCTGACTGTGCGAAATCTATGCGGGAGAAAGTAAAAGTATTCCTGAAGGAGAAAGTTGAACTCCTTGCCGAATTTCCATCAGCTTGTGCAAGACATTATGATAATTACAATACCTGTGATGACGAAACTTCAAGCCACTGTATGCCACACCTTCCGGATCGTGACAAGACAATAGTTGTGATATCGCTAGAAACCCTACGGGAAAGCCTCCTCTCTATGAGAAAGTGGCTCAAAGACACCTACTATCTTCTCAGAACTGTCGCTTCTAAAATATTTGTCTTCATGGTGAATGACCTAGATCGAATTTATCAGATGGATATCTCGTGTGCCCACCCAATTGCCTATGCATTGACAAGCCCTAGCTTGACTCAAGATGTTTTCAGAAAAATGACAGACAGGGTCATCCAAAGTTGTGGAGAACGTGGGATTCAAATTGGAATAACTGCAAGTGATGGTCAGTGGCATCAGTATGGCATACGGAATCAAGATCAAAAACCATTGACGCTACATCAACTGCATAGAGATCACTGGAAATCAACAATTTCAAAGACTAAGGTGGAACTACTTTTATTGGATGAGACTGCATTAAATGTATCAGTGATCCTTGATTGTGTTGATAAACAGGATGTGTCACTAGCTCGAAAGGTTTTTGCTGAAGACGTAGAGAAAAGCATGTTGCAAAATGGATATACTGATGAGGGCAAGTTTTGTAAGCTTATTCGTGAATGGTTTGATGCAGAGGACAAGCCTTCAATAGATGCAAAAGAAAGATGTCGGATTGCTCTACGGAACTGGCTTTTAGAGGGTTACCATGTTGGCAAATTTCCTCCAGCGACTCAATATGTGCATGGAATACCGATAGTAACATTTGAGGGACTAGTTTGCCACACAGAACGAAAAATTCACCTCTATGGAACTCTACCGGACAACAAATACAATGTCCGTGCAACTGGGACCCAAGAGGTTGAGAATTTCTTCTCTACATTCAGAGATCTAGAACCTACAGGTAAAGGAATCCCTAAGCCTGATTCAATTCCATCCATGATGTCCGCTGTAGTTTAAGTTGATAGTTTTAGAATAAACCCTAGCAAGTAAGTATGTTATACAGAAAGACTCAATATAATTTATATTAAGAAGCAAACCTGCGGCAACCGCGTTGTGTCCTTGGGCAAGACACTTCACCCCGATTGCCTACATGGGGGCACGATGACGCTGTGTACTGAGGCGTACTGCACGTCGATGGTGCGCATGTCTTCAACCAATCTCACCCTGCCTGTGCTGCAGTGCAGAGTTCAGAGTTACGATGTTGGAGAGCTGGCAGCTGCTCGTCGTTGCTCGGTGGTTCTCTCCGGGTACTCCGGCTTCCTCCACCCGTAAAACTGTCACGGTCACGATTAGCCATTGTGCAGAAGTATGTGACCTTAAACACCAATAAATAAATAAATTAAGAAGCAAATCTATCTCCATCTTGCAACTAAACATTTTCATTCCAAGTATATTCCACTAATTGCTGTCTGATAAATTTGCGTCATATGATTATGTAAATATAATCATATGAGGCCAAACATTGGTCACATCCATTCCCTTATTTTAGGCCGATTTCTCGATTGTAACCTACAGACTCATTCGGGATGGATGTAAAAAAATGCAAGATGAAATGGTTAATCTTTTTCAATCACACTAGCATACACATTACTTAAAATGGATGCGAGCATAAGTTGTATACGCAATGATACTATATATTTCCCACTTCACGTACATAAAAAGTCAGGTTCTACAATGAATTGGGTTTTCTGAAAGCTTCTAAGAAAACTGAAATACTGATTTGGGTGAAGTAGGACAATAATTATATAAAACTTGTCTTGGCCTGTATCCGACAATGTCTTTTCTAATAATTAAACTTTGTTGCAGGGTGATTTTGTGAATTTACCAAAAAACACAATTAATTGGTAGAGTGTCTAATTGTTGCCAATGAGACGCTCTGGGACATTGGGGATCATGCTGCCCATAGACAGTATAGTAGTTTACTTGGGAATATCAGTGGGCATTCTCTGACACACTGAAGGAAGTTAGTATTAAAGTAACAAACACATATGTCGAAGTATTAATTTAACAAAAGTATTTACGTTGTCAAATCATCTGTAAAACTGCAATGCCAGGCAAAAGACACTATACTGTACAGTGACTTGCAAAACTCAACCAATTAAATATGCCCCTTTGCGCCATTGCAGATCTTTCTACATCAAGACATCTACAGCTACTGTATACCCAGCTAGATCGTATATGTCACCAGACAGCGACGAGACCATGAAGACTGATGTGAATGATTCAAGTAGCATAAGAACTCCTCAACAATTGTCATTAATTCATAATATTTATCCAAGATTAGTTCTGAAAATACAACATTTAACCCCCAGCCACCATGAAACTATATAATTAGCACAGTCCATGATCCATCGCATATTCTTGGACAAATATGGGTTCCTGTAGTGAGGGGTTGGTGGGTTGGGATACATGGGTCCTTTACGCTGGTTGAAAATGAAGGATTATCGGCTGTTGGTGGTAAAAGGCAAGCCTGTTTGTGTTGTTCGTTGTGTCATTGGTAGCAGAAAGGCCCAGGAAGAGATAATTTGGATTGCTGGTCTCAGTCAGTTGGAGACTAAAGATTATTATAGTAACTCCATGCACGTTACTTTGTCTGCATGCTTTTGCATACAACACAATAGTCCTTTTGCGATAATGGGATCTTGGCTGTTACAGGCTTAGAGCATTTGTATATGGATTACTATGGAAACCAATGATGGTGTTTCATCTAAATTGGCATCATAAAAATTCAGATGGTCTCCCATCCAATGAGTGTCTTGTCTCAGGTTCAGTTGTACCTTTTTGTTTTCAGAGACCATTATTTCGACAAGCCGGAAAGGAGCAGAACTAAACATAAACGTAGAAGTTCCAGAATAACAAAGCCTGGGGAACCCGCACATGGGGAAAGAGCAGTGAGACCGTTGTATCATTCCCGAGATGATACGAAGATACCAGCTCACCACAGAATGGGATATAAAGACATTCCAGACTGTTAACTTAGGAAAAGAAAACAGTTTGTGACTTTTGTTCTGAAAGCACATGTAATATGTGCGTGGTATACAGAAGCTTTTCAATGTATTTTCTAACACTAGACTTTAGCACAGTTCAATTTCCTTGAAAGCTCCGCCTGTTTTTTTCCGCGAAATTATGTTCGTATTGAGTTATATCAATGAATGGCACATTTCTGTGCGTATAAATACTACATTTTTGGTAATAACAGTATCGTATTAGTATGCCAATTGGATCGCACACTTGGAGACAATAGCGTATGCTATATGATGAAGTTAACTGTCTCAGTGTTTAAATCCACTATCAGGACCATAGTGCATAGCGTATAAAGCCACTACAGTGGGTCTAGGTTCCAAATGTGTTCAACCATTCATCATGTGTATAATCTGCTCCTTGTTCATAAATATAATATTGTTTCATTTACTGTAAAATTATGCAGGCATTCTGTAGTAAATGAAACAATATTATATTTATGAATAAGGCCAAGTATAATAATGGCACATAATGTGAGCAGTAGTATATCGAGAATAAAAATATCTATGTTTGTTATGCACATTAAGGTGAAAATTACCACTGTAGCAATTAAAAAAACGACAAAACATAAAAAAACAACAAATGCCTTTATTATGATAAAGAAAACTGAGGTTCAACCTTCGAACAATAGCAATGTAACGTTAAACAATAAAATAGAGTTAGAAATAAATAACGGCATAAAATAAACTTGAATCAACCTGTCAAAGTTGTATAGAGGCAGATTGGGGATATGGAAACTCCAGGCAAAATGTTGTTTTCCATATCCTCAATTCTTTGCCTTAAAATGTAAAATTGCAAACAAAGATATACAAAATAAACATTTTCGGTCACTTAGCCTTGGTAAGTGTTATCCTGAATAAATTTGCAACAATTTGATAAAAAGAAAAACATAAAACATGGTGAAATTGAAAAGTTGCTTTTGATCACACTGTCGAATGCCTCACCTGATTTGCGACGAACTCGTCTGAAGTTCTTGGTGAAAATTTGATACTTTCTTTGCCTGAGCGATATTTGTGTACAATATATTGTGCATGTCAAGGGTCGCACAGAGATGTGGGTAGCCACAAAATTACCTTTATCAATTAGACTGATCATTCGCGGAGGTTGGTTCACAACGGCGTCCATAACTATCCACTAAATGAAAGAAATGGCCTACACGACGTGTTAGAGGGTAGGCTCAAGTTTTGGGCTCTCCTACAATAAAAAGTAGCTCTTTATTTAAAGTTTGGGGTTTCAAATCGTTTCTAAGCTTACAAAAACGAAGGAACATCATCCCAGATGATGTGCCCAGGTGATGTGCTGGGCATTAGTATGAAACATCAAAATATGTTGAACCACACGGGGGTGGTCTTAACAAAAATTAGTATCAATGAGTGACAACGACGGCTTTTAATAGTACAGTTATTGTGGTCCCCAGCTGTGTTGACGCTAAAAAGCACTAAAAATTGAAGTATGTTTCCAGATGGCAATATACTTCAAATTCCATAGTGCTCCCCTTGATATTAGTTAATTCTATACAGCTAACGAGCGTCAATACAGCTGCAGGCCACAATTACCGTACTGTTGAGAATCATCGTGCCACTCACTGATCAATACGGAACGTAGTCATTTTTGTTGAGACCAACCCGGTTGATTCAACATTTTGTGATGTTTTATGGTAGTGCCAAGCACACCACATGATCGTCTCACTCATCTAGAATGATGTTCCCCCGTGATTGGAAAATTGAAAAAAAGCATTTGAAACCTCGAACAACAGAGCTACTTGTTTTTGCAGGAGATCCAAAAACTTGAGCAAACCAATCCCCGCGCTTGATCAGTCTAAATGATCAAAGTAAATTTATTGCTATCTACATCTTCATGCGGCCCTGGGCATACACAATATATCAATTTTGCACCGAGGACTACTTAGTTTGCACCATGAATCAGGTAGGGGGCTCGACAGTGTGCTAATTACTGTAAATAAACACTACAATCATATCTTTAGGTCACAAACACAGGCGTTTACACCTATAACATAGCCATTATTGGTTGGGTTTTTTTCCATTTTTTTTCGCCACAATCCTGTGTTGGTTAGCATTGAAGTAAATCAAATGAACATTGATCGGGTTGTAAATGGTGCAGTGACATTATTAATCATACAATTGGTAACTTGGGGGTAAATCCTATAAAACATTTACAATTGTAATTTGCAGAATGGTATTCCGTATACTTAACAGTAAATTGGCGAAATGTTTTGCTGATATCCTAAAAACGCAGCAACTTACGGTGGTACGACGACGCCGATCGATTGCTAAGACGCAGGTAATTAGCTGTCTCGTGTAGGATACCAGCCAAACATTTCTATCATTTACTGTCACACACAAAAAGTACAATTCTAGAAATTACAATTAAAAATCTTTCATAGGATTATTCACAGGTAATCCTATAATTTCGATATTAACCAATCCTGGCCCGTGACAAGAAAGAAGCCAAAAACGTTGCATCAATTTGTATCATTCATGTATTACAAGTTTGATTTTTTAAAAAGATAAAGGTCACATTGGAAACAAAATAAGTAGCAATAAAAATCGGTGTTACATTGATAATACTGTTTGATTCATTGTACTTTTACCACACTTTTAACATTTGAAGTTATTTCTTCTAGGATAGTGTCACGAGCGGAGAAATCTGTGATACCCAAAGAGGACCATCTAGCAGTGACGTCCCTGCAAAGGACTTACAACTTACTTAGCCTGCAGAGGCGGGCCTAGAACTAGTTCAAGTTGATGGTATAATATATCACCAACTTGCGAAATGCATCAGATCACTGCACCACCTTGTCCTTGTCCTTGTCCACACGTGGGCAATGGCAGATTAAGTAATTTAAGTAACTTGCTAAGGGCACAATTATGTCGCCCCGACAGAAACTCGGACCTGTATTCCTAGGAACCTCAGGACTATGACTTCGATACTCTACGAAATGAGCCCCGAAGTTCCCTGCATAGGTAAAACATTGGAATGAAGGGAGGTGAATAAAGCAGTGACAGTAGCTTAGTTAGTAGAACATTGAATTTGTAACCGATGGTTGTTGAGGATACAGGTTCGATGCTCATTCGGAGCGACTTGTTGCATGTACCAGAACCAGGAACTTCACCCAATTGTCCGTTTGGGAGCACGGTGGCGTCGAGTTCTAATTTGGTGGTACACATACCAATCCCAGCAGGATTAACCCTTTGCCTAACGTAACGGCCAAATCCGACCAGTGTTATATACAAAAACTCCATTCCGCTTTTATTATATATCCAGTTTTTGTCTTAAAAACATAGTTAATGACCCCTCGTTGGAATGAGCTCATCGTGCTTGTTTCAATGAGGGATGATAAGCTATGTTTTTGAGACAAAAATTGAAAATCACTAGTTATAGGAGGTCGTCTGTTAACCATGCTGGGAAAACGATTAATACACGTATCTTGATGGATCTGACAGTGGTTCACCGCTGCTCTGTAGTTCTTATTGGTTAATCTCTCTCTCTCTCTCGCGAGAGAGAGAGAGAGAGATGGTGTGTTACCTGAGCTGACACTTTGACTGCCACTTGTCCTAAATGACATTTACACTGTAGGGTGGCGGCATGTTGTACTGGGGCTGGGGAAGAGGCATATGCACAGCCATCCGGCAAGATGACCCAGAGTGGCAAATAAAATTTTGAAGCACACTAGTTCAATATACCTTTCTATCTATTATATAAATAGAGGGTTATATTGAACTAGGGTGCCTAAAAACTTTATCTATCACGCTGTCTAGTCAGACTCCTGTGGTATATGCTATGTATGGTTTTATTCCAGACCCTGTTTACCGCTTATGTCCTGTATTGGCTCTGTGTTTTGCTAGTCCTGTACTGTAGGCAAAACGTCGTCCACAGTTACACAAATGGGTCTTCCTGTTGTGAATGGCATTTACGTGAGCATTCAGCCCTGAGCGACTGGAAAAGGTTTTGTCACAAGTGGAACATTTAATATTCTCCAAGCAGTGTTTTTGATGTGAATATTTGCTGTCCCTTGATATAAATCTTTCATTGCAAGTGCTACATGCAAATGGTTTGGTTCCTGTATGTGTATTAAGATGATCCACATATCGACATTTCTTATTAAATTGTTTTCTGCAACCCTCAAATGGGCACATTTGATCAACTACTGGATTGTGTTTCCTGTAATGCACTTTAAGGTCAGCAAGTCTGGTATACATCGTACCACATTTATCACACAGATGCCCGTCGTTTTTCTTCCTGGGCTTGATTGGCGTTGATGTTCTTGGTTCTGACATGCTAATTGTTGATACGTCTAAAATTGAACCTTCAACTACACTCAGTTCAATAGGTTCATTTCCGCTTGGTTCATCTGTTGTGACCTAGAATAAACAAGTAGTTTGTACACTGGCAATAGGCAATTTGGTGTTTAAACCCCTTCATTCTAATCTTATAATCTCAAATTTCATCATCTTGACTCATTTCTCCTTATGTTGCCAAAAGTTCAACAATTTATATTTTGACTGAGTTCGTTGAGCTATGTCAATCAAAATATAACTTGTTGAACCTTTGACAACACCAAGGAAGGTACCAATGGATAATACTCGACATCTGAAAAGAATGCTTAAAAACATGTATTTTGGTATCATTAATTTATAGCAGCTATAGATATAGAATTGAGGCGCTGGTCTGTCATGCCAGAGGTCCCGGGTTCGAATCATACAAGGGGAGTTGAACGCAGAGTTTCCGAACGCTCGCTGATAGCATCAATTGTGGGTTAGCTCTGTCACAGTGCACCGTCCTATCGGGTGGGACATTAATGGCTGACCTCAGTGCAGGGAGAGACACGTCCTGTGCAGGCTACAGATCTCTCTGTGGTTGCCTTGAGCGAAAACTCCAGAGCCTCATCCCACAAATATCCGCACCAACAGGCCAAGGAAAGGCGTTAGTATAAGTTGTAGAACTTTGACAATCCTTGTAAAATGAATAAGGTTAAAAAAAAAACTTCTTTACCTATCCAGTACTCAATAGAGGGTGGCCCCGGTAACGCCCTAATGAAATGATCCCACCCCTGTCAACCCTTCCGCACATTTTTAAATACTTTTTTGTTCTCCGAAAAATAGAATAAAATTGGCAAATGTTGGCAAACGGAGGGTGTATGGTGAAAACTAAAGATCAGACAAAAACATCTTTGATGTACAGGTCGAGCGGCCGTCCTATCCTTTTAAAAATTCTGTAGTGCGGCCGTCTTATCCGCAGTAATCTTCACCCACGTAAGAAAAATACAAATATTAAACATCTAATGGACAGAAGCGATGTTTTCTATTTTGGCAATGAATTATCGGGTTTACAAGTATTTGCGAGTAGGAAAAGAAGTAACAAAGCACCATTCTGTATCGCAAAATACGGTGTTAAATCTGTGAATTTGGGTCAAAAAGTGATATTTCGGTGATTAGTAATAACATATTTTGTTGATATAGCCTAAAACTGTCACGAAATAAAGCAAATTGAAGCATAAATGTATAAAATATTAACTTACCGACTGCTTCATGGTTAATTCCTTAATCTCCAGTATGTTGAATGCTTTTAAACGGCTAAAATACCGAGCGACCACAAGTTTTTTTACCGCGAATTTCACCTCTGGCCGTCCGATCAAAAGGTTGGCCCGGTTATCCGGATATCCAGTGTGAAAATGTTCTGAAGAATGGATGGGACTCCTTTCTATATCAACAGTCAAAGTTTGTCTGGGCGGGGATAACAAGGTATCTTGTAGAAAACAAAACAAAAAGAATTCATAATTATAATTGCTCAAGGATGCACCAGGCAAATTATCTATTTTTAGTTATTGTCCACAAGTTGTTTTGTTTGTAACAAGTTGTTTGCAAACTGAAAGGAATCGTATTGAAGAAGAAATTTCCAGTTATTTCATTTTCCATCATCAGTCTGTGTTTTATGGGAAATAATTTTGTATTGCTGTTTCTTTTGTATTTGTATCATTTATTGGGGTTTAATGACACTTTTGATAACCAGGGTCACCTTGTGTCAGATAGTTTTATGGGTGGAGGAAGCTGGAGTTACCAGAGAGAACTGCCCAACTCCCTAACGTACTAACTCCGCACAAGCAGGGTTAGCATTGGTTGAAGACAAGTGCACCATCGATGTGCAGTATGCCTTAGTACACAGTGCCACCATGCCCACACATGGGCAATCAGGATGAAGTGCCTTGCTCAAGAACACAATGCAGTAACCCCTGGCAGGGATCAAACCATGGCTCTTTCGGTTGGAAGTCCAAGCCGTAAACACTGAGCCACCACACTCCCATGTATTTGTATCAAGGTTTGGACAGTTTATAATATAATATAAACAAATATTACTCATGGACTTGATTATGTGTTAACCGTACACAGACAATGATTTTATTTGCTGTCCTATTTCTGCTTCTGTAATGTTGAGTTTAACATTTACTGCAAGTTTTACTGTGCTACGGATCTGGGGTTTTAATTAGTAGTTTAAGGGAAGAAATGAGCAAAATAAACACTATTACATATTTTTTATTCGCTTTTTTATTTCTTCCATTTAAAACATATGATTAATATGATTGGAATGGAATAGTTAAAACAAAAAAAAAATACTATGGAATGTAATCGCCTAATTCTGTGTTCAATCCCAAAATGAGGGTACAACTTATACAAAAGATATGGTCACAGGATATATATTTTGCGTGAGAGATATAGGATGTGAATTATACATCATAGCGATTTGTATACAGACACATATTCAGATCAAACTGAAATTTCTTACCAGCCATCCATCAGCTATATTTTAGCATTTACATTTTACCTCCACACAGAGATGTGCACATTCAGACATCATCAGTTTTAAATTTGAGTATGAATAGAGTTTGTTTGTTAATTTTATGTGAAAAAACTATTAATTGATTAACTTTTGATAAATACTGGTGATAAGTTGACCATAAAAATTTATAGTCATGACAGCTGTACTTAACGGTAATATCTGATTGGCTTGGTCATCTATTAAACATGAGTTTGTGAAATTCTGTACCTGAATAATCAATGAAACCTATCACATTTTCAATATTTCATGAAATGACAAAACTATTAAATATTAAGACACAACACAATGAGGCTGGAGTACTTGGGAATGTAATCAATGACCTGAGTTGAGTTTTTCCTGTATTTCATGTGTGCCTTCAAGCGCACATGAAATACAGAAAAAAAACCTCCAACAAGGGTCTTTGATTCCTGTCCGACCATGCTCAACTCAAGTTGTGTTCTGTATTTATACCACAATTCAACTTGAATTAAGTGAATAAGGCTGATATTTTTAAAGAAAAATATCACCTTTGGAGATCTGTTTGCTTGACACTGTTTTGTCTCAAAGCATTTCATTCATTTATTTATTGGGGTTAATGACACTTCCGACAGCCAGGATCACCTTGTGTCGGAGAGTTTTATGGGTGGAGGAAGCCAGAGAGAACCACTGAACAATGACAAACAACTGTCAGACTTCCCAACATACTGACACCACACAAGCAGGGTTAGCATTAGTTGAAGACAAGTGCACCACTGATATGCAGTATGCCTTAGTACCCAACGCCACCATGCCCCTATGTGGGCAACTGGGATTAAGTGTCTTGCCCAAGGACACAATACGGTTCTCGCAGATGGCATTCAACTGAGGACCTCTTGGCTATTTCATTCATTATCATGTCATTCAGATGCATAATGACTAATCAGATGAGTTTCTGCATGATGTTCTCAAACGTAGGCCAGATTTGATGCATTGTGTACCTAGCACATTTCTCTATGTCTGCACTGTATTGAGTAACGTTGAATACACATAGCAATTGTGGTAAAATTTTCATGATGCAACTATGGGGATGGTTTTCATATAAAATGCATGAACTATAAATAACATAAATATAGATATATATATGTGTCATATATATGTGTGTATACATATATGGTTAGTATTTATATTTATATGTCATATATAGTCCATGCTTGGTCACATGACATTACTGAATATCACATACTGGATTTTGATGAAACTTGTTGAAGCAACTTATTTCTTGTGTATCATGTCAGGTTGAAACATTACATTTGTTGCTGCAACATGTTGTTTCCACACGTTGCCTCCTGTATCACTGACTGGAGAGAAATATCCTTTTCATACAGTATAGTATTTCTAACGTCTTGACTACACAGGGTTCACTGCCACAAGAATGTAATTAAAGAATCCTTTCAAGCCATTTTCAAGGACCTTTCAGGGCAATTTTTTGCACTATTCCAAGCTATCAAGTAAAATGTGTAATTAACGTCCTGCACATTGATGTAAAAATACCAAAATTTCAAGCTCAAAATATTTAACCACTTCAGTCTTCTGACAAGAGCTCAATGAGCTGTCAAACAAAACTAATTAGTTCAATTCCTATATAACACAACTAGGAATTTAACCAATCAACTGGTGGAGTGCTAGAAGCCACTATCAGGGCTCTAGTGCCAATCGTTTATACCATTTTAGTCCATTTTAGAGGACCTCCACCCCTAGTATTGGTCCAATTTTACCAGTACCTCCACACCTTGTATTGGCCCTATTTTACCAGTAAAACATTAAGAAAATGTATAAAATATTCATATAAAATGTATGTTTAATCCAAATGCATGTTCTCTATCATGTTTGATTTTTTTCATATTTACATCATTGCAAATAAAATAAAATAAAATTATGAAAATAAAATACAATAAATATGTATCACTCTTTCTTTGTGTAAAACACCATACCCCATCAGTGGTCAGTAGGCTCTCATATAAAAAAATGTCTTTTATCCATAAAGACCTGGAGATATTTTTCTTCGTTTTTTGACTATGCTTTGACAATGTTCATCTGGTGGCTTTGCAGTTGTTTCTTGGCAACCCTTCGCTCCACATATAGACAGCAAAGATTTGCCTAGAAACAACTGCCTAGGTACTTGAAATATAACTTCCAGGTTTACTTAAAGACTGCATGATGGAGCACCTGTTTTAATGCAGTCTAAAGTGATTCAAATTGGAAATTGGACTTTAACCCTCTTCACACCGATGTCAAAATACCAAAATTCATGCAGCAAATTATTCCCATAATGCAACTCGGAAATAAACAAAATTCAATCTTGTTTGACAGAGCTCAATTAGTTAAATTCTTAAGTGAATTATGGGAAAAAAGTGCATCTTGAAATTTTGATATTTTGGCATCAGTGTGCAGGAGGTTAACGATTCACAACAAAAAAAAAAATCTAAAATTTAATCAAATCTAATAAAATGTAATAATAATTATTGCCCATTTATACATGTAACTGATTAAATTTGATTACTTGTAATCATAACATGATTGGGCCAGTAGATTACAAATATATAATTCATTCAAAAACTGTAAATTGTAATGGATGATTACAATTACCACAGTCCTAGCCCAAATGCAGCTCATACTCCATTGTCAAAATGGCAGAGTTTGTAACCAACATAGGGTAAGTTTTGATAAAGTGATGTCCATTTTACAAATTGTTCATGCATATTGCACAGGCATGGAAATTCTACAATTACATGAAACACCCAACGACTCATAAAAGCCACAAATACTTGTAGTTAAGACCTTTCAGGGTATGTTGGCACATGCTGTACCAACAATTCAGTCACAATGTGGACTACTTGGCTTGCTGTGTGCCAATAATACCTAACATCTTCTATACACTCTCAGTCTGCCATGTGTGATGTGTAAGCTCTATTGCTCCTGTTTGTTGTTTGTAGGGAACATTATTATGCCTGGGTGCTTCCATAGATTAGCTGTAAATCTCAACAGTCATATGGGTTGATATGGTTGATCAACAGTTGCACCAACAATAAGACTTATATATAACATATAAATGGTTCCAAAAAAAATATTTCTCAGCCACATCATGCAAAGCCCACTGAATAATTATAACCTTTACACAATGAATGGAGGGATATGGAATGAGAGTTTGGGTCATACTCTATTTATGAAATGAGTCAAAAAATTCTGTTTTGCCAAGCCTCTGGCGAGGCAAAACAGGAAATTTGTAGACGAGTTTCATAGATACAGTATGACCAAAACACAAATTTCATATTCTGTTTATCATGACACCACAGTTACCAAAAACACATCTTTCAGATAGAAAAGAAGAGTTGAAGAATGGAATTTCACCTTGAACGTCATGCATTTGACTTTGAGGCATCACAGCTGCAAGCAGTCATAACCGTGACAAAATATAGTTCCACAATTTGACGTAATAAATACTAATTTTCAAGTATTTATACATTTATCATTTGGGATTTTAGAGAATGTTTATAACAAATAAAATCGGGCATCGTGACTTTGTTGATGTTTCGAAATAGTTCTTTTTACATGTGCATTAATTTGACACAGATCTTTTTGGTGATAACCAATCAGAAAGCGTTCTTTTGAATCCGACCAATCAAATCAGCTGAAGGTGTTAAGAAGCTCTAATTAATTTTTATTGGAAATATGAAACGGTAATAAGCCAAGAAAACGGAGAGAAGTCATATGATAAAAAAGGATCATGACTGTTATGTTCATTGATACCTCTAAACTAAACCAACACGTTTTGTTGGGGATATCACATATCACACAAAACATGACAAGAATATAGTACAGTGGAGCCCACTTAATTGGATATCTCTTAACTGAATAACCCTGTTAATTGAATATAATTTTCCAACACAAAACCATTTATCATACCTCCAGTACAACTGTGACCTGTTAATTGAATATAGCTTATAGAGTAAACTACTGTTAATTGAATTATTTATTTATTATTTATTTATTGGTGTTTAAGGTCACATACTTATGCACAATGGCTAATCGTGACCGTGACAGTTGTACGGGTGGAGGAAGCCGGAGTACCCGGAGAGAACCACCGAGCATCGACGAGCAACTGTCAGCTCCTCAACATTCTCACTCTGTTCAAGCTCCGCTCAAGCAGGGTTACAGCGGTTGAAGACATGTGGACCATCGACGTGCAGTACGCCTTAGTACACGGCGTCATCGTGCCCCCATGTAGGCAACCGGGATAAAGTGCCTTGCCCAAGGACACAACGTGGGTCGTCCTGGTCGGGGATCGAACTCGGGACCTCTAGCATAGAAGTCCAACAGTCTACCCCTGAGCCACCGTGCTCCCTGTTAATTGAATAAAAAATCTTGTAACCTGTCAAGAAATTACCCTAACTCTCCCCAGTTTTCCCTTTTTATGGACGTATTTGGCCTCAGTACATCCTATACAGGCATTTAATCTATTATATCTCGTTTGACAGAGCTCATAGAGCTCTGTCAAACAAGATGTAATACAATAAATGCTAAGTTTATCTCTAGAATAAAGGAAAGTGGCACAAACCCTGTTAATTGAATACTCCTGTTAAATGAATAATTTCCATTGGCAAAGTGGCTATTCAATTTACAGGGTTCTGTATAATATTAATAATAATATTCATTATCTCCCCATAGGAACTCCAGAAAGTGAATCAGTGCTTGTTTACTGTGGTAAACAAGCTCAGTTTTACTGGTAAAATTGGACCCAGTAACTAGTGCCTGGGGTGTAAGTCTTCTAAAATGGGCAACATGGATATAAACGATTGGCTGTACTTGATTTTATATCCATGTTGTAATGATGGATAGTCAATGTGCAGAAATATGTGACCTTAAACACCAATAAATAAATAAATGTTCATTACCAGTGTTTTTTATCTTCGTTTTATGCATGCAGCCTCATATATTTACTTTTACAAACAACTTCCTTCATTTTCCTGAAAAATCTTATTTTTGCCAAATATGGTGCAGTTTGAGGGCTAAAATTGGTGTAGACATGAAACGGTTAATGAAACACTTCAACTAAATGTTGACCTCTTGTGTGAATTGAATACCAGAAACATTTTGCAGTTAGGTTAAGTTTTGTCACCAACTGAGAGCAAACTTTCAAATAATCATTTTTCCCATAATGCAACTTGGTATTTTAGCAATTCAATATTCTTTAATCCTTTTCCCAACATGACGGCTAAAACCGGCACGCATTATTTGCAAAAATCACCATTCAATTTTCCTTATTATTTCATTTTTTATCTAAAAAACATAGCTTATGATCCCTCATTGGAACAAGCTCGTTCCAATGAAGGGTCATAAGCTATGTTTTTGACGCAAAAAATGAAAAAATATAGGTATTCAAGAATTTTGTTTGCAGGTGTCGTCTGCTTTGCGTGTTAGGTAAAGGGTTAACAGAGCTCACTGAGCACTGTCAAACAATTTTTGCCTCAAAACATAGCTTATGATCCTACAATGAAGGCTCACTAGCTATATTTTTGAGGTAAAAAACTGAAAAATTTTAATAAAAAATTTTGTCATCAGCTATTTGTGTCAAGTATATGGTTAAGCAGTGTTAAAATACTGAGCTCTTTCAAGGCTTAAATTTATTTATTGGTATTGAAAACTTTCAGCACCTATGGCAATATCATGACCACAACAAAAGTATAAAATCAAGTTCAGCCAACTGTTTAAACTCATGCAGCACACTTTAGAGGATTCACACCCCAGGCATTGTGACCCAGTCATATTATAAGTGATACAGGACATGTTTACCACAGTAATTAAGCACTCCTCCACTCGAGGTCCTTGAAACCTTCAGATATAATTGCACCTGATTTTAATGCCTATGATCCCCTGTAGGAACCCTGAGAAGTGGAGCAGTGCTTGTTCGCTGTGTTAAACAAGCTCTGTTTCACTTGTAAAATAGGTTTCAGTCACCAATGCCTGGGATGGAAGGAAGTTCTCTAAAATGGGCAGCATGGGTATAAACAATTGGCTGGACTTAATCTTATATCCATATTGCGGCCACAATTAGCTATTCAAGGACTTCCACCCCAGGCAATGGTGACCAGGTCCTATTTTCCCAGTGAAAAAGAGCTTGTTTATCACAGTAAACAAGCACTTTTTCACTTCCTAGGGTTCCAACATGGAATCCAAGCAGTTTGCATTGAATAAATATACAGTGGAGCCCACTTAATTGGAAATCTTTTATTTGCATAAACCAGTTAACTGAATATAATTTCCAAATCCAAACCATTTCCCATACCTTCAGTACAAATTGGGCCTGTTAATTGTATATAGGTTACAGGACAAACTCCTATTAGTTGATTAAAAAGACTTGAAACATGTCTAGAAATTACCCTGACAATCAACAAATTCCCCTTATTTTTTACCTATTTGGCCTCAGTAGTCCAATACAGGCATTTATTCTATTATATACTGTTTTGTCAAATGAGTTACAAAAGAATAAATGTTTAGTTAATCCCTAGAGTACAGGAAAGTGTCCAAATTCCTGTTAATTGAATACTTTTCATTGACACAGTCACTATTCAATTAATAGGGTTCCACTCTATTGTTTATCATTATGAAAATATTATGTGTCAAACATGAAAGCACTTGGAAGAAATTAATTTTTACTGTATTCCACCACAACCCAAGATGAAAAACTTGGGTTCAACACTCTGATATACAACCGTGGACATAGATTGATTGAACAAATTTATCTATCATCATAATCACAAACCTTACTTGTAATGACAAATATTGCACAAGGAACTTCACTTGAACCAATTTGATTCTCCCACCTATCAAAGGATTTCAATTAAAACCTAGAATATTGAAGTTGAGTCCATTTGCTTCCAATCTCTCATATTTCACAGGTTTGTAGGAGTTAACCCTTTACCTAACATAGTGGCTGGTTCTAATGATATCCATATTTGTATGGTTTTATTGAAAAATTGTGAAATTTGTTTTTGAACAATATGAAATTTAATTTATTTTTTAAAAATACTGTTAGGTAAAGGGTTAAACTTTTACCCAACTTAACTAGTTGAGGGCTATTTTATTTTTGGTGGTCTGAATTTGTTCATCAAATTATGTTTTATTACAAATTATTGGAGAGTGCCATTGGCACTCTCCAAGAATTTGTTATGAAATAAATTTATGTAAGCAAAACATTATTTGTGAAACATGAGCAAGGAAAATAGCTTTCCCTCACTTTTTTGAAAGCCCAGATAGTGGCTTCCAGTACTCAACCAGTTAATGGCAAGTGCTATTCACAAAAACTGGCAAATTGCACCTAAGCTGTGAAGGCTGGTCAAAATGAAAGAAAATGCCATGTCCCTAAATGTCAATAACTCTGACAAGATTACTCTAAATATCACATGCATTGAACACAGGGATAGACAACAAGAGGGGTGTGTCCATCCCCATTAGCTCACCAACACTTGGCATGCAATAAATCTAGGCTTACTACAAATCTGCAAAAATGTGCGGTCATGTACATGCATAGCAAAACAGATCAGAAAAAGTCTAACATTGCATTAAAAAAGTCCAAAATCTCCCAAAAATGTCCAGCCAAGGGTTAATGTCATCTTATATTGATGCTTTTAACATATATATGAAATATGAAAGCTACAGCACACCGGTTGTAGCCTCCACTCATATACAGCAAAACAGGTCAGAAATTTTCTAAGTCCACAGAGACAAAAAGTCTAACATTGCACTAAAAAAGTCCAAAATCTTCGAAAAATGTCTGGCCAAGGGTTATTGATGCATTAAACACATGTATGAAATATCAAAGCCACAGCATACCGGTGGTAGCCTCCACTCATGTATAGGAAAAGAGGTCAGAAATTTTCTAAGTCCACATTGACAAAAAAGTATAACATTGCATTAAAAAAGTCAAAAATCTCTGAAAAATGTATATATATATTGAAGCATTTAACACATATATCAACTAGAGTGATGTCACGCATGCAGCCCGACTGTCCCAGCAATGGCAATGCTTAGACACAAAATAGCTGGAGCCATTTTTTGTTAACAGTTTACCTAACAAATCTGCCATATTTGCACTCGTGATATACAAAATTTGCTATTCAAATTTGATTTTTTCATTTCTACTCCAAAACATACCTCATGACCTATTAATGGAACAAGCTTGATGAGCTTGTTCCAATAAGGACTAATAAGCCATGGTTAGAAATAAAAAATGAAACAAGAGGCCCCAAAGGGGCCTGAGGGCACTCACCTGACATGGTAGCCTAAATATCAACCCAGAGAATTGATTTCAACAAGTTGCATCTGCTCCTCCTCAGAAAAGCTAAAACCAAATATCCAAAGATTCTGACCAGTGGATCTAAAGAAAAAAAGATTTTTAAAGAATATTCCTCATATTGAACTAAGTTATAATTCGGGCTCCCACAGGGAGCCCATCTATGAACCCAGGGACTTGGCTTTAACAAACTTGAATCTCACCCCCCTAAGGATGCTGCACACCAAATATCAAAACATTCCCACTGCTGGATCTGAAGAAGAAGATTTTTAAAGAAAAATGCTCATTTTGAACTAAGTTACAATTCGAGCTCCCACAGTGAGTCCAAATATGGACCTAGGGACATGGCTGAACAAACTTGAATCTCACCCCCTAAGGGTGCTGCATACCAAATATCAAAACATTCCGACTGATGGATCTGAAGAAGATTTTTAAAGAAAATTCCCTCATTTTGAACTAAGTTATCATTCAGGCTCCCACAGTGAGTCCAAATATGGACCTAGGGACATAGCTTGAACAAACTTGAATCTCACCCCCCTAAGGATGCTGCATACCAAATATCAAAACATTCCGACTGCTGGATCTGAAGAAGATTTTTAAAGAAAATTCCTCATTTTGAACTAAGTTATAATTTGGGCTACCACAGTGAGCCCAAATATGAACCCAGGGACTTGGCTTGAACAAACATGAATCCCCCCCCCCCCCAAGCATGGTGCATACCCAATATCAAAAGATTCTGCCTGCTGGATCTTGAGAAGAAGATTTTCAAAGAAATTTGCCTGAAATGCACCAAGTTCAAATTTGGGCTCCTACACTGAGCCCAAATATGAACCCAGGGGCCGATTTGAACAAACTTGAATCAGATCCATCCCACAATGTTGTACACCAAATATGAAAAGATTCTGCCTGCTAGATCTGGAGAAAAACATTTTTTAAGAAATTTGCCTGAAATGCACCAAGTTCGAATTCAGGCTTCTACAGTGAGCCCAAATATGAATCCAGGGGGCTGCTTTGAACAAACTGAAATCAGATCCACCCCACAATGTTGCATACCAAATATCAAAAGATTCTGCCTGCTGGATCTGGAGAAGAAGATTTTTGAAGAAATTTCCCTGAAATGCACTAAGTTCAAATTCGAGCTTCTATAGTGAGCCCAAATATGAATCCAGGGGGCCGATTTGAACAAACTTGAATCAGATCCACCCCACAATGTTGCATACCAAATATCAAAAGATTCTGCCTGCTGGATCTGGAGAAAAAGATTTTTTAGAAATTTGCCTGAAATGCACTAAGTTCGAATTCGGGCTTCTATACTGAGCCCAAATATGAATCCAGGGAGCCGATTTGAACAAACTTGAATCAGATCCACCCCACAATGTTGCATACCAAATATCAAAAGATTCTGCATACTGGATCTGGAGAAGAAGATTTTTGAAGAAATTTGCCTGAAATGCACTAAGTTCAAATTCGAGCTTCCATAGTGAGCCCAAATATGAATCCAGGGGGCCGATTTGAACAAACTTGAATCAGATCCACCCCACAATGTTGCATACCAAATATCAAAAGATTCTGCCTGCTGGATCTGGAGAAGAAGATTTTTTAGAAATTTGCCTGAAATGCACTAAGTTCGAATTCGGGCTTCTATACTGAGCCCAAATATGAATCCAGGGAGCCGATTTGAACAAACTTGAATCAGATCCACCCCACAATGTTGCATACCAAATATCAAAAGATTCTGCATACTGGATCTGGAGAAAATGATTTTTGAAGAAATTTGCCTGAAATGCACTAAGTTCGAATTCGGGCTTCTATACTGAGCCCAAATATGAATCCAGGGAGCCGATTTGAACAAACTTAAATCAGATCCACCACACAATGTTGCATACCAAATATCAAAAGATTCTGCCTGCTGGATCTGGAGAAGATTTTTTAAGAAATTTGCCTGAAATGCACTAAGTTCGAAATCGGGCTCCTGTATGGAGCCCAAATGTGAACCCAGGGGACCGATTTGAACAAACTTGAATCAGATCCACCCTACAATGTTGCATACCAAATATCAAAAGATTCTGCCTGCTGGATCTGGAGAAGAAGATTTTTTGATCTTTTTCCCATTGCCTGCTGTGTTAAAAAGTGCAGACTCAGCACTTTTTCAAAGTCCTGAAAAAAGTACCTTGTGATCAAACCGATAGGGATTTTTTTTAACCATTCTATTCTACTGGATAAAAATAAGCTTTATACAAAATGAGAATTCTCCGTGCCGTGAAGTTTTGGAGATATGGCAGTTTTAAGGTTTTTCCTATTTTTAGCTCCTGGGGTTCCCATGGGGCAATGAGAACAATTTTTTTGCATCAATCAACTACATATGACCCATTATCATCTCATATCAAATCTGGTTCAAATCGACCTCACGGTTCAGAAAATAGAAATTTTAGGCGTGGCCAAAATTTTTGCCCCTCCCATAACGAAGGCAAATAATGGCCGACAAACTTCTCTTGAACAAACTTGATTCTAAACCTCAAAAGGACTCTGTATACCACATATCAAGTCTCTGCTACTGGTGGTTCATCAGAAGAAGATTTTCAAAAAATTTGGCCATTTTTTCCCCACACCTCTGCTCAATATGAGCCGAAACCTAATTTAGATAAAAATCAAAATGCCCCTATATAACCACTACTTACATGAAATTTAATTAAAATGTGGCCAGTGGTTTAGGAGAAAGAGGCTCAAACACCACCTTCATGCAGGACGACGGACGACGGACGACAGACGACGGACGACGGACAAAGAGTGATAAGAAAAGCTCACCCTGACTTTCAGTCAGGTGAGCTAAAAATCTGATGTTTCAGAAAAATAATTTGTACTGTTGCCTTTAACTTGTGTTAGGTAAAGAATTAAAGATGCAGTACATAAAGCAATGTTGGGCTATAGAAGTCAATTTTCTTTTTTGAATGTAATAACTCCCAATCCTTCAAAATGCATTTTGGGAATAATTGCCTAAGTGACACGTATGTGTGTGTGTGGGTGTGGGTGGGTGGGGGAGGGGAGTTGTGGAACCTATATTGAAACCTGGCCTGTATTACTAGCTGGAAAATACACATATCAACTCAACTTTGGTTGAAATCAAATAATCCAAACTGGAGTTATCAGTCCGAAACCAATTGTTTACAGACAGATGGATGGACCGACAGATGGACGGATGAAAGTCATGACTATAGCCCTGACTATAAACAGTCGGGCTAAAAATGCATTTTGTACCAAAGAAAAAAGATTGCATGAATGGCCCTGGGAGAGGAGGAGGTGGGGTGGGGGTGGGGGGAGAGTGGGGGTGTGTCAGGAGAGAGTCCATTTTTTTTTCCATGTGATCAGTCTAAATGCATTTTGAGCACAGAAAAAAAATACCTAACTGGCACCATGGGGGTGGTGTTTGTCTGGGTTTTTAACCACAAACTTTAACCAAAACTGTAAAAACAAGAGGCCCCACGTGGCCTTAATCGCTCACCTGACAAAGTGACTCTAAGAAGTATTTTAGGTCACCTTCACCATGTCATGCCTCATCAACATTAACTGGTTGAGTGATAGATTTTGTTTGAAGTTCAACATTTGTTACCTAAAATTAGTTTTATTTAAAATCATTGGTGTGTGGCCAATCTCCAATGATTTTTAATAAAGCAAATTTATCTCTGCAGACAAACTGGTTTAGCATGAAGCACAAACAAGGAATGTGAAGAGATAGCCTTGGACATCTCTCCCCAACTGTGGATATCTTCCATGTGCTACATGTACATATTTGCATGCAAGAAAACAAAAATTTTCACAAATTTTCTAAAATATTAGTTTTTTTTATCATCATTGGAACAAGCTCAAACAGCTTATTCCAATAGGGGTATGGGAAGATCAGGTATATTTTTGAGACAGAAATGTGAATATATAAATAATGGTGTTTTTTTGTGAATGATGCTGGAGAATTTTGCGTAAAGATATGGTAAATGGTTTGTTCTAGATACAGAATGATGCAAAAGTATTTAAATTTGATTAGGCAAGTTGTTCCTATAATGCATTTAAAAATTGAAGTAACTGTTTTTTTGCTGCCGAACTTTTAGATGTGTGTGTCTGTGTTTGTGTGTGTGTGTGTGTGTGTGTGTGGGGGGGGGGGGGGGGGGGGGGGGGGATAAGAGTGTTCTTGCAAACAAAATTCCTGAATAAATGGAAAATTTTATTTTTTGTGTGAAAGACATAGTGCGTGAATGTTGATTGGAACAAGCTTAGAGAGCTCATTTTAATGTGAAGTCATAAAGCTGTGTTTTACGTACGAAATTCTGGAATAACTAAAAAATTGCTTTTTTGACTCAAAAAGCATGGTGTGCGACCTCTCATTGGAATGAGCTCAAAAAGCTCATTCCAATGGGGTATTTACAAGCGATAAGTACATGTATGTTTAAGAGACAAAAATTAAAATTTGAATAGCGATTTTTGCGAAGAATGCTGACAAGTTTTGGCAGTTATGCTGGTAAAAAGGTAAGATATGCAAAGTGGTTGTTTTTTAGAGGTGACATTTAATTAAGGGGAATTAACCCTTGATTACTGAGGTAACTTCTAAAAGTACTGAAATTTCATGAAGCAATGTGAATAACAGACAACAGTTGCCTAAAAATTTCATGAATAACTAAACTTTTTATTCTTTTGTCTCGAAAACATGGCATATGACCTTTGTTGGAATGAGCTGAATGCGTGTGTTCCAATGAGGGGTCATAAAATTTGAACGGAGATTTGTGTGAATAATGCATTAGTACTGCTAGATTTGGGTAAACGGTTCACCCTGGATACCACCCCTTCTATAGTAGATCTTTTCTGCAAATTTTGTCTAAGATTCCATCAACTTTACAAATAAATACGTTCATGAATCACAATCAGATCCACCCCACAATGTTGCATACCAAATATCAAAAGATTCTGAAATGAACTAAGTTAAAAATTTGGGCTCCTATATGGAGCCCAAATATAAACCCAGGGGGCCGATTTGAACAAACTTGAATCAGATCCACCCCACAATGTTGCTTACCAAATATGAAAAGATTCTGAAGCTGGATCTGGAGAAGAAGATTTTTTAAGAAATTTGCCTGAAATGCACTAAGTTCAAATTCGAGCTTCTATAGTGAGCCCAAATATGAAACTAGGAAGCCGATTTGAACAAACCTGAATCAGATCCACCCCACAATGTTGCATACCAAATGTCAAAAGATTCTGCCTGCTGGATCTGGAGAAGAAGATTTTTTAATAAATTTGCCCGAAATGCACTAAGTACGAATTCAGGCTTCTATATTAAGCCCAAATATGAATCCAGGGGGCCGATTTGAACAAACTTGAATCAGATCCACCCCGCAATGTTGCATACCAAATATCAAAAGATTCTGCCTGCTGGATCTGGAGAAGAAGATTTTTGAAGAAATTTGCCCGAAATGCACTAAGTTTGAATTCGAGCTTCTATAGTGAGCCCAAATATGAATCCAGGGGGCCGATTTTGAACAAACTTGAATCAGATCCACCCCGCAATGTTGCATACCAAATATCAAATAGATTCTGCCTGCTGGATCTGGAGAAGATGATTTTTTAAGAAATTTGCCTGAAATGAACTAAGTTCGAATTCGAGTTTCTATAGTAAGCCCAAATATGAATCTAGGGAGCCGATTTGAACAAACTTGAATCAGATCCACCCCACAATGTTGCTTACCAAATATGAAAAGATTCTGCCTGCTGGATCTGGAGAAGAAGATTTTTTAAGAAATTTGCATGAAATGCACTAAGTTCAAATTCGAGCTTCTATAGTGAGCCCAAATATGAATCTAGGAAGCCGATTTGAACAAACTTGAATCAGATCCACCCCACAATGTTGCATACCAAATATCAAAAGATTCTGCCTGCTGGATCTGGAGAAGAAGATTTTTTAAGAAATTTGCCTAAATGCACTAAGTTCGAAATCGGGCTTCTATACTGAGCCCAAATATGAACCCAGGGGGCCGATTTGAACAAACTTGAATCAGATCCACCCTACAATGTTGCATACCAAATATCAAAAGATTCTGCCTGCTGGATCTGGAGAAGAAGATTTTTTAAGAAATTTGCCTGAAATGCACTAAGTTCGAAATTGGGCTCCTATACTGAGCCCAAATATTAACCCAGGGATCCGCTTCGAACAAACTTGAATCAGATCCACCCCACAATGTTGCTTACCAAATATGAAAAGATTCTGCCTGCTGGATCTGGAGAAGAAGATTTTTTAAGAAATTTGCCTGAAATGCACTAAGTTCGAATTCGGGCTTCTATAGTAAGCCCAAATATGAATCCAGGGGGCCGATTTGAACAAACTTGAATCAGATCTACCCCGCAACGTTGCATACCAAATATCAAAAGATTCTGCCTGCTGGATCTGGAGAAGAAGATTTTTTAAGAAATGTGCCTGAAATGCACTAAGTTCGAAATTGGGCTCCCATAGTGAGCCCAAATATGAATCTAGGGAGCCGATTTGAACAAACTTGAATCAGATCCACCCTACAATGTTGCATGCCAAATATCAAAAGATTCTGCCTGCTGGATCTGGAGAAGAAGATTTTCAAAGAAATTTGCCTGAAATGCAGTAAGTTCAAATTTGGGCTCCTATACTGAGCCCAAATATAAACCCAGAGGGCCGATTTGAACAAACTTGAATCAGATCCACCCCACAATGTTGCATACCAAATATCAAAAGATTCTGCCTGCTGGATCTGGAGAAGAAGATTTTTTAAGAAATTTGCCTGAAATGCACTAAGTTCGAAATCGGGGCTCCTATACTGAGCCCAAATATGAACCCGGGGGCCGATTTGAACAAACTTGAATCAGATCCACCCTACAATGTTGCATACCAAAATATCAAAAGATTCTGCCTGCTGGATCTGGAGAAGAAGATTTTTTTAATGTTTTTCCCATTGCCTACAGTGTTAAAAAGTGCTGACTCAGCACTTTTTCAAAGTCCCGAAACTGTACCCTATGATAAAACCGATGGCAATTTTTTTTTTACCAATCCTTTCTGTTGGTCCTAAGGAAGCTGCACACCAAATAAAAATTCTCAGTGCCGTGCAGTTTTGGAGATATGGGCGTTTTAAATTTTTTCTATTTTTAGCTCCTGCGGTTCCCACGGGGCTGCAGGAAAATTTTTTTTTTGCATAAATCAAGTACTCATGACCCAATAAGCCCTCACATAAAATTTGGTTCAAATCAGCCTTTCGGTTTGGAAAATAGAAATTTTGGGCGGGGCAAAAAATTTTGCCCCTCCCATAACGACGCCAAGTATAGCCCCACAAACTTCTCTTGAACAAATCTGAGTCTACACCTCAAAATGAAGCTGCACACCAAATATCAAGTCTCTGCTACTGCTGGTTCATGAGAAGAAGATTTACAAAGATTTTGGTGCCCCTTGGGGGCGTGGCACCACCCAGGAGGAGGAGCAACTTCATTTGAACAAATCTGAATTGGCATTAGGTAATAAACATTTAGCCAACATTTGAATAAAATTGGGCTAGTGGTTTAGGAGGAGAAGTCGATAATGTAAAGTTAACGCCGGACGGACGACGACGGACGACGGACAACGGACAGAAAGTGATTAGTAAAGCTCCCCTTGAGCTTCGCTCAGGTGAGCTAAAAAGCATTTTTGACGAAAGAAAAAAAAGGTGCCTAATTGGAGGGGGGGGGGGGGGGGCGTTACGTCACTTTAAAAAAGGTTCTGCATGTAGTGACTGTAAATAGTTCAAAATGCATATTCTAGGCAAGAAAAAAAAAAATGCCTAATTGGGGAGGGGGGGGGGGGGGGGGGGGGGGGAATTTCTGTCTGGATTTTGAACCACAAACTTTAACCAAAACTGTAAAAAAGCATTTTTGACAAAAGGTAAAAAAGGGTTCTGCATGTAGTGACTGTAAATAGTTCAAAATACATATTGGAGGAAATAAAAATAAAAATGTCGAATTTGGGGGAGGGTGGGGGCGGTGGTGTTTGTCTGAGTTTTTAACCGAAACTGCAAACCAGCATTTTTGACGAAAGAAAAAAAAGTGCCTAATTGGCCCCCGGGGGTGGGGGGAGATGGGGGGTACGTTAGTTTACAAAAAGGTTCCGCATGTAGTGACTGTAAATAGTTCAAAATGCATATTGGAGAAAAAAAGGGGGAAAAAAAAGCCTAATTGGGGGGGGGGGGGGGGGGGGGTGTTTGTTTGGGTTTTTAACCACAAACTTGGAGTCATCCTACCAAGCTACAATTAAATCCCTTTATAATTTTGGTCTGTGGAATATTCTAAAGGTTTTTGGGCTTCGGGCCTCTGTTGCCATCACAGATGCCCAAATGGGGACGTTCTCATCTAGACATTATATGAAGTCAACCTATCAAGTTACAATGAAATCCCTCCATAAATATGACCTGTAGACTGTGCTAAAGGTTTTCGGGCTTCGGGCCTCTGTTGCCATCACAGTTGCCCAAAAGGGGACGTTCTCATCTAGACATTATATGAAGTCAACCTATCAAGTTACAATGAAATCCCTCCATAAATATGACCTGTAGACTGTACTAAAGGTTTTCGGGCTTCGGCGTCTGTTGCCATCACAGTTGCCCAAAAGAGGACGTTCTCATCTAGACATTATATGAAGTCAACCTATCAAGTTACAATGAAATCCCTTCATAAATATGACCTGTAGACTGTGCTAAAGGTTTTCAGGCTCGGGCAGCCATCATGGTTGAATGATCGCAACCAAAAGGGGACATTCTCATCTGGGCATCATGTGGATTGATCCTACAAAGTTACAATGAAATCCCTTCATAAATATGACCTGTAGACTGTGCTGGGTGGGGGTGGTGACTGTAAATGGTTCAAGCTCGTTCCAAAGAGGGGTCATAACCTATGTTTTTGAGACAAAAAAGTTAAAAAATTTATAGTAATTTATATATTTTTTATACTTACCAATGACCCAGACTTAGCTGGTGCTAACTCTAACAAAACCAGGCCCAAACACAAATTTTGCCCCCCAATCCCCAAAATTTGCATCCAAAACAAAAAGAAATCATGTCCTAAAGGACCTCCATACTACGCCTCTACTGCGCATGTGCAGTGACGCAGACGTCCCGAAATTGGCACCAATTATCATTCTTACTGGCAGTGCCTGGTCAGCGCTATGTACTCAGCGGGGAGGCAAGAGTTCCCAACTCCAGGGAGGGCCATCCCCGTCTGGGTCATTGGTAAGTATAAAAAATATATAAATTACTATAAATTTTTTAACATTTTTATACTGTACCAATGACCCAGACTTAGCTGAATAGTAAACAGGCTGGAGGGCCTAGGACATAGAGGAAAATCCAATAAGCTCAACTATATAGTAAAGAGGTAACCCCTTAAGGAAAAAAGGAGTATTAGGCTTTACATGTATCTTTCTTATTTAATATTAAATTAGAAAGATACACTACCCTTAATAATTGAGCACAATAACATTCATGTTCTCTATTAACATCCAGTATAACCCTTATACTAATTATTTTTAAAGCAAGCCAATAAATAAAGTAGTCCAAAGAATTGAGACTCTTTGTAGTCATTTAAAAGTGTCCGAGTATTGTATATTAAAGCCCGTTTGACACTTGACATATACAAATGCTTCACACCGAGCTACACTTTAAAAATAAGACATGAATGAATTTAAACATTAATATTACACTTTAAAACCATCCCGGAAGCGACTCAGAAATACTGACTTGGAGGAGGCATTCCCTTGCTTTTCACTATAAAGCAGGTGACCTAAGGGAACACCCGCCCCCCCCCCCCCCCCCCCCCACCCCCCCCTTCCCCTTGCCCTGGGTCAAATAGCCCAGAGCGAAGAGGGCAGCCGGACGGAGTCACTGCCGGAACAGAAAGCCTGCATAACTATAGTTGCAACTGTTTAGTGGACGACATTCTGAGCAACAGATAACGGACCTAAACAATGCAGGTCTCCAGAAATGGACTCAATATTTCTGAGATAAAAATTTGTAAATGTGGATGGCTGAGACCAATAAGCAGCCTTCATTAAATCTGTAATAGCAACACTATTAGCATAAGCCCAGGAAGTAGAAAGAGCTCTTACTTCATGAGCAGAAATCTTAAGCACAGACTGCTGAGAAGAAGATAAATCTTCATAAGCAGTACGGATAGTTAACTGAATCCATCTGGCAATAGAATGGACTGAAATGTCCTTTCTATTAGGCATCCAAGACAGAAAGAAACGTTTCCGTCCCTTTCTGATAAACTGAGATCTCTGTTTATAGATACGTAATGCTCTAACAGGACAGAGTAAAGGCCTACGCCCGTCTAAAGACGGAAGAGCCTTAATAACAATAGGTTCCGGATATTTATTAGGAGCCTGATTCTTAGCTAAAAAACCCACATTAGTAGTGAAGGTGATAGTGTTCCCAACACTACGATAATGAGAATCATCCACCGATAGTGCATGAAGCTCACTGACTCTTCTAGCAGAAGAGAAAGCTAAGAGAAAAGCTGTCTTATAAGATAAGAATTTGAAATCTACTGTCCCAAGAGGTTCAAATGGCTTTTCCTTCAATTTAAGAAGAACCCAAGCTAAATTCCACTTAGGAATTAATCTAAGAGTTCTGGGTCTATTTATCGAAAAGTTTCTAACCAACTTCGATAAAGAGACATTAGATCCAATTTGTAAACTATCATGATGTGCATAGGTATCAGATAACATAGATCTATAACCCTTTATAGTAACAGGCTGCAGTTTGATTTCGTCAAACAAGTATACTAGAAAGTTTGCAATGTCTGGTATAGAGGGATCGAATATATCTACAGAATGATCCCTACACCAATGACGAAAAACCTTCCACTTAGCCGCATAGTTTAGCGAAGAGGTCCTCCTACAGTTAGAAATCGCGTCCACTGCTCGTCCTGTAAAGTGCTTGCCATGCAAGAAGGACCGCACAACGGAAAAACGTGAAGGTTGAGACCTTGCGGGTTGTGATGGAGTTGGCGCGATTTCCCCTGCGAAAGAAGATCCTCCCGTGGAGGAAGCTTCCACGGTAGGTCCCACAACAGACACCTGAGTAGATTTATCCACGGTCTCTGTGGCGACAGAGATGCTACCAACAGAATCTTGCATTGAGATTGTTTTATCTTTAGCAATACTTGTTGAATTAACGGCGCTGGAGGATACGCATATCCTATCATTCCGTCCCAAGGGATCGACAGAGCGTCTACTGCAAATGCTCTTGGATCCGGACACGGAGACACATACGTCTGCAACTGATTGTTGAGATGTGTCGCAAATAAGTCTATCATTGGCCGTTCCCATTGGTAGCAAATCTGATTGAATACTTGTTTGTTGAGAGTCCACTCCGACAGCAACAAGCGACCCTTTCGTGAAAGGGAGTCTGCTAGCACATTCAGACGACCCGGTATGTGACGGACCGAAAGTAGAACGTGATGTTCTAGCGCAAACAGAAGGATTCTTTCCGTTAGATTGAACAACGGAACTGAATGAGTGCCTCCCTGATTCCGTATATACGCCACTACTGTCGTATTGTCGGATAGGATTTGGACATGAGCATCGTGAATAATGTCCATCCAGTGACGTAACGCAAGCCAAATTGACATCATTTCCTTGATGTTTATGTGCTTGCACAGGAATTGCGGATCCCAAAGACCCTGGCATCTCGAATCCGTTGGGATTAATGATGCACCCCAACCTGTTTGACTGGCATCCGTCATAACGGTAAAACTCGGATCCGGCAACTGCAGCGGAACTCCTTGAGTTTACCACTGAATGTTTGCCCAAGTCTGAATCTCTTGTTTCACTTGATCTGACAAGAGAACGTCTACATCGAGCGAATGAATTTTCACACTCCAACTGAGTCAGGAAAATTTGAAGAGGACGTGTGCGTAACCGCCCCATCGGCATGAGATCCGCGGCGGCTCCGCACAGACCTATCAGTCTCATAAATTCTCTCGCCGTGACTTTGTCTGCGTGCAGACAATAGCGAGCGTAACAACTGACTAATTTCGCTCTGCTTAACGGCAGACGAACGAGATTGTTGTGCGTTTCGAAGCTCATTCCCAGATGAGTGAATGACTTGGACGGCACCAGATCCGACTTCTCCTCGTTTACTATAAAACCGAGACGTCGGAGCAATAGAAGAAGATTCTGAACATCGTTCTGAAGCGTTAACTCGTTGCCGTACCTCTGAAGAATGTCGTCCAGGTAGGCCGACGTTACCGCAGACGAATGAGCTCGGAAGTAGATCATTACCGAGTTCATTACCCGAGTGAAAGCCCAGGGTGCTAGATTCAATCCGAAGCACATCGCCCGGAATTGATACACCACTCCTAGGACTGCGAAGCGTAGATACTTTCGGAATGTCGGATGTACCATGACGTGAAAGTACGCATCTTTGAGATCTATGCTCGTTGCATAATCGTTCACCCGAATACTCGCTCTGACCGATCGAATCGTCTCCATATAAAACTTCGGAGCGACGATCAGCTTGTTTATCCAGCTCAAATCTATGACTGGACGGAACGAGCTGTCTGGTTTCGGAACCAGAAACAGATGGCTGTAGAATCCCGGAGATTCCTGGTTTTCTACGACCTCTACCGCGTTCTTCATTAAAAGAGACTGCACCTCTGATAACAGAGCGTCTCTTTTCTGCGGATTTGACGGAAGATGAGTCCACTTTGGACTTCGAGTTAATGGAGGCTTTCGTTTGAAAGATATCTTTAGACCTTCCGAAGTCACTCCTCTCACCCAAGGGTCGTCCGTAATCGACGCCCATTCTTGTGAAAAGCTCGACAACCTTCCGCCAACCGGAACGCGATAGAGGTTTAAGCCATCACCTCCTGGACCTGCGAGGCCTGCGGTAGGAGAAACCATGTCTTCCACGACCCGCACCTCGCCCCGTCGACCTCGGGGCGTCCGACCGATTGTCCCGGCCTGAAGGACGTCCCGAACGAGAGTCGCTATCCTGACGGTCTCTCGAATAAGACCAAGAGGACGCACCGGAACCTCTATAGGAACCTCTCTTGGGCGCATTAGACCCAGAAGTGCCTGTCTTATTCGTGTCTGCTGTATCCGACTTCTTAGGAGCAGATCTGAACAACAGAGAATCATTAGCTTTCTTTTTAATTTTATCATAAATAGCGGAAAGCTTGCCGTCAAAGAGAAGTTCTCCTGAGACCGAAGCGACTCTAAGAGAGTTCTTCACCTTAGAATCCACTAGTGTGGATGTAGCTAGGGCTGCGTCACGTCTAACCAACTCCAGATTTGCCACTGAAAGGGCGGAGTTACACGTGGAATAAGCTACTGCCCTTGAAGGAAGTCTTAAAGAGGATTCTATATCCTGAAACTCTTTCCCCTGAAGGCGCAGTGATAACGCCTTAGTAAGGTGATCTGCGTAAGATAAGGCATCTAAATTGGCTCTGTTAGACGCAATAGCTGTTTCCAACACCGCGGTTGGAATAGAAGCTGACGACGGTAATGATAGCTCTAAGTCTTCCGCCTCGTCGTCCATACGCAGAGGAACTCTCGGTATACCCTGTCCTGCCGTATCGAATTTATTCCTTGCATTAATGAAAGGCAGGTTGAGAGTATTAGCGGACAAGAAACCTGCTTTCCCCGTCCTGGAAGCAAGTTTAAATATAGCGTCGTTCAATAATTCAAATGTTCTTGCAACATTATTGGACAGCGACGGAAACTCGGGAGCGATGTCCCTGAACCGCTCAAAAAATTCAGAGTCCAATGACGCTATAATTCTCTTGTCCGGAAGCGCTGCAGTCTGGCCCGACGGAACAACTTGAGGGAGAAAGTGCCGGATGAAGTCCACGGCAGCTTTATGTTGTTCCGAAAGGGATAGCTCCAAGTCATCCGTATCCCTTTCACCATCCGGTCGGACCTCATGATGTTCCCGGTCGTCCGCCCCCGATGCTTCGGCGGAGCGTACCGACCCAGCGCCGTCGGATAATTCTCGATCCGACACCGTTTCTGTCGGCTGCTGGGATGCTGCGATAAGCTGTGCTATCTGCACAAGAATGTCCGGCGTCGAGACCTGCGGAGGCGCAGTCTTTCGCTGCTTCGCCGAGGGCAGCTCCGCATCAGATGGCTCCCGCATACTTTTCCTATGCGAACGTCCGGAGTCCATCGGTCTCGAATCCCTGGCTGCCGGATGGTGTGACCTGGTCGCCGAAGAATCCTTGATCGGCGAAGCTGGTAATATATCGGCGGTCACGCAGCCAAGGTGCGGTCGTGTGCGCTGACGAGAAGAGGAAGCCTTAACAGTCTGCGGACTGCTTATACAACGGAGCGTCCCGAGCAACGGACGTATGCTCCGCTAAAGACACATTTTGTACCACAACATCTGGTCCCAGATGTTGTTGTACGAGAGAGGGGCCTCTCTCACTCGCGGCCCGGCTGGACCTGGACGAGCTAGGAACCGGACTCAAAGGCTTCCTCCGTTCTCGCTTACTATCCGCCGTCACTGGGTGTGCATCTATTATGTTTATAGCGCTCGCATCACCCAAAATTTCCTCTTGGACCGCATCGGACGAACCCGGCTGCCGAACCATTCGGTGAATGGACGCTACACCGGGCGAGCTAGCGGACGACATTTGTCTAATCTCCATGAGCACTTTTGCCGCTAGCTCTGAATTCATTTGTGACGACGGACGCACACTTGAAGAAGATAACATGGAAACATCACCCTGTTCTGGTTCCTCTGAAATAGAAACTGAGAGAGTAGAGTGACCTTGCGGAGAAAGAGCCGGCATCGCTCTTTCTCCAGAAACAACATATCGTGACACACGTTTCCAATGTTTCTCATCCCAATGTTCACATATAGGACAGGGATTAATGCGAGAACACTGACTACAATTAATACAATGATCATGAAAGTCAGAGGAAGATTTCTTCCTATTACAATTTGAACAACGTCCCTTCATTGTGAAAGAACAACAATAAGTCCTAGTTACTCGCAAAAACCCCTGACACAAAGATACATAATAACATGATCCATTAATAAATGAAAAAACAATTGCAAAACAAAATAATTTTGAAAAAATATTTTTTCAGCGAAGCCCAAGTTGCTGAAAAGTAACGTTGAGCCCCGATGGATCCGATGGCAAAGTGTGGTCAAAAATTTTAAATTTATATTAAATAATAAATGAGACACTTTCGGATAATAATAATGTATCTTATAGTGAGATAAACTACAGCAAAGGCAAACAGCCCCCCTCAAAAAAGGCTGTTGCCAATGAAAACAAACAGTGTAAAAACACCAGAAAACATGACTCCAGGCACTGAAAAAACTGGCCCGGAATCAGTCATCAATTACACTCTATCTGATGCAAAACAGAGACTCCCAGGGGAGAATCTGCAGAACATCAGATGGAAGATGCAGAACACAAACGTTATACACCCATGGGTGAAAACGTAACTATGGGGAAAATAACAGAAAACATTCTGTAACCAAGCAACTCTCCCAGGAAATTTTAGAAATGAAATTTCTCAAAAATATGTCAAAAGCATGGGAGAATTGCAAGGGGGGACTTTAGAAGGCTAGGGGAGAGGAAACACTGAATAAGCAGTGCAACAATTAGCAAGAATGACAACAAGAGGCCCATGCCTCGAAAATAGGCAACTTAACATAATTTCATCAAAAAATTTTAAGTACAGCCCTGATTATTTTTTGTCACTTCTTTTTCCTCTCCTCCTTCTATCCTCCTTAGAATCAGATTTTCTCCAAAAATTACGTGTCTGGCATCCTTTAAACTGAGATTTACAAGCACAAAGATCAGTGAGATGTTGACTGATGAAGGGCCAAACGGAGAATGAAAATTGGCGCCAATTTCGGGACGTCTGCGTCACTGCGCATGCGCAGTAGAGGCGTAGTATGGAGGTCCTTTAGGACATGATTTCTTTTTGTTTTGGATGCAAATTTTGGGGATTGGGGGGCAAAATTTGTGTTTGGCCCTGGTTTTGTTAGAGTTAGCACCAGCTAAGTCTGGGTCATTGGTACAGTATAAAAATTTTAAAAATCACAATTGCCCAATCACGTCCAAAAGGGAACTTTCTCATGTAGACATTATATGAAGTTAACCTATCAAGTTACAATGAAATCCCTCCATAAATATGACCTGTAGACTGTGCTCAAGGTTTTGGGGTTTTGGGCTCGGGCAGTCGTCAAGGTTGATAGATCAGGGCCAAATGGGAAAATTCTCATGTAGACATCATAGGGAGTCATCGTATCAAGTTACAATGAAATCCGTCCATATTAAACATGACCTGCAGACTGTGCTAAAAGTTTTTTGGGTTTCGAGCTTGGGCAGCCATCATAGTTGACAGACGGAGACGTTCTCATCTAGGCATTATACAGAGGCATTCTATGAAGTTGCAATGAAATCCCTTCATAAATACAACCTGCAGACTGTGCTAATGGTTTTCGGGTTTTGGGCTCGGGCAGCCATACAGATTGACCGATCATGACCAAAAGAGGACGTTCTCATGTAGACATGACCTAAAACCTGCATATGAAATTTCGTGACGATCAGACAAGAACAACCGGGTATAGCCTGTACTTGAAGGTTGAATAAAAAACTTTAACCACAAACTTTAACCAAAACTCCAAATGTCAACTAAACAGGAAAAGAAGAAGGAAGAATAAAGAAAAAAAAAAAACCCCACTTGAACCTTCAGTAAAAAACTTTAACCACAAACTTTAACCAAAACTCTAAAAGTTAACAGACAGACAGACGGACAGATGGACAAAAGTCATTACTATAGCCCTCACTGTAAACAGTCGGGCTAAAAATGAAAGCCACAGCATACTCGTGGTAGCCTTCACTCACATACACAGCAAAACAGGTCAGAAATATTCTAATTCCACACTGACAAAAAGTCTAACGTTGCATTAAAAAAGTCCGAAATCTCCAAAACATGTCCGGCTAAGGGTTAATGTCATCTTATATTGGTACATTTAACACATATATGAAATATGAAAGCCACAGCATTCCGGTGGTAGCCTCCACTCATATATAGCAAAACAAGTCAGAAGGAAAAGTCCACACTGACAAAAAGTCTACCGTTGCATTAAAAAGTCCAAAATCTCCAAAAAATGTCCGGCCAAGGATTAATGTCATCTTATATTGATGCATTTAACACATATATGAAAGCCACAGCACACCGGTGGTAGCCTCCACTCATATACAGCAAAACAGGTCAGAAATTTTCTAAGCCCACAATGACAAAAAAGTCTAACATTTCAAAACAGGTCAGAAGTTTTCTAAGTCCACAGTGACAAAAAAGCCTAACGATGAATTAAAAAAGTCCAAAATCTTTGAAAAAAAGTCGGGCCAAGGGTTAATGTCATCTTATATTGATGCATTTAACACATATATGAAATATGAAAGCCATGGCACACTGGTGATAGCCTCCACTCATATACAGCAGAACAGGTCAGATATTTTCAAAGTCCACACTGACAAAGAAGTCTAACATTACAAACAACACTATAAATCAATAAAATATCACTGGTTAAGGGTCTGTGGGTAATTGTAAGCCATAGAAACACAATATGAGGTGCACTGCAACAGGGCTGATAGTCAAAGTGGACTGGTACAAAAACTTTAACACAAGTGTTGACGCCAACGTGCCTCGGGTCATGACATAAGCTCACATAACTTCGTTGGTGAGCTAAAAAATCAGACCCAGATCAACCAACATATGACTGACCAATCAACACTGCCAAATTTTGAGCTACCTGTCACAGTTAGAAAGCACTATTCAAATTTTATTTTTTACATTTTTTCTTCAAAAACATAGCTTATGACCAATTATTTAAATGGGCCCATAGAGCTCATTCCAATGAGGGGGTCACAAGCTATATTTTTGACACAAAAATTGAAAAAAAAAATTATTCAAGTGTCATGCATGTGCTATTCATAGTGAGTTATGGATTAACCCTTTACCTAACATGAAAAGCAGACCACACTTGCAAACAAAATTCTTGAATAACTAATTTTTTTGTCTCGAGCTCGTTCCATAGATGGGTCATAACCTATGTTTTTGAGACAAAAAAATGTAAAAATAATGAAAATTAATTGGCGATTTTTGTGAATAGCGCTGGCCGGTTTTGGCAGTTACGTTGGGTAAAGGGTTAATACCAAATATCAAATCATAGCAGTTTCAGGTCGACGTGAAGACAATTTTTAAGGCACTTCAAACATTTTTGCCCAAGTCTGAGCCTATTAGTTAGCCACAACTTCAGCTGAACCAATTTGAATCCTATTCCCTAAGGTTGTTCTGTGCAAATTTTTTCTGTATTCAAACATGCAGTTCATTTTGTAAAGATGAAATGGAGAAAGATAACAAATGCAAGACAATGAATAGCAAATGAATACAAATGATAAATATAAGTTCACTCTGACTTTTAGTATGTTTAGCTTAAAATAGGCAGGTTATGTTAAAAATGCAATAACTATTCGCTGTGATAATCAGGCCTTCAAAAACATGAATATAACATGGAAAAGAATAAATTTAGCTTGTGTAAATGATCCACTTTATAGGATATTCCAGATTCAAAATATTTTACAGTATCTCATTTCCATTCAAACTCTGAAGAATAGTTCACTCCAATACTTTTGAATAAAGTCTTAACATTTTTGCTATCACTCAAAGAGCTAGGGTAGATTTTATGCGCAGTCTTACTTGTAAAGACATTTCTCATAGTAAAACTCAGCAGCAAAAAACCTAGGAACACAACAATAGATGAGATTTGTCCTCTGTCTTCACAAAACCATACCATGTGATCTCTTATTGGAATGAGCTCATCCAGCACATTCCAATAAAGGGATCACATGATATGATTTTGGAGAAATTTTTTGAAAGACTAATTTTTTGTCAATTGCTCAAATTGTAAATTATATGCAACATATTATAAGTTACAGGGCATTTAGTTGGCAGATACAGTGTCATATACGGCGAAGAGAAAACAATATTAGGTGAGGCGAAGCCGAACATAATATTGTTTTCTGAGCCATATATGACACTGTATCTGCCAACTAAACGCCTTGTAACGTATTTATTATGCATGGCATGCTAAAATGTCATTGGGGAAGTTAACTCAATGAATAGTTAAATGATGCGCACTTCTCAAAAAATGTAAACAAAGCAGATAATGTTTACATATAGAACAAGGGGAGTAAGTTTGCTTCCGCATTCTAATAAATTACTCGTGACTTGTTCTATAACCGCCAATGTTTTGGTCTGGTTTGGCATTTTATTATAACAGTTTCATTCAATCGAATGCAATGTTTATACGACGGGGCTATTTTATATAGTGGGTCTTCTGTACGACTGTGCTGCAGCATGTACGTACATGTAAATTAAAAGCTGAGGCGTGTGGATATAACGATAAAGCAAAATGGCTGACGGGCACCTAATATTAATTTAATATTGGGTGCTTTTCGGCCATCCTGAACCTAATATTGCGGAGTCAATGTCTCTTAGTAACTTTTTGATTGGATTGGATAAACAAATTTACTAGCATAATAATACTTTTTACTGTCACTATACACATAATATTATTTATTTATTGGTGTTTAAGGCCACATACTTCTGCACAATGGCTAATTGTGACTGCAAAATGGAGATAAAGTAAAGTCCAGCCAATTGTTTATATCCATGTTGCCCATTTCAGAGGACTTCTACCCTAAGCATTGAAGACTGGGTCCTATTTTACCCGTGAAACAGCCCGTTTACAATGGGTAAACAAGTACTACCTCACTTCTAGGGGTTCACATGGGGGCCACATCATATTAACATTTCACTCAATATACAAAGCAAGGTTTGTAGTTTTCATATTTATTCCTACGATTTTACTACATGTACTTCTATCCTAAATTTAGCAAGTGACCACTTTTCACATCATCATCATTCATCCTTCTCTTTTGCTACATAACCAAACAAGTCATTTTCCTTGTCACTAACCATATTTGATATATCCTGCCTGCTCCTCTAAGAAAAGAAGTTGATCCACCAAGAAACAGTCACTTGGATTAGGAACAAACTTTCGCAATCCATCAATGATGTTCTCTTCAGTTTTACTAGAGTCAGTATACCGTGCTTCTTTTAAATACTCATAGGCATTGTTGAAACTTTCTGCACCCAACATCTTGATACATTCACTTGAATAAGTTAAGGAAATTCCATTATTTAACCCTTTACCTAACATGAAAAAACAGACGACACTTGCAAAAAAAATTCTTGAATCAATGATTTTTTTCATTTTTCGTCTCAAAAACATAGGTTATAACATCTCGTTCCAAAGAGGGTTCATAACCTATGTTTTTGAGACAAAAAATGAAAAAATACTGAAAATTAATTGGCGATTTTTGAGAATAGAGCTGGCCGGTTTTGGCCGTTATGTTGGGTCAAGGGTTATAGCATAATTAGATGTTTTAAGACTGCTTTTTGAAATATCAAGTACTTTACAGTTTTACGGGTGGGGAAGAGGGATTATCTATTGACTGTAATGATAACAAAAATTGGATTGGTCAAGAGATAAACAATATAAACCTGTATCATGTGGAGAACGTCCAAACCCATTAAAATTTCTGCTCACAAAACAAAAATTGTCTGTAGTGTGTATTGGCTCAATTTGATTGGGCAAGAGATAAACAATATAAATCTGTATCTTGTTGAGAACATCCGAACCCACCAGTAATGAAAATTTTATTGGGCAAAAGATAAACAATATAAACCTGTATCACGTGGAGGACGTCCAAACCAACAAAAATGTCCCGTCACAAACATGAAAATTTTCCGTATCGTGTATTAACTATAATGTAAATGGAAATTTGACTGGTCAAGAGATAAACTTCCATACCAAACATGATTAATGTTAATGAGTATTTTGCAAACCAAAGAAAGGAAAGGAGTGATTAAAACTTCTGACTGTTCATAGCTTGTTCCATGTTAATTTTTTATAATACATTAAATTGGTTTTAGTTTATACCATGCTTCCCTACCCAACAAATGGAACCAGAGTACATGTGCAAACTTTGACAGTCTTAGTTGTCAATAGATAAAATCGTCAACCCACGTCTGTTCATGTTGTACAGGTTTTTTAACCTTCCCTCAGCCAGCCGTATCCCATTCAGCCTTTGGCCTCATGGTATACAACTGGCTTCATGTAGGTAAAAACCTGTACTACATAAACAGACACAGGGTAACAAATAGCTCCTGGAGAGAACCACTATACAGCAGCAAATAACTGTTGTGATTTTTCAACATACCAATCCTTCACAAGCAGAATTAGCATCAGTTGAATGCATGTGTACCATCGTTGTGCCGTATTCTTCAGCACATTGCACCACCATGCTCCCACTTGGCCAATTGGGATTATATGTCACAAGGCAGATGACACCGGTCAGGATCGAACGTAAAAAATCAATGGAACTATCACAAGTTCTGGTACAATAAAGTCAACTTGTTAGGCCCCACAAGGTAGATCTGTTTGTCAGGCCATTTTTTTGTAAAATTGCATGCGGGCAGGTGATTTTTTATTTTTTTTTTTATTTTTGTAATTATTTCTTTGCCATCAAGAGTTCATATTTTGGGTCTGTTTTATGTTCTAGGCCTCATAATCTACAGAACAGCATGGGTGGTGGGGTATTTTGTAGTGATTTACTGATGTTGGGCAATTGCATTGGACATCGGCCGATTTTAAGCCATCGGATGACCATCGGTAGACGTGTGTAAACATCGGTTCATGCCGATGGTTACTTGGAACACGATTTAATCAAAATTGTTTGTATTTATGTTTGATGCACAATTTCATGCAAGCATTATCAAGCTAATAATAAGTTGCCACAATGATTGGCAGGACTCATGATTGGTCTTATCTCATTGATTGGTCTGATCTTTCCCTTGATAGCTGCTTAAGACACAAGTGCCATGTGTCATGTGATGACTCTATGAAATACGACATCAGCAGAAACAAGTTAACCCTTTACCCAACGTAACAGCCCAAACTGACCAGCACTATTTACAATGAAAGTGTCAATGACACTGTAGCTCAACTTGACAAACTTCAACTTGGTAAGTTATAAATGAAATGGCAAAATTAAGGATCATTGGTACCAATGTCATTTTTTTTGCCAGTGGCAACATTTTTTGACAGAAACCGAAGAAAATCGATAGCTCCCATCTAGAGGCCTCCCCAAACAAGCATGCCAGGTTTCAAAGCAATCCGATCATAAATGTGCCCTTGGGTGTACAAAAGGGAAATATTGTGGTCTGACTAGACTAAATTCTAAGAACGTTGGCCGTGGCAACATTTTTTGACGGAAATGGAAGAAAATCGATAGCTCCCATCTAGAGGTAACCGTAAATAAGCATACCAGGTTTCAAAGCAATCTAATCATAAATGTGCCCTGTAGGGTGAGCCAAAGGGAAATATTGTGGTCTGACTGAACTAAGTTCTAAGAATGTTGGCTGCGGCAACATTTTTTAATGGAAATTGAAGAAAATCGATAGCTCCCATCTAGAGGTCACCCCAAACAAGCATGCCAGGTTTCAGAGCAATCCGATCATAAATGTGCCCTGTAGGGTGTGCCAAAGGGAAATATTGAGTCTTATGACTAAACTAAGTTCTAAGAACGTTGGCCGCGGCAACATTTTTTGACGGAAATTGAAGAAAGTTAAAAAATTTATAGTAATTTATATATTTTTTATACTTACCAATGACCCAGACTTAGCTGGTGCTAACTCCACAAAAAACCAGGGCCAAACACAAATTTTGCCCCCCAATCCCCAAAATTTGCATCCAAAACAAAAAGAAATCATGTCCTAAAGGACCTCCATAGTACGACTCTACTGCGCATGCGCAGTGACGCAGTCGTCCCGAAATTGGCGCCAAATATCATTCTTACTGGCAGTGCCTGGTCAGCGCTATGTACTCAGCGGGGAGGCAAGAGTTCCCAACTCAGGGAGGGCCATCCCCGTCTGGGTCATTGGTAAGTATAAAAAATATATAAATTACTATAAATTTTTTAACATTTTTATACTGTACCAATGACCCAGACTTAGCTGAATAGTAAACAGGCTGGAGGGCCTAGGACATAGAGGAAAATCCAATAAGCTCAATTATAAAATAAAGAGATAACCCCTTAAGGAGAAAAGGAGTATTAGGCTTTACATGTATCTTTCTTATTTAATATTTAAATTAGAAAGATACACTACCCTTAATAATTGAGCACAATAACATTCATGTTCTCTATTAATATCCAGTATAACCTTTATACTAATTATTATTAAAACAAGCCAATAAATAAAGTAGTCCAGAGAATTGAGACTCTTTATAATCATTTAAAAGTGTCCGAGTATTGTATATTAAAGCCCGTTTGACACTTGACATATACAAATGCTTCACACCGAGCTACACTTTAAAAATAAGACATGAATGAAATTAAACATTAATATTACACTTTAAAACCATCCCGGAAGCGACTCAGAAATACTGTCTTGGAGGAGGCATTCCCTTGCTTTTCACTATAAAGCAGGTGACCTAAGGGAACACCCGCCCCCCCCCTTCCCCTTGCCCTGGGTCAAATAGCCCAGAGCGAAGAGGGCAGCCGGACGGAGTCACTGCCGGAACAGAAAGCCTGCATAACTATAGTTGCAACTGTTTAGTGGACGACATTCTGAGCAACAGATAACGGACCTAAACAATGCAGGTCTCCAGAAATGGACTCAATATTTCTGAGATAAAAATTAGTAAATGTGGATGGCTGAGACCAATAAGCAGCCTTCATTAAATCTGTAATAGCAACACTATTAGCATAAGCCCAGGAAGTAGAAAGAGCTCTTACTTCATGAGCAGAAATCTTAAGCACAGACTGCTGAGAAGAAGATAAATCTTCATACGCAGTACGGATAGTTAACTGAATCCATCTAGCAATAGAATGGACTGAGATGTCCTTTCTATTAGGCATCAAAGACAGAAAGAAACGTTTCCGTCCCTTTCTGATGAACTGAGATCTCTGTTTATAGATACGTAGTGCTCTAACAGGACAGAGTAAAGGTCTACGCCCGTCTGAAGACGGAAGAGCCTTAATAACAATAGGTTCCGGATATTTATTAGGAGCCTGATTCTTAGCTAAAAAACCGACGTTAGTAGTGAAGGTGATAGTGTTCCCAACACTACGATAATGAGAATCATCCACCGATAGTGCATGAAGCTCACTGACTCTTCTGGCAGAAGAGAAAGCTAAGAGAAAAGCTGTCTTATAAGATAAGAATTTGAAATCTACAGTCCCAAGAGGTTCAAATGGCTTTTCCTTCAATTTAAGGAGAACCCAAGCTAAATTCCACTTAGGAATTAATCTAAGAGTTCTTGGTCTATTTATCGAAAAGTTTCTAACCAATTTCGATAAAGAGACATTAGATCCAATTTGTAAACTATCATGATGTGCATAGGTATCAGATAACATAGATCTATAACCCTTTATAGTAACCGGTTGCAGTTTGATTTCGTCAAACAAGTATACTAGAAAGTTAGCAATGTCTGGTATAGAGGGATCAAATATATCAACAGAATGATCCCTACACCAACGACGGAAAACCTTCCACTTAGCCGCATAGTTTAGCGAAGAGGAGGTCCTCCTACAGTTAGAAATCGCGTCCACTGCTCGTCCTGTAAAGTGCTTGCGATGCAAGAAGGACCGCACAACGGAAAAACGTGAAGGTTGAGACCTTGCGGGTTGTGATGCAGTTGGCGCGATTTCCCCTGCCAAAGAAGATCCTCTCGTGGAGGGAGCTTCCGCGGTAGGTCCCACAACAGACACCTGAGTAGATTTATCCACGGTCTCTGTGGCGACAGAGATGCTACCAACAGAATCTTGCATTGAGATTGTTTTATCTTTAGCAATACTTGTTGAATTAACGGCGCTGGAGGATACGCATATCCTATCATTCCGTCCCAAGGGATCGATAGAGCGTCTACAGCAAATGCTCTTGGATCCGGACACGGGGACACATACGTCTGCAACTGATTGTTGAGATGTGTCGCAAATAAGTCTATCATTGGCCGTTCCCATTGGTAGCAAATCTGATTGAATACTTGTTTGTTGAGAGTCCACTCCGACGGCAACAAGCGACCCTTTCGAGAAAGGGAGTCTGCTAGCACATTCAGACGACCCGGTATGTGACGGACCGAAAGAAGAACGTGATGTTCCAACGCAAACAGAAGGATTCTTTCCGTTAGATTGAACAACGGAACTGAATGAGTGCCTCCCTGATTCCGTATATACGCCACTACTGTCGTATTGTCGGATAGGATTTGGACATGAGCATCGTGAATAATGTCCATCCAGTGACGTAACGCAAGCCAAATTGACATCATTTCCTTGATGTTTATGTGCTTGCACAGGAATTGCGGATCCCAAAGACCCTGGCATCTCGAATCCGTTGGGATTAATGATGCACCCCAACCTGTTTGACTGGCATCCGTCATAATGGTAAAACTCGGATCCGGCAACTGCAGCGGAACTCCTTGAGTTAACCACTGAATGTTTGCCCAAGTCTGAATCTCTTGTTTCACTTGATCTGACAAGAGAACGTCTACATCGAGCGAATGAATTTTCACACTCCAATTCTGAGTCAAGAAAATTTGAAGAGGCCGTGTGCGTAGCCGTCCCATCGGAATGAGATCCGCAGCGGCTCCGCACAGACCTATCAGTCTCATAAATTCTCTCGCTGTGACTTTGTCTGTATTTAGACAATAGCGAGCGTAACAACTGACTAATTTCGCTCTGCTTAACGGCAGACGAACGAGATTGTTGTGCGTCTCGAAGCTCATTCCCAGATGAGTGAATGACTTGGACGGCACCAGATCCGACTTCTCCTCGTTTACTATGAAACCGAGACGTCGGAGCAATAGAAGAAGATTCTGAACATCGTTCTGAAGCGTTAACTCGTTGCCGTACCTCTGAAGAATGTCGTCCAGGTAGGCCGACGTTACCGCAGACGAATGAGCTCGGAAGTAAATCATTACCGAGTTCATTACTCGAGTGAAAGCCCAGGGTGCTAGATTCAATCCGAAGCACATGGCCCGGAACTGATACACCACTCCTAGGACTGCGAAGCGTAGATACTTTCGGAATGTCGGATGTACCATGACGTGAAAGTACGCATCTTTGAGATCTATGCTCGTTGCATAATCGTTCACCCGAATACTCGCTCTGACCGATCGAATCGTCTCCATATAAAACTTCGGAGCGATGATCAGCTTGTTTATCCAGCTCAAATCTATGACTGGACGGAACGAGCCGTCTGGTTTCGGAACCAGAAACAGATGGCTGTAGAATCCCAGCGATTCCTGGTTTTCTACGACCTCTACCGCGTTCTTCATTAAAAGAGACTGCACCTCTGATAGCAGAGCGTCTCTTTTCTGAGGGTTTGACGGAAGATGAGTCCACTTTGGACTTCGAGTTAATGGAGGCTTTCGTTTGAAGGATATCTTTAGACCTTCCGAAGTCACTCCTCTCACCCAAGGGTCGTCCGTAATCGACGCCCACTCTTGAGAAAAACTCGACAACCTTCCGCCAACCGGAACGCGATAGAGGTTTGAGCCATCACCTCCTGGATCTGCGAGGCCTGCGGTAGGAGAAACCACGTCTTCCACGACCCGCACCTCGCCTCGTCGACCTCGGGGCGTCCGACCGATTGTCCCGGCCTGAAGGACGTCCCGAACGAGAGTCGCTATCCTGACGGTCTCTCGAATAAGAGCTAGAGGACGCACCGGAACCTCTATAGGAACCTCTCTTGGGCGGATAAGACCCAGAAGTGCCTGCCTTATTCGTGTCTGCTGAATCCGACCTTTTAGGAGCGGATCTAAACAACAGAGAATCACTAGCTTTCTTTTTAATATTATCATAAATAGCGGAAAGCTTGCCGTCAAAGAGAAGATCTCCTGAGACCGAAGCGACTCTAAGAGAGTTCTTCACCTTAGAATCCACTAGTGTGGATGTAGACAGGGCTGCGTCACGTCTAACCAACTCCAGATTAGCCACTGAAAGGGCGGAGTTACACGTGGAATAAGCTACTGCCCTTGAAAGAAGTCTTAAGGAGGATTGTATATCCTGAAACTCTTCCCCTTGAAGACGCAGTGATAACGCCTTCGTAAGGTGATCTGCGTAAGATAAGGCATCTAAATTGGCTCTGTTAGACGCAATAGCTGTTTCCAACACTGCGGTTGGAATAGAAGCTGACGACGGTAATGATAGCTCTAAGTCTTCCGCCTCGTCGTCCATACGCAGAGGAACTCTCGGTATACCCTGACCTGCCGTGTCGAATTTATTCCTTGCATTAATGAAAGGCAGGTTGAGAGTATTTGCGGACAAGAAGCCTGCTTTCCCTGTCCTGGAAGCAAGTTTAAAAATAGCGTCGTTCAATAATTCAAATGTTCTTGCAACATTATTGGACTGCGACGGAAACTCGGGAGCGATGTCCCTGAACCGCTCGAAAAAATCAGAGTCCAATGACGCTATAATTCTCCTGTCCGGAAGCGCAGCAGTCTGGCCCGACGGAACAACTTGAGGAAGAAAGTGCCGGATGAAGTCTACGGCAGCTTTGTGTTGTTCCGAAAGGGATAGCTCCAATTCATCCGTATCCCTTTCACCATCCGGTCGGACCTCCCGATGTTCCCGGTCGTCCGCCCCCGATGCTTCGGCGGAGCGTACCGACCCAGCGCCGTCGGATAATTCTCGATCCGACACCGTCTCTGTCGGCTGCTGGGATGCTGCGATAAGCTGTGCTATCTGCACTAGAATGTCCGACGTCGAGACCTGCGGAGGAGCGGTCTTTCGCTGCTTTGCCGAGGGCAGCTCCGCATCGGATGGCTCCCGCATACTTTTCCTATGCGAACGTCCGGAGTCCATCGGTCTCGAGTCCCTGGCTGCCGGATGGTGTGACCTGGTCGCCGAATAATCCTTCCTCGGCGAAGCTGGCAAGATATCGGAGGTCACGCAGCCAAGGTGCGGTCGTGTGCGCCGGCGAGAAGAGGAAGCCTTAACAGTCTCTGCGGACTGCTTATACAACGGAGCGTCCCGAGCGACGGACGTATGCTCCGCTAAAGACACATTTTGTACCACAACATCTGGTCCCAGATGTTGTTGTACGAGAGAGGGGCCTCTCTCGCTCGCGGCCCGGCTGGACCTGGACGAGCTAGGAACCGGACTAAAAGGCTTCCTCCGTTCTCGTTCACTATCCGCCGTCACTGGGTGTGCATCTATTATTTTTATAGTGCTCGCATCACCCAAAATTTCCTCTTGGACCGCATCGGACGAACCCGGCTGCCGAACCATTCGGTGAATGGACGCTACACCGGGCGAGCTAGCGGACGACATTTGTCTAATCTCCATGAGCACTTTTGCCGCTAGCTCTGTATTTAATTGTGACGACGGACGCACACTTGAAGAAGATAACATGGAAACATCACCCTGTTCTGGTTCCTCTGAAATAGAAACTGAGAGAGTAGAGTGACCTTGTGGAGAAAGAGCCGGCATCGCTCTTTCTCCAGAAACAACATATCGTGACACACGTTTCCAATGTTTCTCATCCCAATGTTCACATACAGGACAGGGATTAATGCGAGAACACTGACTACAATTTATGCAATAATCATGAAAGTCAGAGGAAGATTTCTTCCTATTACAATTTGAACAAGTTCCTTTCATTGTGAAGGAACAACAATAAGTCCTAGTTACTCGCAAAAACCCCTGACACAAAGATACATAATAACATGATCCATTAATAAATGAAAAAACAATTGCAAAACAAAATAATTTTGAAAAAATATTTTTTCAGAGAAGCCCAAGTTGCTGAAAAGTAACGTTGAGCCCCGATGGATCCGATGGCAAAGTGTGGTCAAAAATTTTAAAATTATATAAAATAATTAATGAGACACTTTCGGATAATATAAATGTATCTTATAATGAGATAAACTACCTCAAAGGCAAACAGCCCCCCTCAAAAAAGGCTGTTGCCAATGAAAACAAACAGTGTAAACACAGAAGAAAACATGACTCCAGGCACTGAAAAAACTGGCCCGGAATCAGTCCTCAATTACACTCTATCTGATGCAAAACAGAGACTCCCAGGGGAGAATCTGCAGAACATCAGATGGAAGATGCAGAACACAAACGTTATACACCCATGGGTGAAAACGTAACTATGGGGAAAATAACAGAAAACATTCTGTAACCAAGCAACTCTCCCAGGGAAATTTTAGAAATGAAACTTCTCAAAAATATGCCAAAAGCATGGGAGAATTGCAAGGGGGGACTTTAGAAGGTTAGGGGAGAGGAAACACTGAATAAGCAGTGCAACAATTAGCAAGAATGACAACAAGAGGCGTTTGCCTCGAAAATAGGCAACTTAACATAATTTTAACAAAAAATTTTAAGTACAGCCCTGATTATTTTTTGCCACTTCTTTTTTCCTCTCCTCCTTCTATCCTCCTTAGAATCACATTTTCTCCAAGAATTACGTGTCTGGCATCCTTTAAACTGAGATTTACAAGCACAAAGATCAGTGAGATGTTGACTGATGAAGGGCCAAACAGAGAATGATATTTGGCGCCAATTTCGGGACGACTGCGTCACTGCGCATGCGCAGTAGAGTCGTACTATGGAGGTCCTTTAGGACATGATTTCTTTTTGTTTTGGATGCAAATTTTGGGGATTGGGGGGCAAAATTTGTGTTTGGCCCTGGTTTTTTGTGGAGTTAGCACCAGCTAAGTCTGGGTCATTGGTACAGTATAAAAATATCGACAGCTCCCATCTAGAGGTCTCCCCAAACAAGCATACCAGGTTTCAAAGCAATCAAATCATAAATGTGCCCTGTAGGGTGTGCCAAAGGGAAATATTGTGGTCTGACTAAACTGAGTTCTAAAAACATTGGCCGCGGCAACATTTTTTGACGGAAATTGAAGAAAATTGATAGCTCCCATCTAGAGGTCACCCCAAACAAGCATGCCAGGTTTCAAAGCAATCCGATCATAAATGTACCCTGTAGGGCGTGCCAAAGGGAAATATTGAGTCTTCTGACTAAACTAAGTTCTAAGAACGTTGGCCGTGGCAACATTTTTTGCCGGAAATTGAAGAAAATCGATAGCTTCCATCTAGAGGTCACCCTAAATAAGCATACCAGGTTTCAAAGCAATCAAATCATAAATGTGCCCTGTAGGGTGTGCCAAAGGGAAATATTGTGGTTTGACTAAACTAAGTTCTAAGAACGTTGGCCGCGGCAACATTTTTTGACGGAAATGGAAGAAAATCGATAGCTCCCATCTAGAGGTCACCCCAAACAAGCATGCCAGGTTTCAAAGCAATCCGATCATAAATGTGCCCTGTAGAGTGTGCCAAACGGAAATATTGAGTCTTCTGACTAAACTAAGTTCTAAGAACGTTGGCCGCGGCAACATTTTTTGACAGAAATTGAAGAAAATCGATAGCTCCCATCTAGAGGTCTCCCCAAACAAGCATACCAGGTTTCAAAGCAATCTGCTCATAAATGTGCCCTGTAGGGTGTGCCAAAGGGAAATATTGAGGTCAGACTAAACTAAGTCCTACGAACGTTGGCCGTGGCAACATTTTTTGCCGGAAATTGAAGAAAATCGATAGCTCCCATCTAGAGGTCACCCTAAATAAGCATACCACGTTTCAAAGCAATCAAATCATAAATGTGCCCTGTAGGGTGTGCCAAAGGGAAATATTGTGGTCTGACTAAACTGAGTTCTAAAAACATTGGCCGCGGCAACATTTTTTGACGGAAATTAAAGAAAATCGATAGCTCCCATCTAGAGGTCACCCCAAACAAGCATGCCAGGTTTCAAAGCAATCCGATCATAAATGTACCCTGTAGGGCGTGCCAAAGGGAAATATTGAGTCTTCTGACTAAACTAAGTTCTAAGAACGTTGGCCGTGGCAACATTTTTTGCCGGAAATTGAAGAAAATCGATAGCTTCCATCTAGAGGTCACCCTAAATAAGCATACCAGGTTTCAAAGCAATCAAATCATAAATGTGCCCTGTAGGGTGTGCCAAAGGGAAATATTGCGGTTTGACTAAACTAAGTTCTAAGAACGTTGGCCGCGGCAACATTTTTTGACGGAAATGGAAGAAAATCGATAGCTCCCATCTAGAGGTCACCCCAAATAAGCATGCCAGGTTTCAAAGCAATCTGATCATAAATGTACCCTGTAGGGTGTGCCAAACGGAAATATTGAGTCTTCTGACTAAACTAAGTTCTAAGAACGTTGGCCGCGGCAACATTTTTTGACAGAAATTGAAGAAAATCGATAGCTCCCATCTAGAGGTCTCCCCAAACAAGCATACCAGGTTTCAAAGCAATCTGCTCATAAATGTGCCCTGTAGGGTGTGCCAAAGGGAAATATTGAGGTCAGACTAAACTAAGTCCTACGAACGTTGGCCGTGGCAACATTTTTTGCCGGAAATTGAAGAAAATCGATAGCTCCCATATAGAGGTCACCCTAAATAAGCATACCACGTTTCAAAGCAATCAAATCATAAATGTGCCCTGTAGGGTGTGCCAAAGGGAAATATTGTGGTCTGACTAAACTGAGTTCTAAAAACATTGGCCGCGGCAACATTTTTTGACGGAAATTAAAGAAAATCGATAGCTCCCATCTAGAGGTCACCCCAAACAAGCATGCCAGGTTTCAAAGCAATCCGATCATAAATGTACCCTGTAGGGCGTGCCAAAGGGAAATATTGAGTCTTCTGACTAAACTAAGTTCTAAGAACGTTGGCCGTGGCAACATTTTTTGCCGGAAATTGAAGAAAATCGATAGCTTCCATCTAGAGGTCACCCTAAATAAGCATACCAGGTTTCAAAGCAATCAAATCATAAATGTGCCCTGTAGGGTGTGCCAAAGGGAAATATTGCGGTTTGACTAAACTAAGTTCTAAGAACGTTGGCCGTGGCAACATTTTTTGCCGGAAATTGAAGAAAATCGATAGCTTCCATCTAGAGGTCACCCTAAATAAGCATACCAGGTTTCAAAGCAATCAAATCATAAATGTGCCCTGTAGGGTGTGCCAAAGGGAAATATTGCGGTTTGACTAAACTAAGTTCTAAGAACGTTGGCCGCGGCAACATTTTTTGACGGAAATGGAAGAAAATCGATAGCTCCCATCTAGAGGTCACCCCAAATAAGCATGCCAGGTTTCAAAGCAATCTGATCATAAATGTACCCTGTAGGGTGTGCCAAACGGAAATATTGAGTCTTCTGACTAAACTAAGTTCTAAGAACGTTGGCCGCGGCAACATTTTTTAACAGAAATTGAAGAAAATCGATAGCACCCATCTAGAGGTCTCCCCAAACAAGCATACCAGGTTTCAAAGCAATCTGCTCATAAATGTGCCCTGTAGGGTGTGCCAAAGGGAAATATTGAGGTCTGACTAAACTAAGTTCTACGAACGTTGGCCGTGGCAACATTTTTTGCCGGAAATTGAAGAAAATCGATAGCTCCCATCTAGAGGTCACCCTAAATAAGCATACCAGGTTTCAAAGCAATCTAATCATAAATGTGCCCTGTAGGGTGTGCCAAAGGGAAATATTGTGGTTTGACTAAACTAAGTTTTAAGAACGTTGGCCGCGGCAACATTTTTTGACGGAAATTGAAGAAAATCGATAGCTCCCATCTAGAGGTCACCCCAAACAAGCATACCAAGTTTCAAAGTAATCTGATCTTAAATGTGACCTGTGAGGTGTGCCAAAGGAAATTGTGGACGTACGTACTAACGTACTAACGTACGTACGCCGACGGACGAGAAGTGATGGCAATAGCTCAGCTTGACTTTGTCAAGTTGAGCTAAAAATCATCATTCAATTTTCATTATTTTTTGTCTCAAAGACATTGCTTATGACCCCTCATTGGAAAGAGCTACATGAGCCCGTTCCAACGAGAAGTCATAAGCTATGTTTTTGAGACAAAAAATGAAAATATTTTAGTTATTCAAGAATTTTGTTTGCAGGCGTAATCTTCTTTTCGTGTTAGGTAAAGGGATAATAGCATGGCATCTGATCATTGATCAAAGATGCTGTGCTGTTAACATCTTTCCGATGATGTCGCATTTTTATTTTAATACACACAGTGACATGCTCTTGAGGTCAACGGACCAATCAACCTGACTGTACTGTAAAATTAACCCTATTCTATGCATTCTTGAGCATACTACTCCTTTTGGTTATGACTATCTGACACCGGCACTCACAATCAGCTGATTTTGCACTCATCTAATCGGCAAGCAGATGAGAGTCGCAAATCCTTATCGGTTAATCACTAGTATTTTGTCCCTTGAGTGCAAGAAGGCTTTGCAATGCTAAAGCATTGCAAAGCCTTGTTGCACTCAAGGAACAAATTTATCCATGTTATTAACTTGGGTAAAATATCAGACATAAACCATTTAATTTGAGGTTTTGTCATGGCCCATCGTCCATCTGTCAACAATTCAATTCGGCTCGAGCTAGAGGCCGTATTTATAAACTGATCTTTACGAAACTTCTTGGGTACCTTTGTTATTACCGTGGGACGAGAATGAGTGTTTTTGGGTGCAGTCTAAAATTCAAGATGGCCACCAGTAGCCATTTTGTACTGAAATTAGTGCAATCAGTTTTTTGTACAGAACTTCTGTATGAAAGTTCTGATCTGAATAAATTTTTGTATGAATGTTTAGTAACATCACATATAATACAGGTTTTCTTCTCGGGCAGAAATTATGCAAATTAGATGAACTTTGATTTATTCAGTGCTACTTATACACAGTTAAGTACACATGTCAATACGGCTTGGGCTGGGGGCTGTATTTATGAACCGATCTTCACGAAACTTCTTGGGTACCTTTGTTATCACCTTGGGACGAGAATGAGTGTTTTGGACCCAAAATTCAAGATGTCTGCCGTTGGCTATTTTGTACCGAAATTAGGTACAATCAGTTTTTTGAACAAAACTTCTATATGAAGGTTCCGATTTGAATAATTTTTTTACTGAATATTTAGTAACATGGAATACATCACATTTAATGCAGGTTTTTTTCTTGTGCAGAAATTATGCAAAGTAGATGAACTTTGATTTTCATTACGGCCAAGGCTAGAGGCTGTATTTATGAACCGATCTTCACGAAACTTCTTGGGTATCTTTGTTATCACCTTGGGATGAGAACAAGTGTTTTTGGTACGGTCCAAAATTCAAGATGGTTGCCGGCAACCAGTTTTACCGAAATTAGGTGCAATCAGTTTTTTGTACAGAACTTCTGGGATGGTAATGGGTGCTTTTGGGCTTGGTCCAAAATGCCTGTCGGCAGTCATATTTACAGGAATTGTGTGTATTACATTTTCTGTACAGAACCTGTAAAGAAGATTTTTTATGTCAGTAATGTTTGCTATAAATTTATTGGGAGCCTTTGTTATCACTGTGGTATGAGAGCAAATATTTTTGAGTTCAGTCAGACCCACTCGGGGGACTCAAAAAGGGAGATAATTAAAAAAATTTCCAAAAACACCAGACAAAATAATGTTTCTTGAATTCAGCATCCCTAGGATGTGTATATTCAAATGTATTGAAGCCAAGTTCTTGTGTTAATATTTGGTGTTGTTTGGGGAGGGTAAACATTATTAGCACAACCCGATTTTCTATTTCCAATAAGAAAAATAAAATCCCCTCACCCGTGGGAACCCTATGAGCTAAAGATAAAAAATTCAAATACCTACAGTTTAAAAAGGAATGGACAAATATTTAAGAATTAACCTTAGACGGGTTTGAATTAAAAAGGCCAAAACAATTGCCAAGATTTGGCTTATGGTGCATCAAACAAGGATCCCCATTGTAACATTAAACCCATGGAGATTTCTTTTCTAGTTTAGCATCTAACTGTCATCCACCTTTACAATACTTTACCTGTACATTTGTTACAGGCTACGGTCAGTATTTATGTACAGACCTTTACAATACATGTACTTTTGTTATCAGGTCATTACCTTGATGTGTGTCATTACTGTGTCACATACTATACATGTACATGTCTTATACAAGCTGAGCTACAGTGTCATTGACACTTTCATTTTAGGTTTACATTGGTTATAAAAACAGAGCATGCTGTAGCCAAAAAGACCATGAGGGAGGGACTGAGAAACAGATTTTTAACTTTTTTAGGCCTTATACTTTACTTGTAAAATATAGATTCTTCCAAGTCCATGCTTTCATCGGGATAAGCCACATTTTTTTTAATTGAAATTCATGAACTTTTACAGATTTTGGGGAATCTAATTCAAGGACATTACTGTCAAATGTGTTCTGAAAACAAATTCCAAAACTTGAATAGATCCATGTTTTATAGATATTCTGGGATCTATGTTTTCAATTATCAGTGTGATATCAGTGCTTCCTTCGCAGTAATTACTCTCATGCAGGAGCTAATAATTCAACCATTTTCGCCTTGCAGCCAGTGCTCATTCTAGATATTCCATTCATTTATAAACCACTGAAAAGTTTTGCAACTGGAAACAGCTGCTGGTTACTACATAAATATCCCTTGACATGAGTACAATGGAACCCAGTTAATTGAATAATCAACCACTTTGCCAGTGAAAAATATTTAATTAACTGGTTGAGTGCTAGAAGCCACTAGCATGGCTTTACAGAAAAGTGCTGTAAGCCACTTTAGTGGCTTATACTGTGTGCATAAGCTTGCCATATGTGCAAAAGTAGAAAAAAATGTTCATGTAAAATTGTTTTGTTGCAATTTATTGGAGAGTGCCAGGAGGACTCTCCAATAAATAGTAACAAATCAATTATTTATCAACAAAATCTTACTAAACTGAGGCTCCACTTACTGGTAGCAATATATCTTGGGAAAAAAATATGTCTCAAATCACCTTTGAAAAATAATTTAGCACTCTACCAGTTAACATGATTTTGTGGGTCATTTTCCTGTATTCTAGTGACAAACTGAGCATTTATTTTATTATGCCTTGTTTGATAGAGCTCATGAAGCTCTGTCAAACAAGAGGCCGTATGGGGCCTGAAGTGCACTCCTGACAATAGTTGTTTAAAGAAGGATTTAATTAGCATCTATAGCTAGTTAACACTACAGAGTAATTAAGTTATTTAATTATTTATAACTTTGTTGTCCATGCCAGATGATTTTTTTCTAGTACTGGGATGCTACCACAGAAATAATGCCCCAATTTCCAGTAATGCAAAGCTTGGGAGACCAAATTCAGGCCTGGCATTTTCAGGAGAGCAATTTATTCGCTCGCCTTCAGCTCGCCTTAGAAACACTGAGGAGGGAGAAAAATAGCCCTCTAGCCTCAGAAAATAATGATTACCACAGGTTTTCAGATCTCTGCTATGTTTGTGGTTTCTGCAATATGGCCATACTGCCCCTCCCACAACTCCAGGCCTTACCAAGGCCCAGAGGTGTGGGAGGAGCAGTGTAGCCATCTCACAGAGACTACCTGGTTAGTAGCACCAAATAAAATGTACAGAGTCCACTAGGTAGAATTCATTAATAGTACAACTTCATTTTGCCACTTTTAGCTTTTGTAAGCTTGAAGAGAGCAAATCGCTCCACTAGGCAATGTGAGGAGAGCTATTTTCAGCCCTTCTGCATTTTTAAGAATCACAGGCCTGCAAATATCAACCTAGAAACTGAACTTGAACGAACCGGAGTCTGAGCTCTTCCCTTTTACCACCATTAGGATGCTGTATACCAAATGTGAAAGCATTCTGACTGGGGGATCTGAAGGAGAAGATTTTTAAAGAAATTTCCTCATACTGCACTAAGTGTAATTCAGGCTACTATAGAGGGTCGCAATATTAACCCAGAGACCCGATTTGAACAAACTTGAATCTCACCCCCCTAGAGATGTTGCATACCAAATACAAAAGCATTCTGACTGGTGGATCTGAGAAGGTGATTTTTGAAGAAATACCATCATATTGCACAAAGTTAAAATTCAAGCTCCCATAAAAAAAGCCCAAATATTAACTCCAGGACTTGATTTGAACAAACTTTAATCTGATCCCCAGAGATGTTGTATACCAAATATCAAAACATTCGGAGAGATGGTTCTGAAGAAGACGACTTTTAAGAAATTCCCTCATATTACATTAAGCTAAAATTTGGGCTCCCATAGGGAGCCCAAATATTAACCCAGGGACCCCATTTGAACAAACTTGAATCTGACCCACCTACAGATGTTGTATACCAAATATGAAAGAATTCTAACTGAAGAATACTTTTAAAGAAATTCCCTCATATTGCACCAAGTTAAAATTTGGGCTCACATAGGAAGCCCAAATATCAAACCAGGAACTCAATTTTAATATATTAGAATGTGACTCCCATAGAGATGTTGTATACCAAATATGAAAGCACTCTGACAGGTGGATCTGAGGAAGAAAATTCCCTCATGTCGCACTCAATTAAAATTTGGGCTACCATAGGAGCCCAAATATTAACCTGGGGACCGGATTTGAACAAATTTGTGTCTCACCCCACAAGAGATGTTGTATACCAAATATGAAAGCATTCTCACTGGTGGATCTGAAGAAAAAGATTTTTAAAGAAAATCCCTCATATTGCAGCAAGTTAAAATTTGGGCTACCATAGCGAGTGCAGGGACCCGATCTGAACAAACTGGAATCTGTTCCCCTCTCCCTCAAAGAGGCTGCATACCAATATGAAAGCATTCTGACTGGTGGATCTGATGAAGAAGATTTTTAAAGATCAATCCCCAAATTGCCCTTAGTTAAAAATTTGGGCTCCTGTATTGAGTTCAAATATGAACAAAGGGGCTTCATTTTAACACACCTGTATCTGACCCCCCTATGGATGCTGTATAACAAATATCAAAAGATTCTGATCAGTGGTTGTGGATTAAATTTTTTTTTTTTTTTTTTTTGCAGAACACTCTGAAACAACCAATGGCAATTTTTTTGTATCATTCAATTCTACTGGTACTAAAGATGCTTCATACCAAATAACCATTCTCTGTTCCACGTGGTTTGGGAAATGTGGGCTTTGGAAAATATTTCTATTTTTAGCTCCTGGGGTTCCCACGGGGACACAGGAAATCTTTTCTTTTGCAAGAATCAAGTACTTATGACTCAATAATACCACATATCAAAGTTGATTCAAATTGGACAATCAGTTCAGAAAATATCAATTTTGGGCGAAGCCAAAAATCTTTCCCCTCCCATTACAAAGGTAAATATTGATCCACAAACTTCATTTGAACAAATTTGAATCTTCACCTCAAAAGGAAGCTCCATACCAAATATCAAGTCATTGTATGCACTGGTTGATGAGAAGAAGATTTTGTAAGAATTTTGGTGGATTTTCCCCCACCCCCCTCCCTACGAGGCTGGGCAAGTTGATTTGAAAAAAAAAAAATGTGATGTCCGCACAAGCAATCACCTCAAATATAATTAAAATTGGTTCATCGGTTTAGGAGAGGCAGGTGCAAACATTATGTTCACGGACAATGGACGGCAGACGGTGAGTGATCACTATAGCTCATTCGAACTTACAGACAGGTGAGCTAAAAAATGCTAATACTAGATGTGTTGTTGCCAAACAGACCAATGAAAGTGGGAAATTCAGTGATTGTCAAGAGTATTTCTTCGACAGATCACCAATTTTTTCTGTTCAATTAAAAATATCATATTCTACAACCCAGGAACTTGTTTGAAAAATTTTAATCTAAATTTGCACTCCCCCCCCCCCACCCCAGTCCCCCTAAAAGATGTTGAATACTAAATTTTGAAAGATTCTGACTAGTGGATCTAAAAAAAAAGAAGGTTTTTAATGTCCTCTTATGAACTAAGTTAAAATTTGGGCTCCCATAGAGAGCCCAAATATGAACCTAGGAACTTGATTTGAACAAACTTGAAACTGACCCACACTCACCAACTAAGGATGCTGCATAGCAAATATTAAAAGATACTGATTGATGGTTCTAAAGAAGAAGATTTTTTAAAATTTTTAATAAGTGCAACGCCGATCGCCAGCGATCAGACAATCATCTCCCACAGTAGATGGATTACTGTGAAATATATTGGTATTTCCTGAATAAAACCCAAACAAAGATGGATATCAAAGGAACAACTCAACAAACTAGTCCCAATATTACCCAATTTCTGTGGTTTTACTGGAAGCATCCAAATAACTGTAAAAAAGTTAAGTAAGGCTAACTTGTATAATTTATGCACAAGAAAAAAAACCTTTATAATGTTATTTATCTTATGTCTCTTCCCTTCAAATCTGAAACAAAAGCATGAAAGCATCTCTGAGATACAGGTGGTAACAGTGTACAACATGATACGCACAGAAATATTACCTGAAAAAAAGGTTAAGTGAGGCTAATTTGCATAATTTATGCACAAGAAAAAAAACCATATGATATGTTATTTATCTTATGCTGCTAGACCTCCATACCCAAAATTAATGATATCGGAAATGTTGTTCAGAAGTTCTGAGTCTATAATTAATTACACGCAATTTCCAACAAAAGTTAAAAAATTTATAGTAATTTATATATTTTTTATACTTACCAATGACCCAGACTTAGCTGGTGCTGACTCTAAAATATTTAGGGCCAAACACAAATTTAACCCCAAATCCCCAAAATTTGCATCTAAAACCGAAAATTACTTGTCCTATATGGTCCTCCCTACTTTTCCTCCACTGCGCATATGCAGTGTCAAGGAGGTCTCGAAATTGGCGCAATTATCTTTCTTACAACCAGTGCCTGATAAGCGTTATGTACTCAGCAGGGAGGTATGAGTTCCCAACTCATGGGAGGGCCATCCCGTCTGGGTCATTGGTAAGTATAAAAAATATATAAATTACTATAAATTTTTTAACATTTTTATACTGTACCAATGACCCAGACTTAGATGAATAGTAAAAAGGTTGGAGGGCCTAGGACATAAAGAAAATCCAATAGACTCAACTACATCTAACAGAATTATCCCCTCGAGGAGAAAGGAGAAATAGGTTTCACATGTATCTTTCTATTTGCATCAAAACGAGAAAGACACAACACCATTCTGTAATTAAGCACAATAACATCAATGATCTCAATAAACCTCCAGTATAACCCGCTATGCTAATTATTTTTAAAGGAAAGCCAATAAATAATGGAAGTCCAGAGAAATGAGACTCTTTATACTCATTAAAAGTGTCCGAGGATTGTATATTAACGCCCGTATGACATGTGACATATACAAATGCTTCACACCGAGCTACACTTTAAAAATATCACATGGATGAGTAAACATTAGCTTTACAATTTAAAATCATCCCGGCACCGACTGGAATTACTGACTCCAGGGGAGGTATTCCTTTGCTTTTCACTATAAAGCAGGTGACCTAAGGGAACTCCTGCCCCCCCCCCCTTCCCCTTCCCCTTGCCCTGGATCAAATACTCCAGAGTGAAGAGAGCAGCAGGACAGAGTCACTGCCAGAACCGAAAGCCTACATAACTATAGGCAACTGTTTAGTGGACGACATTCTGAGCAACAGATAATGGACCTAAACAATGCAGATCTCCAGAAATGGACTCAATATTTCTAAGGTACAAATTCATGAACGTGGAAGGCTAAAACCAATATGCATCCCTCATTAGATCTGTAATAGCAACACTATTAGCACTAAGCCCATGATGTAGAAAGAACTCTTACTTCATGAGCTGAAATCTTAAGCACAGACTGCTGATTGAAGATATTATCATAAGCAGTACTGATAGTTAATTGAATCCATCTAGCCATAGAATGGACTGAAATGTGGAGGAAGCTTCCACGGCATGTCCCACAACAGACACCTGAGTAGATTAATCCACGGTCTTTGTGGAGATAGAGGTGCTACCAACAGAATTTTGCATTGAGATTATTTAACTTGAGCAATATCTGCTGAATCAATGGCACTGGAAGATACGCATATGCTATTATTTCATCTCACGAGATCGATAGAGCGTCTACTGCAAACGCTCAAGGATCCGAACATGGTGACACATACGTCTGCAACTGATTGTAGAGATGCGTCGCAAATAAGTCCATCATTGGCCGCTCTCCTAGGTAGCAAATCTGATTGAATACTCGTTTGTTGAAATACTATTCTGACGGCAACAAGCAGCTCCTCCGTGAAAGGGAGTCCGCTAATACGTTCAGATCAACCTGGAATATGACGGACCAATAGGAGAACTTGATGTTCTAGTATAAACAGAAGGATTCATTCTGTTAACTTGCCTCCCTGGTTCCGAAAATATGCTAATACCGTCGAATTGTCGGACAGATTCCATTCTGAATAACGTTCATCCAATAACGTAGCGCAAGCCAAAATGACATCATTTCTTGATGTTTATGTGCTTGATTAGGAACTACGGATCCCAAAGACCCTGGCACTTGAAATCCATTGGGCTCAATGTTGCGTCCCAACCTGTTTGACTGGCATGCGTCAAAACTGTAAAACTCGGATCCGGCAATTGCAGTGGAACTCCCTGAGTTAACCACTGAAAATCTGCCCAAGTCTGAATCTCGTATTCACTTGATTTGACAAGAGGATGTCCGTATCGAGCGAAAGAATCTTCACCCTCCAATTCTGGGTCAGAAGAAATTTGGAGAGGATAAGTGTGTAGCCGCCCCATCGGAATAAAATCGCGGCAGCACCGCACAAACCTATCAGTCTCATGAGAACTCTCGCTGAAACCTTGTCTGATTGAAGACAATAGCGAGCATAACAACTGATTAATTTCGCTCTTGTAAATGGTAGACGAACGAGAATGCTGTGCGTCTCAAAGCTCATCCCCCGGTGGGTGAATGACTTGGACGATACCAGATCCGACGTCTCCTCGTTTACTTTTGAAACCGAGACGTCGGAGCAATAGAAGCAGATTCTGCACATCGTTCTGAAGCGTTAACTCATTGCCGTACCTCTGAAGAATGTCGTCCAGGTAGGCCGACATTATCGTAGACGAATGAGCTCGGAAATGAGTCATTACCGAATTCATTATTCGAGTGAAAGCCCAGGGGGCTAGATTCAGACCGAAGCTAATACACAACTCCTATGATGAGGAAGCGAAGATACTTTCTGAACGCCTGATGTACCATGACGTGAAAGTACGCATCTTGAGATCTATGCATGTAGCATAGACGTACACCCGAATACTTGCTCTGACCGATTGGATGGTCTCCATATAAAAACTTGGAGCCACGATCAGCTTATTTATCCAGCTCAGATTTATGAGTGGACGGAACGAGCCGTCTGGTTTTGGAACCAGAAAAGGATGGTTGTGGAAACCTGGAAATTCCTGGATTTCTACGATCTCTATCGCGATCATTCCAGAAGAGACTGGACTTCTGATGGAAGCGAGCCTCTTTCTTGCAGACTTGATGGAAGCTGAATCCATCTTAGACTTCGAGTTAACGGAGGTTTTCGTTTGAAGGACAATTTAGTCTTTCCGAAATCACCCCTCGAATCCAAGGGATGTCCGTACTCCCAATTGATTGAGAAACTCGACTGTCTTCCGCTCACTGGAACACGATAGAGGTTAATACCATTACCTCCTGGTCCTGCAAGGCTTGCGGAAGGAGAAACCATGTCCTCCACGGCTCGCACCTCGCCCCGTCGACCTAGGGGCATCTGACCAGATGACTCGGCCAGTATTATGGCCCCTACCTGAGTCGCTACCCTGACGGTCTCTAGAGTAAGACCTAGAGGACGCATAGGAACCTCTATAGGAACTTCCCTTGGACGTATTCGCCCCAGAAGTGCCTGTCCTACTTTTCTCCGCTGAATCCGACTGTATGGAAGCAGATTTGAATAGCAGAGAGTCTGAAGCTTTCTAGTTATCTGATCATAGAATGCGGAAAGCTTGCCGTCGAAGAGAAACTCTCCGGAGACCGGAGCGACTCTGAGAGAGTTTTTCACCTTACTATCCACACGCGTGGATGTAGCCAGGGCCGCGTCACGTCTAACCAACTCCATATTGCCACTAAAAGGGCGGAGTTATACGTGGAGAATGCTAAGGCCCTTGAAAGAACTCTTAAGGAGGTTGTACATCCTGGAATTTTTTTTCCTTTGAGACGTAATGATAATGCTCTGGTAAGGTGATCTGCGTACAATAATGCGTCTAAGCTGACCTTGCTAAACGATATTGTCGTTTCCAACATCGTGGTTGGAATTGACATAGACGACAGTATAAACAATACTAGGTCTTTGGCCTGGTCGTCTAGACGCAGAGAAACTCTCGGAATTCTCTGTCCTGCCGTTTCGAAATTATTCCTTGAATTGATGAAAGGCAGATGTAGAGCATTTGCCGATAAGAAACCGGACCTGCCCGTTTAGGTAGCAAGTTATATATAGCATCTTTCAATACTTCAAATGTCCGTGAGACATTTCTGGACTATGTCGGAAACTGAGGGACGATGTCCCTAAACTGATAAGAATTTTGTGTCCAGTGGCGCTATCAGTCTCTTATCCGGCAACGCAGCATTTTGGTCCGGAGGAATGTCAGATGATAATGCCAGATGCACTCTACGACAATTATGTTGTTCCGAAAGGGAAAAATACAACTCCTCCGTATCCCTTTCGCCATCCTGTTGGACCACTTGTAATTCTTGGTCGTCCGTGCCTGAACCTGCAGCGGAACGTACCAACCCAGCTTCCTCAGATAATTCCTGATCCGACAGAGTTACTGTCGGTTGCTGGGATGCTGCGATAATTTGTGCTATCTGTGATAGCATGTCCGTAACGGAGGCCTGTGGAGCTGCGGTCTTACAGGATTTAGCCGCTGGAAGCTCCTTGGACATTGACTCCTGCATACTTCTTATATGCAAACGTCCGGAGTATGAAGGCAGCGTATCCTTGGCTACCGGATGGTGTGACCTGGTCGTCGTAGAATCCCTGGTCGGCGATGTTGGTTGAATATCACTGGTCACGTAGCTTAGGTGCGGTCGCGTGAGCTGCCGTGAGGATGAGGAAGCCGAAAGAGCAGTCTCTCCGGACTGTCTATATAACAGAGTGTCCCGAGCAGTGGACGTATGCTCTGACTGAGGATGTATGGAGGGCCATATAGGACATGTATTTTTCGGTTTTTGATGCAAATTTTGGGGATTGGGGGGGCAAAATTTGTGTTTGGCCCTGAATTAAGGAGATTAGCACCAGCTAAGTCTGGGTCATTGGTACAGTATAAAAATATTAATGTAACACTTACGGACAATATTAATGTATCTTGCTATGAACTGAACTAAGCAGAGGACAAGTAATCACTATCAGAAGTAACCGTTGTCAACATAAACAAAAAGTGTACACAAACCGGAAACATGACTCCAGGCATTGATAAACATGGCCCAAAATCAGTTACCAATTTAAACACTATCTGATGCAAAACAGAGACTTCCAGAGAAGAAACTGCAGAACATCAGATGGTAGATGCAGACCAAAACGCCTGAACACCCAAGGGTGAGGACGTAAACATGGAGAAAAAAACAGAATATTATTCTGTTACCAAGCCAAAACTTCCAAGAAATTTTAGTAATGAACATTACAAAAAATATGCCAGAAGCATGGGAGAATACCTAGGGGGAATAAAGGAAAGGGATAGAGGAAAAACTGATCAAACAATGGAACATTCATAGCAAGAATGACCACAACAGGGCCATGCCTCGAAAATAGGTAACATAAAACAATTTCGTAAAAAAAATTGTAAGTTACAGCCCTGAACATTTCCTTCCACTGTTTCTTCCTCTCCTCCTTCTATTTCCTCCTTATATCCACCATTTCTCTCATAATTATGTGTCTGGCATCATTTAAACTGAGATTTACAAGCACAAATATCAGAGAGATGTAACTAAATTGAGGGCCAAACAAAGAATGATAATTGCGCCAATTTCGAGACCTCCTTGACACTGAGCATGCACAGTGGAGTAAAAGTATGGAGAACCATATAGAACATGTAATTTTCGGATTTAGATGCAAATTTTGGGGATTGGGGAGTAAAATTTGTGTTTGGCCCTAAATATTTTAGAGTTAGCACCAGCTAAGTCTGGGTCATTGGTACAGTATAAAAATATGGCCAGCAGTCGGACAGCTTAAATTTTTTTCGGAAAAAAATTGACGTGTATCAACCTTTCCTAATGCCCCATCAAATCTGAAATTTTGAAACAAAAGCATGAAAGCATCTCTGAGATACAGGTGGTAACAGTATACAACATAATATACACAAAAATATTACCTGAAAAAAAGGTTAAGTAAGACTAATTTGCATAATTTATGCACGAGAAAAAAACCTGTATGATATGTTATTTATCTTATGCTGCTAGACCTCCAAACCAAAAATTATTGAAATCAGAAATGTCATTCAGAAGTTCTGAGCGTGTAACGAATTACATGCAATTTCCAATAAAAATGGCAACCAGTCGGCCATCTTGAATCAATTTTTCCTAATGCCTCATCAAATCTGAAAATTTGAAACAATAGTGCCAAAGCATCTCTGAGATACAGGTGGTGACAGGACGGACAGACAGACAGAGAGATGGACAGATGGAGTGCAATCCAATAGTCCCCTTCACAGTGAAACTGTGGGGGGACTAAAAAACATTTTATGGGTACTAAGAGAATTAGATCCCTTGTGGTGACCCTTGTGGGCCTGTAAACTTTATTTTAACCAACCTGAATTGATATACGATAAGGAACATGCAATCAAATTTGGTTCCATTCAAGTCATTAGTTTTTTAGAAGTTGATAATGTACAGTTTACACCTGGCCGGCTGGGCAAAAAACAAGTGATCAGTAAAGCTCCCCTTGAGCTTCACCCATGTGAGCTGATAAACAAAATAAATTTCTGAATAAACCTATGTTTTACGAAGTCGTATTAAAAAGGATACACTCTCAGACCTTTAATCTTCCTTTCTCTTGCAGCAGGACCAAAAGCACCACCTGCATCATCTTCAACAGTTATGGTTCCTTTGGAAAGAAAAACATATTTATTTGAATGTTGCAACAACAAAAATAAACTAGATGTTTGTTGTGTCTGTACATCAAAGCACATGATCTGGATACCAGAGTGCAGACAATTTTGCCACTATACAATTAATACTTTCAACAGCATACCCAAACTAAAATGAGGCACAATTCTAATTGTTATTGCAAGTGCCTGTTAACCCTTAAAGGCTTATTTCCAACTTTTACAACCTCAGAACAGGTGCCCTTAACATACCATCATGAGGTTCTACTGATAACAGGCAAGTTATCTAGGCAGTGGTTTCTAGTTATAGTCATGGCTGCCAGTTAAGGCAGCCAAGACATAACTAGAAATCACCGCTAAACCTCTGGGCAAATAAAGGCTGTGGGCTGGTGGGAATTCAGGACATTTGTCCAGGCCTTTAAGTGATAAAATATGATTCTGTGTTTATCAAAGATATGTTATGGGGCTATGGACGTTACAAGGTCCTGGATACTCATTGTTATGATTTTAACATCAAAACTTGGTTATCTGAAGTCAGATTTTCAAATGTTTTGAAACTGTTCATTTGAGACCTCAAAATACTACAAGGTCCCATAATTTTAGCCCAAAGAACAAAGTTTTAATTTTGACATTTCCCACACTTTCACTGCATTAATTTAATGTCTTGGTCAGGCCTTTAGATTAGGGGACACCAGACATACTGGGCTGACCACTGTTCTGCCTGGAGTGAGAAAATTTGAAATTTTAGGTTCTGGAAATGCTATATCCTTCTCAGAGAGGGAGAAAGAGGTTGGGCAAAAATCCTGGAAAAATCTCATAATCCCCATATTGAGATGTTCATTATCTTAATCATAGGCTTTTGAGGTGTTGGTTATAAAAAATAAAACAAAAAAATATGGATATAAGTAAAATATATTTTTATTTCACTTATATCCCAATCTTTTCTTGTTTTATCCATTATAATCTGAGCTTTGTGATTAAATTCTTAAGCGCTGAAGCGAAATTAGGTGATGTATATTCCGCACATCATTTAAAAAATTTCTTCTTCATTTAAATAGTGTTTCCTGATGAATAAAATCTATGAAAAGGAATTGCTCAATATATATTTATTACAAATATTGACTCATTGTCTCATTCAATACTGTATCGATGCGTGGTCTGCTGTGGCTTACCAGAATACAGTTTAAAAATGGGTAACAATCTGCACACAATAATTCACACTGCCTCTGTGAGATGCTGAAAATTTACAACTGAAAATCCACACACTGCAGATGTAATTCAAAAAGGCAATAAAATTGCTTTTTACTATTTATTATTATTTTTTTAAATTTTTATTATTTATTTATTATGTTCCAAATATGTTAATGAGTAGGGGTGATCCTTAGGTAACTGTTAGTACATTTACTTGGTTAGACATAAAGTTTGCTCATCAAAGTTGTTTATTTGTTGACTGGAGAGCACATATTGGAACTCCAAATAATTGTACAAACAAAAATTCTGAATAAAAAAACATGATTCACTGAAAAGAATACAAAAGATATAAATACTCTTTAATTTATGCAGGAACTGAACTGGTTAACAAGTGCTCTGCCTGGTGGTGGGATCATTATATGGCTGCTTGTTGTGAATTTAATCAGTTTGCAATTTGATGTCTGAAAATGTCACAAAAGATGGAGGAATTTCTCCTGATTCTAAATGATCAAAATATGTTATTCTAATTATTTTTTTTCCCTATTTCGTCACAAAATTTCAACAAAACCAAATAAATGTGACCTCTTATTGGAAAATGCTGAACAAGATCTTCCAATGAGTGGTTCATACAAGCTGTAAATTTATTAGGTAAAGGATTAACACTTTACTGGCAAAATCGATGTTTAACATGCACAGCATGACCATGATTTTCTCCTTCTATGAAGCATGCAAGAAAACACTGTTCATATTTTCCATTTTTCTACACCAGCATGTACATTACCTTTGATAGTAGTTTGTGCATGCTACAGTGCTGTGTGGGATTATTATGATTCCCGATGAGTCTGGAGGTGGAATGGGGAAATCTCACCTGAGGGGCAAGATATTTGAACCAGACCCGAGGCTTGTGGAAATCTCACCTGAGGGGCAAGATATTTGAACCAGACCCGAGGCTTGCTGAGGGTCTGGTTCAAATATCTTGCCCCGAGGGTGAGATTTCCCCATTCCCACCTTCAGACTCATCAAGGACGATTTTTCTCTCCACACACGAGGATTACGCCAAAAAAGATAATTGGTGGTCACATGCTGACATACCCTATTTATCAAGTCATAGTCCTTTCGAAAAACGAACAATTTCATCGAAAAGATCGTACAAAAGTTAGGTATTTTCCATACGTATATACTAAAAAATTGATTTGTTACACTGTCTGTTAAGGGGTTAATGAATTTGCAAGTGTCAAACTCTAATGTAAAGGGCATTGTGAGATTATATTGATCGATCGATAAATTCACGCAGTGATATTATTAAATCTGCAGAGAAACATGGGGAAGAAACAAATCAAGTTTAATATTTGAATAATAATTAAATATTGAGTCTATATCAACAATATTTAATTATTATTGAAATATTAAACTTGATTTGTTTCAACCCCATGTTGCAATTGTGCAGACGATGATGAAGTAGTTCCGGTGACCTAATAAAATATGCAAATGAGTATGTCACGTGGGGTGGGTGGGATAAAAATATCCCACCCTGCTGTCTCACCCGGGACACGCATATGTTTCACTTATAGTGGGGGAGAAAATAATGTCAGATAAGTCATCAGCAGTTCATATTAACCCACTGGCAATTTATTCAGACAATTGTCACAATCTCATTTGAAAGTTCCTCAAAAGCAATTTGATGTTAGGTTCATTGAGATCTTCAAACTTTTAAGTGTGACAAACAAACTTAACACGTAAAGCAGCCATAACTAGATTTGATGAAAAAATCATTAATATTTGTCTTAAGAAATCTCTGACCAAAAAGTCGATACAATGTGCAGGAGAAATTTTTGTTAAATGCACTTGAATTATACTTATTTCAGTGGCAAGTGATTTGCTGTCCTGGACAGGAATATTTGACAGCAGCATGTAAAGAGTTAAAAGCCATACTTATACCAACTGTTGATTTTCAAAGTTATTAACACTTTGGTCATCAGAACAGCTTCCATTAAATATACAACCTATGGACATGAGTGCATTGTAAGTTTTACTTTACAAGACAGTCATTTGAGGTGTCCAGAACTATCCAATGTATGTAACAGATTTATTTATTTATTGGTGTTTAAGGTCACATACTTATGTACAATGGATAATCATGACCATGACAGTTTTATGGGTGGAGGAAGCCGGAGTACCCGGAGAGAACCACCGAGTAACGACAAGCAGCTGCCAGCTCCCCAACATCGTAACTCCGCACTGCAGCATAGGCAGGGTTAGATTGGTTGAAGACATGTGCACCATCGACATGCAGTATGCCTTAGTACACGGTGTCATCGTGTCCACATGTCAACAATAGTTTATGCCTCGGGAGTACAGGGAAGTTGGGGCATATACTGATGAATCAACAAACTCTGAAATATAGTGGCTGACTTGTCAGCTCTAAAAATCAATGGCAGCCTTAATGGTAAATTACCCAAAATTAAACAAAATGTAGTCAATTTCAATTTGCTTCTACTTTCTGCTATTGCCCGTGCAACAATCTAATCACATGATTGTGTTTCAACAGCCAGGGTCACACCATGTTGACAGCTTTACAAGGGAAGGAAGCAAGAGAACCCAGAAAGAACCACCAAACACTGACCAGCAACTATCAGAATATGCAACTTACTAACTCTGCACAAGAAGACTCAACAGCATCTCATGGCAAGTGTACTACACACATGCTGTACACCTTAGTACACTGCTTAGTACACTGTGCCCCAACATGTGCCATCGGGGTTAAGTGTCTTGCACAAGGACACAATGTAGATACCCCAGATGGGGATTGCATCATGGACTTTCAGTTTGAAGTCCAGTGTCGTAACTACTCAGCCACAGCACATCCTTGCACTCCCATAGAGAGCCCAAACATTAACTCCTTGCATGCTGCAGGCAGGTATTCCTGCCCAGGACAGGACATTTCTTGAAACTAAAACAAGTATAATTTGGGCACATTTAGGCCACACAAAGTAGATCTTCTGTTTCTCATGCCATTATCTGTAAAATTGCACGTGGACAAGCGTTTTTTTATTTTATTTTTTATTTCTGTAATTATTTATTAATTAAAAAGTTCATGTTCTTGGTTTATAGGCACACAACATTTTGAATAGAAACAACTGCTACATTATCTTGACATTCATTAAGTTCACACTCATTTTTCATACTTGTGCGAGTTGACTGGGTGAATGCTGGAAGCCAATATTTGGGCTTTACTCTAAAGTGCAGGTACTGCAACTCAGAGGCTTCAACCTCTGTGAGTATCCTTCATATTATCTCTGAATTTAAATTATTTGGTCTACACAGAAATTCCCTGTTACAATTTATGGGAGAGTGCCTATAAGCACTCTCCAATAAATTGTAACAAGGCAAAGATATGTGAACAAATTTTATTGACTGAAAGTAATTTGGCACTGTACAAGTTGAAGTACCTTTCACACATGATGTGAACAGAAAATTAAAGTAGTCTCCATCAGTATATTTTCACAATTTTCTTTCACTACTAACATGTTGTATTGTTCATCGATTATTGGGGGTGAAGGTATCTTTCAGTATCTTTGATGCATCCATGACCACAACATAATTATAAGGTGAAATTTAAATAATCATTTATAATTATGCTGCCTCGTTTAGAAGATTCTAAACCTAGGTGTTATTTACTGGGTCCTTTTATCCCAGCAAACTTGTCTTTCACAGTACACAACTCCTGGTCTACTTTCAGAGATTTTAATAATGAAACATTTGTTTCAGTTAACAAGAGCACCGCCTAGCGGGGCAACATACGCCTGTCAAAACTGGAACATGCACAAGTTTCTCTGGGGTAAAGTTTGAAATTTTTGTTGACTCGACTATGTCTGTCCCCCCCCTTTCAATTATTGCCCATTCCCCTGCCCTGTCTGGGGTAAAGGGTTTCAAATTGTATGCTTGTGTGCACACATTTCATATTGTTTTTGTGAAATTTTAGTATGCAGAATGGAAATGCAAACAATTTTTAGGTGAAGAAGATTCTCCTCGCCATTTACAATGGTAGCGTCCATTCATTGACAGGTTAACTTCATTGATAACGATTGACGATAGGTGGCGCCAAGGAAAAGGACATTTTGAGGATCATAACAGCTATAAATGGCGAGGAGTCTCGTCGTTTAAAAATAAAATGGAGTTATCTGCTCCTGTCACATGCACAACGACAATTGATGATCAACATGTGTGCAATGTTTGAACAATGAAGCAGGTAAAATGTTGAAGGAGTAGGCGACACAATAGTGTAATGTTTCAAGTACTAAAGGGGGCATAACTCTGGAAATACAAAACAGAGTTACCTGTTCTTGTCACATGCACAACAGCAATTGGAGATCAACATGTGTGCAAAGTTTGAACAATATAGCATGTAAAATGTTGAAGGAGAAGGCGACACAATTCTGTATAATGTTTTAAGTACTAAAAGGGGCATAACTCTGGAAATAAAAAATGGAGTTACCTGCTCTTGTCACATGCACAACGGCAAATGGTGATCACCATGTGTTCAAAGTTTGAACAATACAGCATGTAAAATGTTGAAGGAGTAGGCGACACAATACTGTGATGTTTCAAGTACTAAAAGGGGGCATAACTCGGGAAATACAAAATGGAGTTACCTGCTCTTGACACATGCACAACGGCAATTGGTGATCAACATGTGTGCAAAGTTAGAACAATATAGGTCTCGTTTCCTATTAAAAGGTCATTCCAAGGTTATCTGATATCCTCAGCCAAATGGCTATTTTGAGCAAAAGCTTTAGTTTCTTGTGGTGTGGATTTAGTAAATAATTCTCATTAATGGTGATATGGCCAAACTAATCTGTTGATGGTCTTGATTCAAACTGTAAATTGGCAAGTGCATTTCAATTGGGGGGTCAAGGTCACAGGAGTGTTAAATGACAAACCCAGACCTGTTTGGAACGTGACAATTTTCAGGTTACAAATGGGACAATTTTTGTGTAAATTTGCTTTGAGAAAGCCTTCTGAAAAAATGAATAAGAAACCCATGTGTTTTTCATTTGTCAGAATGATCGTCTTGTACTGTAAAATCCCCCGTGGAGGAATGAGAAATTCCTATAACACAGTTTTATCACTAATGATGCACAGAAATTGGAAATTTATCTCCAAAATGAGAAAATTTTGACCATTTTGAGCTATTTTTTTAGCCATCGACTGTGTCATTCAGCTGTGTGTACTTGATATTGTAACATTTTTGTTGTTTGCAATTGTCTCCAGAAAAGGCCATATTTTGAGCTTCCAGAAACTGTATAGATTGTGAGTATTGTGAATAGGGGAGGTAATTTAAATGCAAAATATCCTCGGCTGTGTTAATGAGAAGCCACGCATTTCTTGAAAAGCCAACGTTTTCACCTGAATAACTGTAACGCGACATTAAGTAGAAAAAAGTGTTTGCTTTCATTGCAATTTCTGGCCTCCAATCTCCATAGCAACCAACACTATTAGTGGGAATATGTTGTAGGATAACTAAAAGAAATATTAAAACATATTTTTCTTTTTTCAGTGGTACCCTGTAGATATAATTTCCTGGAAAGTTCTCTCTCTTGAGGTATTTTAAGTCGGGGAACACTATTATCAAGAGAATTATGTTTGTTTTTTTTACGAAATTTTATTTGACAATGCTGTTTACTGGTACAGTCATATGGAGAACTCTTTCTAAGAACTTTCCAGGGAATTATCCGAGTGTGGTCTAATTAGTATATATTTATTTCTTTATTGGTGTTTAGGGTCACATATTTCTGCACAACGGCTAATCATGACCACAACAGTTTTAAGGGTGAAGGAAGCCGGAGTACCCGGAGAGAACCACCGAGCAACGGTCAGGAACTGAAATGGGTCTATTCTTTAACCCTTCAGCAAACACAATTTATGCTATAGACGAAAATGTGGTTACAAGAGATTTATAGAAATCTTTCTTTTATGATTACATTATATTATAATTGATAAAATCGGGGAATGATGCTTGGCCAAATGAGGAAAATGAGTTGAGGATGCTGTGGAGAAGGTGTGGGGGAGGGACTGAAATATGTATTTTGAGGGAGGTTGTAGTTTACAAATGAATGTCATTTCTGGATTTTTTTTTAAAATTTAATAAGTTAATGTGTGATCCTGATGTAGCTTTTGGTGCTGAAAGTGACTGTGCACATCAAAAATAAATAATCCATCACCAGTGGTTTCGTCTGATCATTGGCAATATACCAACGCAGCTGCCATGAGAGCTATTGTCCTTGGTGATACAACTGTGCATCCATCTAAATTGAAATCTAACTTTGTTCTCTCAGGTTAAAGCATACTGCCTTGGCAGAATAGGGGAAGCACTGGTGTTACATGCTTTCATCTTATGTAAAGTTTAATCTACAAAGCTTTTATCAGAGTCAGAATTGTGAAAGAACAGGCTTTCTCTCACTGAGCATTACTGCGTAAAGAAACGTAAAGAAACTGGCTGTCAGAGTGCTCGGTCTGCCGCTATCCATAGGGCTTAAGGGCACTAAGTTAACAATTTTTTCATATGTGCCATACATCAATTTTCTCAGAATTAAAAACAGATGCACATATACTATTCCTGAGAGTGTGAAGAATTTTTTTATTTTTCACTTATGGTCTCGTTTCCTATTAAAAAGTCATTTCTGAGGTTATCGGATATCCTCAGCCAAATGGCTATTTTGAGCAAAAGTTTTAGTTTCTCGTGGTGTGGATTTAGTAAATAATTCTCATTAATGGTGATATGGCCAAAATAATCTGTTGATGGTCTTGATTCAAACTGTGTATTGTCAAGTGCATTTCAATTGGGGGTCAAGGTCATACGGGAGTGTTAAATGACTAACCCAGACCTGTTTGAGACCTGACAATTTGCAAGTTACAAGTGGGACAATTTTTGTGTAAATTTGCTTTGAGAAAGCCTTCTGAACAAATGAATAAGAAACCCATATGTTTTTTATTTGTCAGAATGATCATCTTATACTGTAAAATCCCCTGTGGAAGAATGAGGAATTCCTATAACACAGTTTTATCACCATCGTTGCACGAAAGTTAAAAAAATTATAGTAATTTATATATTTTTTATACTTACCAATGTCCCAGACTTAGCTGGTGCTAACTCCTTAAATTCTAGCTCCAAACACAAATTTTGCCCCCCCTCCCCCCAATCCCCAAAATTTGCATCAAAATCTGAAATTTCAATGTCCTATGTGGTCCTCCATACTTTTTATCCACTGCGCATGCGCAGTGTCAAGGAGGTCTCAAAATTGGTGCCAAATGTCATTCTTACAACCAGTGCCTGGTAAGCGTTATGTAATCAGCGGGGAGGTATGAGTTCCCAACTCATGGGAGGGCCATCCCCGTCTGGGTCATTGGTAAGTATAAAAAATATATAAATTACAGTAAATTTTTTAACATTTTTATACTGTACCAATGACCCAGACTTAGCTGAATAGAAAAAAGGCTGGAGGGCCTAGGACAAAAAGGAAAATCCAATAGACTCAATTACATGTAAACAGAATTATCCCCTCAAGGAGAAAAGGAGAAACAGGCTTTACATGTATCTTTCTTATTTGTATCAATATTCTGTAATTGAGCACAATAACATCAATGAACTCTATTAACATCCAGTATAACCCGTTATACTAATTTTTTAAAGGAAAGCCAATAAATAAATAAAGAAAGAATGAGACTCTTTATACTCATTAAAAGTGTCCGAAGATTGTATATTAACGCTTGTATGACACACGACATATACAAATGCTTCACACCGAGCTACACTTTAAAAATATTAAATGAATGAGTTAAACATTAGCTTTACACTTTAAAACCATCGGCACCGACTCGGAATTACTGGCTCCAGAGGAGGTATTCCTTTGCTTTTCACTATAAAGCAGGTGACCTAAGGGAACACCATCCCCCCCCCCCCCCCTTCCCCTTGGCCTGGGTCAAATATCCCAGAACGAAGAGGGCAGCAGGACAGAGTCAAAGCCGGCATAACTATAGTTGCAACTGTTTAGTGGATAACATTCTGAGCAACAGATAATGGACCTAAACAATGCAGGTCTCCAGAAATGGACTCAATATTTCTGAGATAAAAATTTGTGAATGTGGAAGGCTGAGACCAATATGCAGCTTTCATCAAATCTGTAATAGCAACACTATCAGCATAAGCCCAAGATGTAGATAGAGCTCTTACTTCATGCGACAAAATCTTAAGCACAGACTGCTGAGTTGAAGATAATTTTCCATAAGCAGTACGGATAGTAATTGAATCCACCTAGCAATAGAATGGATCGTAATGTCCCTTCTATTTGGCAGCAGAGACAGAAAGAAACGTTTACGTCCCTTTCTGATAAACTCAGATCTACGTTTGTAAATACATATAGCTCTAACAGGACAGAGTAAAGGCCTATGTCCGTCTGAAGACGGAAGAGCCTTAATAACAATAGGTTCCGGATATTTATTAGGAGCCTGATTCTTAGCCAAAAATCCAACATTAGTAGTCAAGGTAATAGTATTACCTACACTTCGATAGTGAGAATCATCAACAGATAGTGCGTGAAGCTCACTAACTCTTCTAGCAGAAGAGAAGGCTAAGAGAAAAGCTGTTATATAAGATAAGAATTTGAAGTCCACTGTATCAAGAGGCTCAAATGTCGCTTCTTTTAGCTTAAGAAGAACCCAAGCTAAATTCCACTTAGGAATTAATCTAAGGGTTCTAGGTCTATTTATCGAAAAGTTTTTCACTAACTTACATAAACTTAGAAAAAGAGACATTAGATCCAATCTGTAAACTATCATGATGTGCATAGGTATCAGATAGCATAGACCTATAACCCTTAATGGTAACAGGCTGCAGTTTCAAACAGGTAGACTAGAAAATTAGCAATGTCTGGAATGGAGGGATCATAAATATCAACAGAATGATCCCTACGCCACCGTGAGAAAACCTTCCACTTAGCAGCATAATTTAGCAAAGAGGAGGTCCTCCTACAGTTAGAAATTGCGTCCACTGCTCGTCCTGTAAAATGCTTGCCGTGCAAGAAGGACCGCACAACAGAAATACGTGAAGGTTGAGACCTTGCGGGTTGTGATGCAGTGTGCACGATTTCCCCTGCGAAAGAAGATCCTCCCGTGGAGGAAGCTTCTGTGGCATGTCCCACAACAGACACCTGAGTAGATTTATTCATGGTCTCTGGGGTGACAGAGATGCTACCAACAGAATTTTGCAGTGAGATTGCTTTTTCTTGAGCAATATCTGCTGAATCAATGGCGCTGGAGGATATGCGTATCCTATCATTTCGTCCCAAGAGATCGAGAGAGCATCTACTGCAAATCTGATTGAATACTCGTTTGTTGAGAGTCCATTCTGACAGCAACAAGCGACCCCTCCGAGAAAGGGAGTCTGCCAAAACGTTCAGACGACCTGTAATATGACAGACCGATAGGAGAACTTGGTGCTCTAGGACAAACAGAAGGATTCTTTCCGTTAAGTTGAATAACGGAATGGAATGAGTGCCTCCCTGGTTCTGAATATACGCTACTACCGTCAAATTGTCGGACAGAATTTTCACATGTGAATTCTGAATAATGTTCATCCAATGACCTAGCGCAAGCCAAATTGACATCACCTCTTTGATGGTATGTGCTTGTTTAGGAACTGCGGATCCCAAAGACCCTGGCACTTCGAATCTGTTGGGCACAATGTTGAGCCCCAACCTGTTTGACTGGCATCTGTCATAATCGTAAAACTCGGATCTGGCGATTGCAGTGGAACTCCCTGAGTTAACCACTGAATATCTGCCCAAGTCTGAATCTCTTGTTTCACTTGATTTGACAAGACGATGTTCGTATCGAGCAAATGAATCTTCACACTCCAATTCTGAGTCAGAAAGATTTGGAGTGGCCGAGTACGTAGCCGCCCCATCGGAATAAGATCCACGGCGGCTCCACAAAAACCTATCAGTCGCATGAATTCTCTCGCTGTAACTATGTTGGAGTGAAGACAAAAGCGAGCGTAACAACTGATAAATTTTTCTCTGGTTAACAGCAAACGAACGAGATTGTTGTGCGTCTCGAAACTCATTCCCAGGTGGGTGAATGACTTGGACAGCACTAGATCCGACCTCTTCTAATTTACTATAAAACCGAGACATCGGAGCAGTTGAAGCAGATTCTGAACATCGTTCTGAAGCGTTAACTCGTTGCCATACCTATGAAGAATGTCGTCCAGGTAGGCCGACGTTACCGCAGACGAATGAGCTCGGAAATGAGTCATTACCGAGTTCATTATTCGAGTGAAAGCCCAGGGCGCTAGATTCAGACCAAAGCACATTGCTCGGAACTGATAAATGACTCCTAGGACAGCAAAGCGGAGATACTTTCTGAATGCCGGATGTACCATGACGTGAAAGTACGCATCCTTGAGATCTATGCTCGCAGCATAGTCGTTCACTCGAATGTTCGCTCTGACCGATCGAATGGTCTCCATATAAAATTTTGGAGCCAAGATCAGCTTATTTATCCAGCTCAGATCTATGACTGGACGAAACGAGCCATCTGGTTTCGGAACCAGAAACAGATGGCTGTTGAAACCTGGAGATTCCTGCTTTTCTACAACCTCTATCACGTTCTTCTCCAGAAGAGATTGGACTTCTGATAGAAGCGAACCTCTCTTCTGTGGATTTGACGGAAGCTGAGTCCATCTTGGACTTCGAGTTAACGGGGGTTTTCTTTTGAATGACAGTTTTAGCCCTTCTGAAATCACCCCTCGAACCCAAGGGTCGTCCGTAATCGACAACCAATTGGTTAAGAAACTTGATAGCCTTCCGCCCACTGGAACACGATAGAGGTTTGCCCCATCACCTCCTGGATCTGCAAGGCTTGCGGGAGGAGAAACCACGTCCTCCACGACCCGCACCTCACCCCGTCGACGTAGGGGCATCTGACCGGGAGTCTTGGCCAGTATTACGACCCCTACCTGAGTCGCTACCTTGACAGTCTCTGGAGTAACACCTAGAGGACTTATAAGAACCTCTATAGGAACTTCCCTTGGACGTACTCGCCCCAGAAGTGCCTGCCTTACTCTTCTCCGCTGAATCCGACTTTTTAGAAGCGGACTTGAACAGTAGAGAGTCTGAAGCTTTCTTAGTAATCTGATCATAGATTATGGAAAGCTTGCCATCGAAGAGAAGCTCTCCAGAGACCGGAGTGACTTGAAGAGAGTTGTTCACCTTACGATCCAGCTGAGTGGATGCAGCCAGGGCAGCATCACGTCTAACTAACTCCAGATTTGCCACTGAAAGGGCGGAGTTATACATAGAGTATGCTATGGCCCTCAAAAGAACTCTTAAGGAAGTCTGTACATCCTGGAATTCTTTTCCTTCGAGACGTAATGATAACGCTCTGGTAAGGTGATCTGCATACGATAATGCGTCTAAGCTGATCCTGTTAGATGAGATTGTCGTTTCCAACGTAGTGGCTGGAATAGGCATAGATGACGGCAAAGACAATTCTCGGTCTTCTGCCTGGTCGTCCAGACGCAGAGGAACTCTCGGATTGCCCTGTCCTGTCGTTTCAAATTTATTCCTTGAATTGATGAAAGGCAGCTGTAGAGCATTGGCTGCTAAGAAACCGGACTTGCCCGTCTTGGCGGCAAGTTTGAATATAGCGTCATTCAAAAGTTCAAATGTCCGTGTGACATTTCTGGACTGGGTCGGAAACTCAGGCGCCATGTCCTTAATCCGACCGAAGAAATCTGTGTCCAGTGACGCTATCAGTCTCTTATCCGGCAACGCAGCATTCTGGTCAGGAGGAACAACATCAGGAAGAAGGTACTGCCAGATGAAATCTACGGCTACCTTATGTTGCTCCGAAAGGGAGAATTCCAGCTCTGCTGAAACCCTTTCACCATCCGGCTGGACCACTTGATAATCTCGGTCGACCCTTCCTGACTCTGCAGCGGAACGAACCGACCCAGCTTCCTCAGACAATTCCTGATCCGAAAAAGTTTCTGATGGCTGCTGGGATGCTGCGATGAGATGAGCTATCTGCGATAGCAAGTCCGTTACGGAGGCCTGTGGAGGTGTGGTCTTATGTGATTTAGCCGCTGGAAGCTCCTGGGACATTGAATCCTGCATACTTCTTTTATGCAAACGTCCCGACTGTAAAGGCCTCGTATCCCTGGCTACCGGATGGCATGACCTGGTCGACGTGGAATCCCTGGTCGGCGAAGCTGGCTGGATATCAGCGGTCATGTAGCCAAGGTGTGGTCGTGTGTGCTGCCGTGAGGATGAGGAAGCCGATAGACTAGTCTCTCCGGACTGTCTTTGCAACGGAGCGTCCCGAGCAGGTGGAGTAGACGTATGCTCCGACTGACGAACGTTACGTACAACAACATCTGGGCCCAGATGTTGCTGTAAGAGAGAGGGGCCTCTCTCACTCGCGGTCCGGGTAGACCTGGACAAGCTAGCTACCGGACTGACAGGCTTCCTCCGTACTATCCTTGGATCCGTCGTCGTTGGGTGTGCACGTTCAATGTTTATAGTGCTAGCGGACGACAACGCCGTCGATCCTACTTGGAACCTCTTAGGCAATTGTCGTATTTCCATGAGCACTTTAGCCACTAGCTCTTCATTAGACTGCGACGACGGAGGCACACTTCTTGAAGACATCACGGAAACATCACCCTGTTCTTGTTCCTCTGAAAAAGAGACTGAAAAACTAGAGTGACCCTGCGGAGAGAGGACCGGCATGGACCTCTCACTGCTAACAATATACCATGACACACTTCTCCAACATTTGTCATCCCAATTGACACACACTGAGCAAGAATTAGTGCAAGTACATTGACTACAAGAAACACAATGAACATGAGAATCAGAGGAAGACTTCCTCGCATTACAATTTGAACAATATTCTTTCATCATGAAAAAATATAAACATAGTACTCACACTAACGCTTGAAAACAAAGATACATAATATAATATAACCCATTAATCCATTATAACATTTCGAAAAAATAATTCAAAAGAAAAAAAATTTTTCGAAAAAATTTCAGGAGAGCCCAAGTTCCCAATGGGAACAATGAGCCCAAATGGATCCAAAAAAAAGCCTAAGTGTGAACAAAAATTTTAAAACATATTTAAAAATTAATGTGACACTTACGGACAATATTAATGTATCTGGCTATGAGCAGAACTAAACAGAAGGCAAGTAATCACTATCAGAAGTAACCGTTGTCAACGTAAACAAAAGTGTACAAAAACCGGAAACATGACTCCAGGCACTGTAAACATAGCCCAAAATCAGTTACCAATTTAAACACTATCCGATGTAAAACAGAGACTTCCAGAGAAGAAACTGCAGTACATCGGATGGTAGATGCAGACAAAAACGCCTAACCACCCAAGGGTGAGGACGTAAGCATGGGGAAAAACAGAATAATTATTCTGTTACCAAGCCAAAACTCCCAAGAAATTTTAGTAAAAAAAGAATTACAAAAATTATGCCAAAAGCATGGGAGAATAGCAAGGGGGGAATAAAGGAAAGGGAGAGAGGAAACACTGAACAAACAATGGTAAATTCATAGCAAGAATGACAACATCAGGCCCATGCCCCGAAATTAGGGAATATGAAATAATTTTGGAAAAAAAGTTAAAAAATTTATAGTAATTTATATATTTTTTATACTTACCAATGACCCAGACATAGCTGGTGCTAACTCTTAAAATATAGGGCCAAACACAAATTTTGCCCCCCAATCCCCAAAATTTGCATCTAAAACTAAAGAAAACATGTCCTGAAAGGCCCTCCACACTTCGCCCCTACTACGCATGCGCAGTGTCAAGGACGTTCCGAAATTGGCGCCATTAATCATTCTAATAACCAGTGCCTGGTAAGCGCTATGTACTCAGCGGGGAGGCAAGAGTTCCCAACTCCTGGGAGGGCCATTCCCGTCTGGGTCATTGGTAAGTATAAAAAATATATAAATTACTATAAATTTTTTAACATTTTTATACTGTACCAATGACCCAGACATAGCTGAATAGTAAAAAGGCTGGAGGGCCAAGGACATAGAGCAAAATGGAATACGCTCAATAAAATAAAATAGAGTCATCCCCTGTAGGGAAAAAGAAGTAATAGGCCTTACATGTATCTTTCTTATTTATGATAAATTAGAAAGATACAACACCTTCCAAAATTGAGCTTCATACATCCATGTACTCTATTAATATCCAATATAATCCTTATACTAATAATTTTTAAAGTAAGCCAATAAATAAAGTAAGTCTAGAGAATAGAGACTCTTATACTCCTAAAAGTGTCTGAGGATTGCATAATCATGTCCGTTGACATATGCAATATTCAAAAGCTATACTTTAAAAACTAAGACTTGAATGAATTTTAAAAACCTAAACTTCTCACTAAACAACCATCCCAATAACAGCTCAGAATTACTAACTCCGGAGGAGGTATCCCCTTGTTTTCATAGTAAAACAGGTGACCCAAGGGAACACCCTCCCCCCCCCCCTTTTTCTTGCCCTGGGTCAAATAGCCCAGAGCGAAGAGGGCAGCCGAATGGAGACACTGCCGAAACAGACAGCCTACCTAGCTATAGTAGCAACTGTTAAGTGAATGACATTCTGAGCAGTAGATAATAGACCTAACAATAGAGACCTCCAGAAATGGACTCGATATTTCTGAGATAAAATTCATGAATGTGGATGGCTGAGCGCAATGAGCGGCCTTCAAAAATCTATAATAGCGACACTATTAATGTAAGCCCAAGAAGTAGAAGAACTCTTACTTCATGAGCCGAAATCTTAAGCACAACTGCTAAGTCAATGATATACCATAAGCAGTACCGATAGTTAATAGAATCCATTAACAATAAAATGGAACGTAACGTCCTTCTACTAGACATCAAAGACAGAAGAAGCTTACGCCCATAGTAATAAACAGATATCTGTTTATAAATACATAAACTGTACCCGGAAAGAGTAAAGGTCTATGCCCATACGAAGACGGAAGGACCTTAAAATAATAGGTTCCGGATAATAGGAGCCTAACTCTTATGCAACAATCCAACCTAAATAGTAACGGAAGTATTGATTCCGAAACTATGAAAGTGAAAATCATCCATCGATAGTGCATGAAACTCACTGACTCTACAGTAAAAGAGAAACCAACAGAATTACTGTCTAAAAGGTCAGAATTTGAAAACTACTGTTTCCAGAGGCTCAAATGATTACTTAGCTAAATAAGAACCGAAGTTAAAATCCGTATAGGAATTTAATCTAAAGATTCTAAGTCTATTTATCAAAAAGTTACTAACTGACTTAGATAAAGAGACAAAAGACTCAATTGTAAACTATCGTAGAGTGCATAGGTATGAGGTAACATAAACCTATAACCTAAATAATAACAGGCTGCAGTAGATCTTGTGAAACAAGTATACTAAAAAATAGCAATGAGTAGTATGGAGGGATCAACAATATGAACATAATGATCCCTACACCACGACGGAAGAGCCTCCACTTTAGCCGCATAGAATAGCGAAGAAGAGGATCTCCTATAGTAAGAAATCGCGTCCAAAGCTCGTCCAGTACAGTGCTTACAATGCAATACGGGCCACACAACGGAATACATGAAGGTTGCGACCTTGCTGGTTGTGATAAAGATGACACGATTTACCCAGTGAAAAAGATCCTCACATAGAGGAAGATTTCACGTTAAGACCCACAGTAGACAAGAGAGTAAATTACTCATGATCTCTGTGAAGATAGAGATGCTATCAACAGAAATGTATTGTGGTTGTTTATCTTAGCAATACCTGCTAAAACAACAGCGCCGGAGGATACGCGTATCCTATCATTCCGTCCTATAGATCAATAGAGCGTTAACAATATTAGCTCAGAGATCTGGACAAGCCAACACATACGTCTGCAATTGATTAGCAAGCTGTGTCATAAATAAATCATCATTGGGCGCTCCCATAGATAGCAAATCTGATTGAATACTTGTTTGTTGAGAGTCCATTCTGACAGCAACAAGCGACCCGTAAGAGAACGGGAGTCCGATAAAACCATCAGACAACCCGGAATATGACGGACCAAAACTGAACATGGTGTACTATAACCAACAGACGGATTCTTTCCATTAAATTGAATAACGGAAACGAAAGAGTGCCTCCCTGGTTCCGGAGATACGCCACTACTGTCGAATTAAAGGACAGGAATTTGGGCATGCGTTTCTGAATAATGTTCATGCAATGACATAAAGCAAGCCTAAAAAACATTATTCCGCGGAAGAAAACTGATTGCTAAAAGACTGCGGAACCCAAAGACCCTGGCACTTCGAATCCGTAGGGATCAGTATTATATCCCAATCTGTTTGACTGGCAACCGTCATAACAGCCACACTTGGGTCCGGCAACTGCGGCGGCACTCTCTGAGTCAACCACCGAATGTTTGCCCCAGTCTGAATCTCTTGTAACACTAGATAGACAAGAGAACGTGTAATTCGAGCAATTCATGGATTGCCGAAAAGTTGCCGTCGAAGAGAAGCTCCTCCGAGAACGAAGCGACTCTGAGAGAGTTCTTAACCTTACTATCCACGCGTGTGGATGTAGCTAGGGCTGCGTCACGTCTAACTAACTCCAATCAGCCACTGAAGGGCGGAGTTATACGTGAACAAACTACTGCCCTCAAAAGAAATTACATTGAGAATAATATCCCGTAAATCTTTTCTTGAAGACGTAATGATAACGCCTCAGTAAGGCGGATTACGTATAATAAAGCGTCTAAGTTAAGTCTACTATACATAATGTCGTTCCCAACATTGAAATTGGAAAAGACATAAACGGCGAAAAAGAATATATGCAGTCTTTAATCACACCGTCTAGACGCATATGAACTCTCGGTATGCCCTGCTCTGCCAAAATAAACTATTTGTATAAATGATAAAATGGCAGAAATGAGCAACGCGGACAAGAAACTAAACTATCATGCTTAGTAGCAGGCTTGTATATATATATATATATAGCGTCGAAAAATAAAACACATGTTGTAATGACAATATTGGACTGCGTCGGTAAGTCAGGGACAATGTCCCTAAACCGATCAAAAAATCCGAGTCCAATGACGCTATAAGTCTCTTATCCAAGATCGCAGCAATGAAGTCCGAAATAATAATCACTGGAAGATAAAGCCAGAAGATATGAAAGGCATCTTCCAATACTACTAAAGGGAAAACTCGAAATCTTTCGAATCCCTTTCGCCATCCTGTCGGACCCTATAAAGCGTTCGGTCGTCCGTACCTAATGCAACCGCGGACCGCACCGACCCAGCGCCGTCGGATAATTCCTGATTCGACCGAGAAACTGTCAATTGCTGGGATGCTGCGAAACAACTGTGCTAACTCGGATAGCACGTCCGTCACTGAGGCCTGAGGAGAAGCGGTCTTACGATGCATTGCCGCTGGAAGCTCCGTGATCGTTACCCCGTGCATACTACCAATATGCGAGCGAACGGAGTGTTTAGGCCTCGTGTCCCTTGGCTACCGGATGGCGCGACCTATTCGCCGTGGAATCACTGAATGCCGAAACTGATCGGATACTCGAGGTCACGTAGCCAATGTGCGGTCGTGTGCCCTGCTGTGAGGATGAGGAAGCATTAAAGACAGTCTCTCGGACTGTCAATATAACGGAGCGTCCCGACCAACGGACATATGCTCCGAATGTAAAATATCTGAACCACAACATGCGGTCCCCTATGTTGTTGGGCGAGAGAGGGACCTCTCTCGCTCACAGCCCGGACGGACCTGGACAAGCCAGGAACCGGACTAACAGGCTTCCTCCGATCTGTCCTCAATCTGCCGTCACTGGGTGAGTACTAAAGTAATTAAAGTGCTCGCATCACCCAAATCTCCTTCCTAGACCGCAACGGACGAACCCGGCAGCCGAACCATTCGATGAATGTACGCTACACCGGGTGAGCTAGCGAATGTCACTCCGTAGGCGATAGACATATTCCATGAGCACTTATTGCCGCTAACTCTTCATTAACTATGACGACAGAGGCACACTTTTGAAAGACATCTCCATAACTCTTCGAACAAGAAACCAGAAATGCTTGGTTAGCAAGCATAAAATAATAATATATATAGCGTCGTTCAATAATTCGAAAGTTTGTGTGACATTATTGGACTATGTCGGAACTGAGGGACGATGTCCCTGAACCGAACCAAAAATTTCTAAGTCCACCGACGCTATCAGTTTCTTATCCGGCATCGCAGCATTCTGGTCCGACGAAAGAAGCTGTAGAAGACCAAGTCAGATGACATACACAACAGCATATGTTGTTCCGAAAGGGAAAGCTCGAAATCCTCCGAATCCCTTTCGGTATCCCGTCGGACCGGATGAAACTTTCGGACGTCCGTACCCGCTTCTGCGGAGCGTCCCGACCCAGCATCGTCGGATAAAATATATGCGACAGATTCAGTTGATGCTGGGATGCTGCGATAAACTGTGCTATTAAGGAAAGCACGTCCGTTCCAGAGGCCTGTGCAGTAGCGGTCTTACGATGCATTGCCGCCGGAAGCTCCGTGTACGTTGACTCCCGCACACTTCCTATGCGAACGTCCGGAGTCTGCAGGCCTCGTGTCCCTGGCTACCGGATGGTGTGACCTGGTCGCCGAAGAATCCTTGATCGGCGAAGCTGGTAATATATCGGCGGTCACGCAGCCAAGGTGCGGTCGTGTGCGCTGACGAGAAGAGGAAGCCTTAGCAGTCTCAGCGGACTGCCTATACAACGGAGCGTCCCGGGCGACGGACGTATGCTCCGCTTACGACACATTTTGTACCACAACATCTGGGGCCAGATGTTGTTGAACGAGAGAGGGGCCTCTCTCGCTTGCCATCCGGATGGACCGGAACGAGCTATGAACCGGACTAAAAGGCTTCCTGCGTTCTCCCTCCGATCCGCCGTCACTGGGTGTGCATTAGGTTAATTTATAGTGCTCGTATCACCCCAACATTCCTTCTAGACCGCAACGGACGAACCCGGCTGCCGAACCATTCGGTGAATGGACGCTACACCGGGCGAGCTAGCGGACGTCAAAGGCCGTCGAACCTACTAGGGTCCTCTTAGGCAATTGGCGTATTTACATGAGCACTTTTCCGCTAGCCCTTCATTAATTGTGACGACGGAGGCACACTGTTGGAAGACATCACAGATACATCACCCTAATCTTGATCGTCTGAAATAGAAATTGATAAAGTAGAGTGACCCTGCGGGGAAAGGACCGGAGTGTCCAAATCCCCAACAACATACCGTGACATACGCTTCCCATATTGTCATCGAAATCATACGATACAGAACAGGAGTTAATGTGAGTACACTGACCACATATAGAATGATAATAAAGTCAGAGGAAGACTTCCTCTTAAAACAATTGATCAATATCCTTTCAATGTGAAAAGAAAACAAGTCCTGGTACTCGCACTAACCCCTGGCAATCAAAATACATAATAATAATATGATCCATTAATATTGAAAAAATAATTGAAATCAAAATATTTTGAAAAAATATTTTTTCAGAACAGCCCAAGTTTCTGAAAAGTAACGTTGAGCCCCAATGGATCCCAAGCCTAAGTGTGGACAAAAATTTTAAAAATATTTTAAACAATTTATTCAACACTTGCGAACAATAATAATGTATCTAGTTATGATTAAAATAACATCAAGATATTATTTTTTAGAAATCCCCCCCTCACACAGAGGGCTGTTGTAAATGTAAACAATGAGTGTAAAAACACTAAAATAAGACTCCAGGCACCCAGGCCCGAAATCAGTTACCAAAAATACACTATCTGATGCAAAACAGAGACTTCCAGGGAAGAAACTGCAGAACATCAGATGGTAGATGCAGAACACAACGCCTAACCACCCGTAGGTGAAGACGTAAACATGGGGAAAGAACAGAATTCATTCTGTTATTCAGCTAAAACTCCCAAGAAAATTTAGTAATAATAATTACAAAAACTATGCCAAAAGCATGGGAGAATAGCAAGGGGGAACTTAAAGGACAGGGAGAGAGGAAAACACTTAAAAACACAGTGTAACTAAATAATCAGAATGACAACAAAATGGCTGCTGCCTTGAAAATAGGTAACTTAACATAATTTCATTAAAAAATTTTAAGTTACAGCCCTGATAATATTCTGTCACACATTCTTTTCCTCTCCTCCTTCTCTATCCTCCTTAGAATCACCATTTCACTAATATTTATGTGTCTGGCATCATTTAAACTGAGATTTATAAGCACAAAGATCAGTCAGATGTTAACTGATGAAGGGCCAAACTTAGAATGATTAATGGCGCCAATTTCGGAACGTCCTTGACACTGCGCATGCGCAGTAGGGGCGAAGTGTGGAGGGCCTTTCAGGACATGTTTTCTTTAGTTTTAGATGCAAATTTTGGGGATTGGGGGGCAAAATTTGTGTTTGGCCCTATATTTTAAGAGTTAGCACCAGCTATGTCTGGGTCATTGGTACAGTATAAAAATTTATAAGTTACAGCCACACATCCTGCCACTGTTTCTTCCTCTCATCCTTTTATTTCCTCCTCAGATCCACCATTTCTTTCATAATTATGTGTCTGGCATCATTTAAACTGAGATTTACAAGCACAAATATCAGTGAGATGTTACTGATTTTAGGGCCAAACAAAGAATGACATTTGGCGCCAATTTCGAGACCTCCTTGACACTGCGCATGCGCAGTGGATAAAAAGTATGGAGGACCACATAGAACATTGAAATTTCGGATTTTGATGCAAATTTTGGGGATTGGGGGGCAAAATTTGTGTTTGGCCCTAGAATTTAAGGAGTTAGCACCAGCTAAGTCTGGGTCATTGGTACAGTATAAAAATATTGGAAATTTATCTCCAAAATGAGAAAATTTTGACAATTTTGAGCCATTTTTTAGCCATCAATTGTGTCATTCAGCTGAGTGTATTTGAGTGATATTGTAAGATTTTTGTTGCTTGAAATTGTCTCCAGAAAATTGTTGCCCCTCCCATAATGAAGGCAAATAATGCCCGACAAACTTCTCTCGAACAAACTTGATTCTAAACCTCAAAAGGACTCTGTATACCACATATGAAGTCTCTGCTACTGGTGGTTCATTAGAAGAAGATTTTCAAAATTTTGGCCATTTTTTCCCCACACCTCTGCTCAATATGAGCTGAAACCTAATTTGGATAAAAATCAAAATGCCCTTATATAACCCCTACTCACATGAAATTTCATTAATATGCGGCCAGTGGTTTGGGAGAAAAAGGCCCAAACACCACCTTCACGACAGACGACGGACGAAGGACGACAGAAGAAAAGTGATCAGATAAGCTCACCCTGACTTTCAGTCAGGTGAGCTAATAAACTACTAATCGACTTGTCATTTATCTGGTTGAGTGCTGAAATCCCATATTTGGGCTCCATTCAGATGTCCTGGTACCACAATTAAAAGGCAACATATTCTGTGGATGTGTTTCATATTCTCTTGAGAGTATAATTATTTGGTCTACATTGCGTTGTCCTGTTGCAATTAATTGGAGATTGCCAACAAGCACTCTCCAATTAATTGTGACAAGGAATACCCATATATATAAATTTTGGCAACAGAAATTCAATTAGCACTCACCCAATGAATAGAATGAATCTTTGAACCTACCTTGATCAGGCTTTTCTAAGGCAACTTGAAGGCAATCAATATATGCATCCAATTCTCCTGTATTTTCAGCAGCTTCAATTGTCCGTTTAAGTTGTTTGTCAGAATTGTAAATGATAGTGCCTGTAACAATATCATCTGAATCACTACTGTCATATTGCTGTGATCTATGAATCACAGTCTCAGCAGCCTCATCGCTTGAATCACTATTATCCCCTGAGGAATATGATTCAGTGTCTTTTTCAAAATCATTGAATTGTTCATAGAATGTTTCTGCGGCTTGTGGTTTATCTGGAATTCCTGTAACAGAAATATATGACAGTTAACAGTAACTACAAAAACAGACAAGAGGCCCCAGGGGGCCTGAGGGCGCTCACCTGACATGGTAGCCTAAATATCAACCCAGAGAATTGATTTCCACAAGTTGCATCTGCTCCTCCTAATAAAAGCTGAAACCAAATATCTAAATATTCTGACCAGTGGATCTAAAAAAAGATTTTTAAAGAAAATTCCTCATATTGAACTAAGTCATAATTCGGGCTCCCACAGGGAGCCCATATATGAACCCAGGGACTTGGCTTTAACAAACCTGAAACTCACACCCCTAAGGATTCTGCACACCAATTATCAAAACATTCCGACTGCTGGATCTGAAGAAGAAGATTTTTAAAGAAAATTCCTCATTTTGAACCAAGTTACAATTCGAGCTCCCACAATCAGCCCAAATATGGACCTAGGGACATGGCTTGAACAAACTTGAATCTTACCCCCCCCCCCCCCCCCCTAAGGATGCTGCATAAAAAATATCAAAAGCATTCATCTGCTGGATCTGAAGATTTTTAAAGAAAATTCCTCATTTTGAACTAAGTTGTCATTCAGGCTCCCATAGTGAGCCCAAAAATGAACCAAGGGACTTGGCTTGAACAAACTTGAATCTCAGCCCCCTAAGGTTGCTCCATGCCAAATATCAAAACATTCCAACTTCTGAATCTGAAGAAGAAGATTTTTAAAGAAAAATTCCTCATATTGACTACGTTATAATTTGGGCTCCCACAGGGAGCCCAAATATAGACCCATGGACTTGGCTTTAACACACTTGAATCCCTCCTCCCCCCAAGGATGCTACTCACCACATATCAAACCATTCCGACTGCTGGATCTGAAGAAGAAGATTTTTTAAGAAAATTCCTCATTTCGAACAAAGTTACAATTCAAGCTCCCACAGTGAGCCCAAATATGGACCTAGGGACATGGCTTGAACAAACTTGCATCTCACCCCCCTAAGGATGCTGCATACCAAATATCACAAGATTCTGCCTGCTGGATCTTGAGAAGAAGATTTTCAAAGAAATTTGCCTGAAATGCACTAAGTTCAAATTTGGGCTCCTATACTGTGCCCAAATATAAACCCAGGGGGCCGATTTGAACAAACTTGAATCAGATCCACCCCACAATGTTGCATACCAAATATCACAAGATTCTGCCTGCTGGATCTGGAGAAGATTTTTGAAGAAATTTGCCTGAAATGCACTAAGTTTGAATTTGGGCTTCTATAGTGAGCCCAAATATGAATCCAGGTGGCCGATTTGAACAAATTGGAATCAGATCCACGCCACAATGTTGCATACTAAATATCAAAAGATTCTGCCTGCAGGATCTGGAGAAGATGATTTTTGAAGAAATTTGCCTGAAATGCACTAAGTTCGAATTCGAACTTCTATAGTGAGCCCAAATATGAATCTAGGGAGCCGATTTGAACAAAATAGAATCAGATCCACCCCACAATGTTGCATACCAAATATCAAAAGATTCTGCCTGCTGGATCTGGAGAAGAAGATTTTTTAAGAAATTTACCTGAAAAGCACTAAGTTCAAATTTGGGCTCCAATACTGAGCCCAAATATAAACCCAGGGAGCCGATTTGAACAAACTTGAATCAGATCCACCCCACAATGTTGCATACCCAGTATCAAAAGATTCTGCCTGCTGGATCTTGAGAAGACGATTTTCAAAGAAATTTGCCTGAAATGCACTAAAGTTCAAATTTGGGCTCCTATACTGAGCCCAAATATAAACCCAAGGGGCCGATTTGAACAAACTTGAATCAGATCCACCCCACAATGTTGCATACCAAATATCAAAAGATTCTGCCTGCTGGATCTGGAGAAGAAGATTTTCAAAGAAATTTGCCTGAAATGCAGTAAGTTCAAATTTGGGCTCCTATACTGATCCCAGATATAAACCCAGGGGGCCGATTTGAACAAACTTGAATCAGATCCACCCCACAATGTTGCATGCCAAATATCAAAAGATTCTGCCTGCTGGATCTGGAGAAGAAGATTTTTTAAGAAATTTGTCTGAAATGCACTAAGTTCGAAATCGGGCTCCTATACTGAGCCCAAATATGAACCCAGGGGGCCGATTTGAACAAACTTGAATCAGATCTACCCTACAATGTTGCATACCAAATATCAAAAGATTCTGCCTGCTAGATCTGGAGAAGAAGATTTTTTAATGTTTTTCCCATTGCCTACAGTGTTAAAAAGTGCTGACTCAGCACTTTTTCAAAGTCCCGAAACTGTACCCTATGAAAAAACCGATGGCAATTTTTTTTGTACCAATTCTTTCTGTTGGTCCTAAGGAAGCTTCACACCAAATAAAAATTCTCGGTGCCGTGCAGTTTTGGAGATATGGGCGTTTTAATTTTTTTCTATTTTTAGCTCCTGCGGTTCCCATGGGGCTACGGGAAAAAAAAATCAGCATAAATTAGGTACTTATGACCCAATAAGCCCTCACATAAAATTTGGTTCAAATCAGCGTCTCGGTTTGGAAAATAGAAATTTTGGGCGGGGCAAAAAATTTTGCCCCTCCCATAACGATGCCAAGTATAGCCCCACAAACTTCTCTTGAACAAATCTGAGTCTACATCTCAAAGCTGCACACCAAATATCAAGTCTCTGCTACTGCTGGTTCATGAGAAGAAGATTTTTTAAGATTTCAGCACACTTTTTGGGTGTGGCCCTACCCACGGGCGAGGCAACTTGATTTGAACAAAATCAAATTGCGATGTCATAACAAACTATCATCTCAAATATCAATTAAATTGGTTCAGCGATTTGGGAGGAGAAGACGCAAACACCATGTTCACGGACGACGGACGGCGGACGGTGAGTGATCACTATAGCTCTCCTGACTGAAAGTCAGGTGAGCTAAAAAATTTGACATGCACTGGCTGCAGTATGAAACCAGAGGCTCAAGTAAGCCTAAAGTGCTCACCACACTCAAGTTGTCAAAAGAGATGAGTTTGTCAATAAGTGATGGGCAACAAGAGAATTTTTTTGATTTGCCATGACACAACCAGAAGCAATTTTTTTGGCCATTCAATTCTGCTGGTCCTAGGACAGCTTCCTCGGCAAAAACAATGCTCTGTTTTGTGAAGTCTCAAAAAAGTGACCAAACAATTTTTTTGTTTTTAACTCCTGTGGCTCTCTCTATCCCCCCACACCCCTCCCCCCCCCCCCCAAAAAAAAAAAAAAAAATCGGCCTAAATCAAGTACTTATGACCCAGTTATACTAAATCACAATTTGGTTCAAATCAGCCCATTGGTTCTGGAAATAGAAATTTTGAGTGGAGCCCAGATTCTGACCCACTGAGTTCCTTTGAAAAAAGGTGAATCTGCATCACTAAAGTAAGTTCCATACCAGAAATGAAAGCATTATTGCCAGTGGCTTGTCAGAAGATGATTTCTAAAGCATTTAGGCTTATGGAGCATTAACCCCACCCCAAAGAGCATAGTAACTTTTGGGGAAAAAAACAGAAGAGTAAACTCCACCAGCCACAAATGGCAGGAGCTTCATTTGAACAAAGTAGAAAGAGTATACTCCAAAGAAGGTCTGTGCCACATATGAATGAATTTGGCCCTGTGGTCTTAAAGAAGAAGACAAGTTTCAAATTAGTTGATGGAGTACAAGAAAGATGATGACTCAGCATTTTTCCATTGCCAACAGTGTTAAAAATTGGAGTCCCCATACCATACCCCGTGACAAAACCAGTAGCAAGTTTTTTGATCCATCTGATTCCATTGGACCTAAGGAAGCTGCATGGATCTGAAGACGATTTTTAAAGAAATTTCCTCATATTGCACTAAGTTAAAATTTGTGTTCCCATAGGGAGCCCAAATATTAACCCTGGGACTCAGTTTGAACAAACTTGAATCTGACCCCCCCCACCCCCACCCCTCCCCCTAGAGATGGTGTATACCAAATATCAAAAGAGTCTGACTGGTAGATCTGAAGAAGAAGATTTTTAAAGATTATTCCCCATAGTGCACTAAGTTAAAATTTGGGCCCCCATATGAAGTCCAAATATTAACCGAGGGAGTGAATTTGAACAAACTTGAATCTGTCCTTCATAACAATGAGGTACATCAAATATTAAAAGATTCTGACAAGTGGTTCCGAAGAAGATTTTAAAGCTTCCCATATTGCCCTAAGTGAAGATCAAAAATTTGAATACACTTGTATCTCACCCCTACTATGGATGCTGTATACCAAATATTAAAAAATTCTGTTCAGTGGTTCTGGAGAAGAAAATTTTTTTAATTTTTGCGAATATGCTGACTCAGCATTTTTTCAATGCCCCCCCCCCCCCCCCCCCCCAACTACAGAACACCCTGACACAACCAATGGCATTTTTTTTTTACCATTTCATTCTATTGGTCCTAAGGATGGTTCATACAGATAACAGTTCTCTTTTCTGTGTGGTTTGAGAAATATGGGCGACTGATTTTTTTTTTATATTTATATATTTTTTTTTTGCATCAATCAAGTTCTTTGCACCCAATTATACTACATGCCAAATTTGGTTCAAATCAGCCCATCGGTTCTTGAAATACAAATTTTGGGTGGAGCCCAAAATGGGAATACTCCCACAAGGAGCCCAAACATTGACATACAAACTTCCCTTGAACAAACTTTTAATCTTCAACACCAAAGGATATTCCATACCAAATATCAAGGCATTCTCTCTGGTGGTTCATGAGATGAAGATTTTTAAAGATTTTTAGGTTTTTTGAGCATTAACCACAGCCTGAAGAAGGCAGCTGCTTCATTTGAACAAATAAGAAAGGGTATAGTCCAAAGATGGTCTGTGCAGTATATGTTTGAATTTGGCCCAGTGGTTTGGAAGAAGACAAGTTTCAAAATTGACGATGTCTGCCAAGAGATGGCAATAGCTCCAATTGACACATATCAATATCTGTAAGTCTTGAAGGATAATATTTCAAATGTTACCCCCATCAGAAATTGAACCCTTGGCAGCACGCCCGACAGTCAGGTGTTCAACCCTTAATCAACCGAACAGCACTCCCACATTTACAAATAACTAAAGTTTACAAGCTCTGTTATGCTCTGGCACAGTTCATTTAAACAAACAGTACATTCGACATTGGGTTCCGTGTTAAAATTTCAATCTCCTCTGGTGCCCACCAACATCTGTCAAGCGTAACACTTTGAACAAACTTTAATCTAGGAGTTATAGTAATACTATATAACAAACATCAAAAGATTCAGCCTGGTAGATGTGAAGAAGATCTTTGAAGAATATTTCTCATGCAGCAGGAAGTTAAAATGCAGGCTCCCAAAGGGAGCCCAAATATGAGCTTAGAGATTTGATTTAAATATTCCTGAATCTCACCACACTGAGGATGTCAATACCATGTAATAAAAGAATCTGACATGTGAATGTGAAGAAGATTTTTTAAAGAATAGTCCTGTTATTGCAATAAGTTAAAAGTTGCGATCACACAGGGGGCCCAAATATGACCCGAGGGACTTGATTTGAAATCTGAACCCCTAAGGTTGCTGCATATCAAATATTAAAAGATTCAGACTCGTGGATCTGAAGAAGGAGATTTTTAAAGGAACTTCCCCACAAAGTTAGGTTGTTATAGGGATCCCAAATACATAGCCAGGGACTTGATTTGAACAGACTAGAATCTGGTCACACTAAGGATACTGCAAACCAAATATCAAAAGATTCTGACTGGAAGTTCTGAAGAAGAAGGTTATTAAAAGTATTCCTCTTATTGCACCAAGTTGAAGTTCCAACTTCCAATAGGGAGCCCAAACATGACCCTAGGGGCTTGATTTGAACAAACTTGAATCTCACCCCACTTAGGGTGCTACATACCAATTATCACAAAATTCTGACTGATGGATCTGATGGTTTTAATATAATATTCCTCTTATTACACAAAGTTAAACACAAAGTTAAAATTCAGACTCACTCAGGGAGCCCAAATATAACTCCAGGGATTTGATTTGAACAAACTTCAAGCAGAGCACCCTAAAGATGCAGTATACCAAATATCAAGAGATGTTGACTGGTAGATCTGAAAGAAGATTTTTAAATTTCCTCATATGGCACCAAGTTAAAATTTGGGTTCCCACAGGAAGACCATATATAAACCCAGGGACTTGATTTGAACAAAATTGAATCTGAACCTTCTAAGGATACTGCATATCACATATGACAAGATTCTGACCAGCAGATCTGAAAATGAAGATTTTTAAATAATATTCCTGATATTGCACTATATTAAAGTTCGAGTTTCCATAAGGAGCTCAAATATGACCCCAGGAATTTGTTTTGAACAAACTTGAATCTGACACCTCTAAGGACGATCTAGGCCAATCATCAAAATATTCTGACTGGTGAATCATCAGAAAGTTAAAAAATTTATAGAAATTTATATATTTTTTATACTTACTTAGCTGGTGCTAACTCTTAAATTCTAGGGCCAAACACAAATTTTGCCCCCCACCAATCCCCAAAATTTGCATCAAAATCCAAACAATATATGTCCTATGTGGTCCTCCATACTTTTATCCACTGAGCATGCTCAGTGTCAAGAAAGTCTGAAATTGGAGCCAAATCCTCATTCTTACCACCAGTGCCTGTTAAGCGTTATGTAATCAGCGGGGAGGTATGAGTTCCCAACTCATGGGAGGGCCATCCCCGTCTGGGTCACTGGTAAGTATAAAAAATATATAAATTACTATAAATTTTTTAACATTTTTATACTGTACCAATGACCCAGACTTAGCTGAATAGAAAAAAGGCTGGAGGGCCTAGGACATAAAGGAAAATCCAATAGGCTCAATTACATATAAACAGAATTATCCCGTCAAGGAGAAGAGAACAGGTTTTACATGTATTTTTCTTGTTTGTATCAAAAAAAGAAAGACACAATACCATTCCGTAATTGAGCACAATAACATCAATGATCTCTATTAACATCCAGTATAACCCATTATACTAATCTTTTTAAAGAAACGCCAATAAATAAAGATAGTCCAGAGAACGAGACTCTTTATACTCATTTAAAGGTGTCCGAGGATTGTATATTAGCGCTGGTATGACACGTGACATATTCAAATACTTCACACCGAGCTACACTTTAAAAATATTACATGAGATCGACATTAGCTTTACACTTTAAAACCATCCCGGCACCGACTCGGAATTACTGACTCCAGAGGAGGTATTCCCTTGCTTTTCACTATAAAGCAGGTGATATAAGGGAACATCATCGCCCACCTCTCCCCCCCCCCCCCCTTCCCCTTGCTCTGGGTCAAATACCCCTAGAACGAAGAGGGCAGCAGGACAGAGTCACTACCGGAACAGAAAGCCTGCATAACTATGGTTGCAACTGTTTAGTGGACGACATTCTGAGTAACAGATAATGGACCTAAACAACGTAGGTCGCCAGAAATGGACTCAATATTTTTCTAAGATAAAAATTCGTGAACGTGGAAGGCTGAGACCAATATGCAGCCTTCATCAGATCGGTAATAGCAATACTATTAGCATAAGCCCAAGATGTAGACAGCGCTCTTACTTCATGCGCCGAAATCTTAAGCACAGACTGCTGAGTTGAAGATAATTTTTCATAAGCAGTACGGATAGTTAATTGAATCCACCTTGCAACAGAATGGACTGTAATGTCCTTTCTATTATGCAGCAGAGACAGAAAGAAATGCTTACATCCCTTTCTGATAAACTCAGATCTACGTTTGTAAATGCGCATGGCTCTCACTGGACAGAGCAAAGGCCTATGACAGTCTGAAGACGGAAGAGCCTTAATATCAATAGGTTCAGGATACTTATTAGGAGCCTGATTCTTAGCCAAAAATCAAACATTAGTAGTTAAAGTAATAGTATTACCAACACTACGATACTGAGAATCATCAACCGATAGTGCATGAATCCCACTAACTCTTCTGGCAGAAGAGAAGGCTAAGAGAAAAGTTGTCTTATAAGATAGAATTTGAAGTCCAATATATGAAGTGGCTCAAATGGTGCTTCTTTTAGCTTCAGAAGAATCCAAGCTAAATTCCACTTAGGAATTAACCTAAGGGTTCTAGGTCTATTTATCGAAAAGTTTTTCACTAACTTTAATAAAGAGACATTAGATCCAATCTGTAACCTATCATGATGAGCATAGGTATCCGATAGAACAGACATATAACCCTTAATGGTTATTGGCTGCAGTTTGATCTCGTCAAACAAGTAGACCAGAAAATTAGCAGTATCTGGAATGGAAGGATCATAAAAATCAATAAAATGATCCCTACACCACCTATAGAAAACCTTTCACTTAGCAGCATAATTAGCGAAGAGGAGGTCCTCCTACAGTTAGAAATTGCGTCCACTGCTCGTCCTGTAAAATGCTTGCCGTGCAAGAAGGACCGCACAACGGAAATACGTGAAGGTTGAGACCTTGCAGGTTGTGATGCAGTGAGCGCGATTTCCCCTGCGAAAGAAGGTCCTCCCGTGGAGGAAGCTTCCGAGGAATGTCCCAGAACAGTCACCTGAGTAGATTTATCCATGGTCTCTGGGGTGACAGAGATGCTACCAACAGAATCTTGCAGTGAGATTGCTTGATTTTTAGCAATATCTGCTGAATAAACGGAGCTGGAGGATACGCGTATCCTATCATTCCGTCCCAATAGATCGAGAGAGTGTCTATTGCAAACGCTCGATGATCTGGGCATGGCGACACATTCGTCTGCAACTGATTGTTGAGATGCGTCGCAAATAAGTCTATCATTGAACGATCCTACTGGTAGCAAATCTGATTGAATACTCGTTTGTTGAGAGTCCATTCTGACGGCAACATGCGACCTTTCCGAGAAAGGAGGTCTGCTAGAACGTTCAGACGACCCGGTATATGATGGACCGATAGAAGAACTTGATGCTCTAGGACAAACAGAAGGATTATTTCTGTTAAATTGAATAACGGAATGGAATGAGTGCCTCCCTGATTCCGAATGTAAGCTACTACTGTCGAATTGTCGGACAGAATTTGAACATGTGAATTCTGAAGAATGTTCATTCATTGACATAGCGCAAGCTATATAGACATATAGACATCATCTCTTTGATGTTTATGTACTTCTTTAGGAACTGCAGATCCCAAAGACCCTGGCACCTTGAATCCGTTTCGCTCAGAGTTGCGCCCCAACCTGTTTGACTCGCATCCGTCATTATCGTAAAACTCGGATCCGGCAGTTGTAGTGGTACTCCTTGAGTTAACCACTGGATATCTGCCCAAGTCTGAATCTCTTGTTTCACTTGATTCAACAAGACGATGTTCGATTCGAGCGAATGAGTGTTCACACTCCAAATCTGAGATAAAATATATGTGGAGTGGACGAGTGCGTAGCCGCTCCATCGGAATAAGATCCGCAGCAGGTCCACAAAAACCTGTCAGTCTCATGAATTCTCTCGCTGTTACCACATCTGAGTGAAGACAAAAGCGAGCATAACAACTGACTAATATCGCTCTGGTTAATGGCAGAAGAACGAGATTGTTGTGCATCTCTAAGCTCATTCCCACTTGGGTGAATGATTTTGACGGCACTAGATTCGACTTCTTTTCGTTTACTATGAAACCGAGACATCGAAGCAATTGAAGCAGACTCTGAACAACCGTTCTGAAGCGTTAACTTGCTGCCGTAACCCTGAAGAATGTCGTCCAAGTTAGGCTGACGTTAGCACAGACGAATGAGCTCGTAAAATGAGTCATTACCGAGATCATTATTCGAGTGAAGGCCCAGGGTGCTAGGTTCAGACCAGAGCATCATTGCTCGGAACTGAAAACAACTCCTGGGACAGCGAAGCGAAGGTACTTTCTTTACCATGACGTAAAAGTACGCATCCTTGAGATCTATGCTCACAGCATAATCGTTCACTTGAGTGCTCACTCTGACCGATCGGATGGTCTCCATATAAAAATTTGGAGCCACGATCAGCTTGTTTATCCAGCTCAGATCTATAACTCGACGAAACGAGCCGTATGATCTTGGAACCAGGAACAGGCGACTGCAGAAAACTGCAGATTCCTGGTTTTCTATGACGTCTATAGCAATCTTGTGCAGAAGAGATTGAACTTCTGATAGAAGCGAATCTCTCTTCTGAACGTTTAACGGAAGCTGAGATCAGCGCGGACTTCGAGTTAACGGAGGTTTTTCCTTGAAGACATTTTATACCTCCGGAAATAACCCCTTGCACCCATGGGTCATCCGTAATTGACAACCAATGGTTAAGAATCTCGACAGCCTTCCGCCCACTGGAACGCAATAGAGGTTTAGACCATCACCTCCTGGCCCTGCGAGGATTGCGCAAGGAGAAACATCCTCCACGACCTGCACCTCACCCAGTCGACCTAGGGGCGTCTGACGGGATAGCGAGGCCAGCATTATGACCCCTATGTGAGTCGCTACTCTGACAGTCTCCAGAGTAAGACGTAGAGGCTTTCTTAGATCCTCTATAGGAACTTCCTTTGGACGTATTTGCCCCCGAAGTACCTGCCTTACTCCTCCCTGCTGAGACCGACTTTTTTCACCTTACTATCCACTCTAGTGGATGCAGCCAGGGCAGCATCACGTCTGACAAACTCCATGTTGCCACTGAAAGGGCGGAGTTACAAGTAGAATATGCTATAGCCCTCGAAAGAACTCTTAAGGAAGTTTGAACATCCTGGAATTCTTTCCCTTCGAGATGTAGTGATAACGCTCTGGTAAGGTGATCTGCGTGAGATAAAGCGTCTAAATTAATTCTATTAGACGAGATTGTCATCTCCAGTACACTGGAGTTAACAGACATGGACACTGGCAATGACAATTCCAGGTCTTCAGCCTAGTCGTCCAAATGCAGAGGAACTCTCGGCACGCCTTGTCCTGCCGTTTCAAATCTAGGTCTAGCACTGATGAAAGGCAGCTATATAGCGCTAGGCGATAAGAAACCGGATTTGCCAGTCTTAGAGGCTAGCTTGAATATAGCGTCATTCAAAAGTTCAAATGTCTGTGACATTTCTGGACTGGGTCGGAAACTCAGGGACAGTGTCCCTAATCCGGCCGAAAAAGTCTGTGTCCAGTGACGCGTTCAGTTTCTTAGCAGGTAACGCATTTTTTTTTTTTTTCCAGAGAAACAACTTCTAAAAGGTGATGTCGGATGAAATCTATGGCCACCTTAAGTTGTTCGGAAAGGGAAAATTTCAGCAGTGCTGATTCCCTTTTACCATCCGCCTGGACCACATAAGAATCTCGGTTGCCCCTTACTGACTGTGCAGGGTGAGCGAACTGACCCAGCTTGCTCAGACAGTTTCTTTACTGAAAAAGTTTCTTATAGCTGCTGGGATGCTGCGATGAATTGAGCTATCTGTGATAGCAAGTCTGTCACGGAGGCCTGTGGAGCCACTGTCTTACGTAATTTAGACGCTGGAAGCTCCAGGGGTGTTAATTCCTACATACTTCTGATATGCGAACGTCCCAACTGGAAAGGCCTCGTGTCCTTGGCTAGCGGATGGCGTGACCTGGTCGACGTGGACTCCCTGGTCGGCGAAGCAGGCTGGATATCTGCGGTCAAGTAGCCAAGGTGCGGTCATGTGTGCTGACGTGAGGATGAGGAAGCCAATAGACAAGCCGTGTCAGACTGTCTGTGCGACGGAGCGTGCCGAGCAGGAGAAGTGGACGTATGCTCCGACTAATGAATGTTACATACAACATTTCAGCCCAGATGTTGTTGTAAGAGAGAGGGGGCCTCTCTCGCTCACGGTCCGGATTGACCAGGACGCTGGACTGACTGGCTTCCTCCATTCCATCCTCTGATCCGTCGTCACCGGGTGTGCGTGATTCGAGATTATAGTGCTCGCAACACCCATTCTCCTCTCTTGGACCACAACGGATGAACCCGGCGTCACAAACATTTCGTGAATGACTGCTTCACCGGCTGAGCTAGTGGGCGACAGGTGACCGTCGATCCTACGTGGGACCTCTTAGGCACTTGCCGCATTCCTGGAGCACTTTGCCGCTAGCTCATTATTGCGACGACGGAAGCACACTTTAGAAGACATCACGGAAACATCACCCTGTTCTTGTTCCTCTGAAAAAGAGACTGAAAAAAACTAGAGTGACCCTGTGGAGAGAGGACCGGAATGAACCTCTCACCACTAACAATATACCGTGACACACGTCTCCAACATTTGTCATCTGAATTGGCACATACTGAGCAAGAATTAGTGCGAGTACACAGACTACAACAATACAATGACCATGAGAATCAGAGGAAGACTTCCTCAATTTACAATTGAACAATATTCTTTCATTTTGAAAAAATATCAAACAGTCATCATACTCGCACTAACCCTTGAAAACAAAGATACATAATAATAATAATAATTCATTACAAACATTTCGAAATTAATTCAAAAGAAAAAAAAAAATTTGCGAAAAATTTTCAAGATGAGCCCAAGTTCCCAATGGGAACGGTGAGCCCAAATGGATCCCAAAAAAGCTTAAGTGTGGACAATGAGTAGAACTAATAGAAGACAAGGAATCACTGTCATAAGTAACCGTTGTCAACATAAACAAAAGTGAATAAAAACTGGAAACAAGATTCCAGGCACTGATAATATGGCCCGAAATCAGTAACCAATTTAAACACTATCCGATGTAAAACAGAGGCTTCCTGAGAAGAAACTGCAGTACATCGGACGGTAGATGCATGACCGGAATGCCTAACCACCCTAGGGTGAGGACGTAACCATGGGGAAAAACAGAATAAACATTCTGTTACCAAGCCAAAAATTCCCAAGAAATTTCAGTAAGAAAATTACAAAAATTAAGCCAAAAGCATGGGAGAATAGCAAGGGGGGTATTAAGGAAAGGGAGAGAGGACACTCTGAACAAACTGTGGAAATTTCATAACAAGAATGTAAACATGAGGCCCATGCCCTGAAATTAGGGAACATGAAATAATTTTGCATAAAAATTATAAGTTACAGCCCTGAACACATCCTTCCATTGTTTCTTCCTCTCATCCTCTTATTTCATCCTTGGATCCACCATTTCTTTCATGATTTTGTGTCTGGCATCATTTTAACTGAGATTTATAAGCACAAATATCAGTGAG